>JAJGRW010000074.1:270471-431706 GCA_025461045.1 Carex parvula | reverse complement strand
CTTACCATGTCGCGCTTTGTCCCAAGATTTACTCGGCGCTTAGCAGACAGAGTTGATGGGATGTGGTATGTGGTCATTCCTGGTTCTATTGTCTAAATTTAATGCACCCAGCAAGTTTTTTTTGTAATATTTTAAAATGTGTTTCCTTTGTGTTTGTGGTTATAACCTATATCAGGGTTCTGGCGACCGTCTGCTCATGAGACAACCAACACTTCGTATAAGCTGTTGATATATTGGATTGTTTTGCATGCTATGCTGGCTAGTTCTATTTGATGTCCCTATACAATAGGTGAGTCACAAAAGGCATTTTGCTTTTGTTTGAACCCTGTTGATTATTTAGTTTTGGAAAATTTCATGCATGCACTACAAACTTTGAAGTACCACATATATAATATCCAAGAGAAATGATAAATTTGTTGTGTTCTATAAATTGTGAAAAAATTGTATATTAAATTTCCCCTAATTATTTAAGAACGCCATGATTAACCAGTATGTCCTCGTCTTGAAAGAGGGAGAAAAGCAGGATAGTTTGGGAAAAATGTGATGTTTCCTATCGGTTGAAGGATTTGTGCATGACATTTTTTATTTGCAGGGTATTGTGATAATTTGGATAGGTTTTATGCCAAAGTGCCATTCTTTTTATTTGCATACCTCGTACTCTTACACTGTTCTTCTTTTCTGTGTGCAGTTACAGAGAAATATAGGCAGCTCAAGATTTCTTCTCTATTGTTCTTTATTCCTTTGTTTTTTCACAAATATGTCAAAGCTCTAGATCAGGATAAATCTCGGTATTCTTATCATGTACATTAATATAATTTTTGTTCTTTAAGGTTTTTCTAAGAAAATGGCTGCATTCTGATCAGATTATCGGTTTTATGTCGAAATGAGAAAACTTAATGCATATCATTGTTCTTAATATAGATAGATTGAGGTGGTCTAAACTTGTATGTATGCCATGTTTTCAGTAAGAAGGGGAAAAGCCTTGTTTAGTTATGTGCACGCACTGTAATATCAATATAGTGTTACTATAGTATATCTCAGGTTCTTGTTACCTGAAATTATATATGCTATGATTTCATAAGCTTTATCTTATCTACTTGAAAGAATTAAAACCTAAGGATTTGAGACCTCTTCAAGCCCAGATCGTGAGCTATATACGTGTTGTTAAACTATTTCAAAGAATTAATCAATATCAAACATAAATGAAAATATAAAAATTGAAAAAGCTGAAGGCGAACATGAATGCTGAGCATCACATTTGTATATCTCCTACATTAGCACTATTAAAATCATTAATAATATGAAGAAGAAAAATCCAGAATAATGCTCTCGGCTTGCACTGCGTCAAGGTACGTAATTCAGTGCCTAGCTCTTAGTCTATTCAATCATTGAAATGCCGCTCTCGATCTTTTCTCTTAGCTGTGAGCTAGTCAATGATCTTCAGCCTGTGGATCAGAATCATATATATGTTTTGTTAACTTTATTGTGAGCAATTAATCCACTGCACAATTTGCATGCATGCTAGTCTTTCCAAACTCATATCATGACAAATTAAATATTAACGAGATCGAGGGTAGCATATATACCTGTACAGTAAGAGTGAACATGATACTTCCTGATACAGTTGTTATATTACTTGTTATAATTTTAAGATCAATATAATCAATAACTTCACATATGCTACTCATTGTGCCATTCTTCTTATTGCATGTCCTGCTTATGAGGTAATTTCCCTCGCCTATTTCTTGCACGGTAAACTGCATTAATTAATTGAAAGCCACAATTAACAAGAGTAATTTTAATTAATTTCTATTTCAAATACAGGTTTTAATTTCAATGATGCATATGTGGTACCTCCAAAAGTTCAATGGGTGTGGGTGGCAAATTACAAGTTTCCAGGTGCAAGAGAAGGATAACTTAAGCAGTTAGTGCAGTCATTGCGGCTACAACTCTCCGGTGCCCTTTTAGATTGAATCTCGGCAATTTCTGCTTCCAGTTGTCTTTCCTCTTCTTGCAACTCTTCAACATAGTCTATGGCATCTTTAATTGTCGATGCCTTGTCCATCTGTGATCGATGTACACAAATTAATCTTAATGTTGATATATACTTACATTGATCACATTAGCAGAAATATTATATTGTTCCCTGTATTATATATATTCTATATGCATTATCAATCCAAGTAAGAGACGATTTATAGCAAAAAGGCAAAAAAGAGGAGCATTAATGAGCATGAACCATGCATACTTTACTAATGCGGGGGACGATGCTACGAAGCCTGCAGATACTATCATTCAATTTCTGTCGCCTGTTCCTCTCATTTGTGACGGATATATCGACAGCTGCACTACTTGATGATTGGGCACCGTCAGGTGAGGTCAAGTTTCTGAAGCCAAGGCACGGCTCATCAATCCCCCAGCTGCATCCAATTTTTATTATGATCTCATTAATTAGCTTGGTAAGAAATTAATTAAGGGCCGGTCAGATGGGGAAAGAATTAATCAATTAAGTACCTCTGATTGAGCTCCTCATTGTCTATGAACCTCTTGAATTCCCAATAAGAGTTGTACTCGTAGGCCTCCATCTCATATTCCATGGTTAATTTCAACTTAATTTCAACTCAATAATATAATCCTTCTCTTTGAATTTCATCAGACAGCTATGAGCTATCTCATCATGCATGCATTCTCACCTTTATTTATATATAGATACTTACTTAATTAGGGAACACATTGCAAGCCAGCGAGCGAGGGATTTAGAATATATGGTTAGTTTATAGCACAGAGAGAGGTTATGTTATTTTAATTAGGAGAGAAGCACATGCACATGCATGCTCAGGTTTGCTCTTGGCACGTCTTTCAAAGGATCTCTATTTGACCACACCTAGAAGGCTACAACTGATTTCAAATTTCAAAATTTCGCCATTTACAAGAGATCGATTGAATCATCTTCAATTCATGAAAATGCCTTCTCTCTATAATCTAGATACTATAACAACCACATTTCAGAAGCTTATATATATATATATATATATATATATATATATATATATATATATATATATATATATATCAAGCATGCATCTTCAATTCACGCATGCATCTCTAGCTTTATATATATATCAAGCTTATTTATTCAATTATAAATCTTTTATATATATATAGCTGGCTGGTCAGGAAATTAAGCATTCCACCAAGTCTGCATACTAGCTATCTGGCGCGCTTGTTTAATTAATTAAGGCCCGAAATACAAAATAAAAAATATCTTATTAATTTACTGTGACTTTTAATTTTCTTGCAAATGAATGCATCCTAACTAAATATTCTAAAACTAAAAAGAAAAAAAAAAGCACCACTCCTTTCCATTCCTTTTCCTTCTCTCCATGATCAGTTTGCTCGTTAATTATCGATGGATTGTCGAATCATATATAAAGTGATAATTAATCATTGTCCATGCATTTTCTTATTTCAGATAATATGTAATTGTAAAAATGATGGAAAATGATTAATGAACTATTTATATATCTATCTGTTCCTTAATTTATTGTCTGGCATTATATTATATTTTTGTTGCTTGCCTAAAGGAGCTAGAATATGGATGCATGCTATTGTTGGCAACTTGGCATGTTAATTACCTTTAATTCCATATATCTGAATTTTAAATTAAAGGGGTCAGAGATTGGGGCACAGTCTAATGCACATGTCCATCTTCGTCGTGCCGCGCGCGCTGGTTAAAAAAACAGAGAAACCAATTAATAGTAGCTGTTAGCCTACCTAGCTAGCTGTTATTATATATAAAAAAGATTTTTGGCCGGTGAGGCGCTACGTCCAGTATTTTTTGTTAATTAGAGATCATTAGCGATCATGATGCTGGATATGCATTACCGGCGCGCGCAGTGCCGAAATTTTAATGCGCATGTCCCTAGATTCTTTGGCCGGTGAGGCGCTACTGTTTAATAGTATTACGAATTTACGATCGATCAAGTATTGCACTGGATCTGAATTCTTTTTGCAAACAATATTCCACGAAAATAAAATGTTATGCTCTCAAGCATCTATCACCGAGCTCGTCCACCAACTAGTTCTAAGTTCTAACTACTAAGTTTAAAAGCTTGCACGCGTCACATATATATATATATAGTCACCTTCTAGAAATATTCCGTCTAAATATATATATTAGAGTTCGGGACTTGTCAAAATAGTTAGGGGGAGGGGCAGTTATTAGGTTACTATTATTTAATATAGAGACAATAAAAGAATTACATTACAAATATATAATTATTGACAGTAAATTAATTTAAGTATTATAAAATTATTT
The DNA here is from genome assembly GCA_025461045.1 of Carex parvula. NCBI lineage: Eukaryota > Viridiplantae > Streptophyta > Magnoliopsida > Poales > Cyperaceae > Carex > Carex parvula. The sequence continues at coordinate 427,388 of JAJGRW010000074.1, read as the reverse complement.
GTTTAATTTGAAATCTGTAATTGAAGGGTAGTAATATTAACATTCCATTTTATTTTATTAACACAATATTTTTAAATATTTGAGTGGAATGGACAATTTTGTCCCCTCATAAATGTCACTGTAGCTGTTGACATATTTTTCCTTTATGTAATTATATACTATGATCATTTATTACTAATTGGTTTCCATAACAGATCGTTGTTCTCTTCTTATTTTGTAAACCTTTTAAAAGAGAAAAAAAAAACTAAAATTTCAACCATAAAGTAATAGGAGAATGAACCAATTTATTATCTTGTTTATTATTTTTTAAAATAAATTCAATAAATAATTTGATATATGTATATTTATTGATCCGATTTATATAGATGAAGAATAAAATTGATTGCACAATTGCTTCAAACATATGGAATATCCAGACGTCGTGCGAACAATAGGTCCCTCGTTCGCCCCCAATCTCTTCTTCTTTTTAAGCACCAAATCTGCAAGCCCAACTCCAACAAACCGCTCCACTAAGTCGAACGCATTACTGTCTGCAAAACCAGTCATCGGAGCCCCCTTTATTGGCAATCCCCATAGACATGAAACATCTTGCAGTGTCACCGCCATCTCTCCCACGGAAAGATGAAAAGTATGCGTCTCTGGTCTCCACCGCTCAACGAGGCCAACGAGGAGCCATTTGTCAATATTTATATCATCCATTCGAGAAACCTGATACAAACCGAGCCTACACAATATTGGTTCGCAACGCTCGTGGTATGGAATCACAGACCCTTGGTGTCGAACATCCGCCCCGTTATAAGTTTGTCATTGTTATACAATTTGGTTAAAATAAATATCATAATTCAAACATTTATATCTCTTTATAAAAAATATGTGAATTTCGGATATAATATGATTCATTGAGTAACTTACAGTATCAGAGAACAGTGAGATCTTATGCTGTGCATGCGGCATCATGAACATCTGCTGCAGGATAATGCAGGCCACATCTGCTTGACATCCTGCATGCATAATATTTTAAATAATTTAGATTTAACCCCAAAACTAAAATAATCTAAATTTAATAAACATCTCATGATTTACGTAAATTAATTCAAGTGTGAAGTTAAAATATGTTATGCATCCTAATTCATAAAATAAAAATATGCATGGAAATATAAATTTTTCTAATAACGCCCCATGAACATCAAACATATATCAAATTAAAAAGTTAAGTTTTATATTATGTACTACATGAATTTTTTTCATCATTTCAAAAACTTAACAGAAAACCTAGTGCATATATTACAACCCATTAGTCCTAATTCCCTTCTATCCTTTTGATCACACCCGTGCATTCTATAAATCCATTAACTTCCTACATTACTAATGGCATGTTGGTACTTCTATAATTGTAATAACAAAAAATTCTTAATCTTTTAACTTTAAACTTAGTTAATTGTACAAGGGGTTTGATGCATGCAGGTTTTAAACAAATAAACTAGGTATAATGTGATCAAGGTGCCATTAGAAATTTTTAGTTAATTGCTTCGATAGATAAACAATGCATGCATACTACTATGCTATTTGTTTTTTTACTGCTATGCTATTTTTAGTTAATTTCTATGACAGATAAATAAATGTTTTCAATGTGATACTAATTTTATTCATACACAATTTAAAAGTACTACAAGAAGTTGAACACACATGAATGTACACAAGTATTTTGAGCAAGTCCAACAAAATTATACAACAAACAAGTAAAAATAAAATACACTAAATTTGATACAAATTGACAAAACTAAAACTAATATGGTGCAATTGCACAAAATTATACCTAACTCATAAAATTAAATCTAATCGGATACTAATTAACAAAACTAAACCTCATCGGATGCTAATTTACAAAATTAAATCTAATTTGGTGCAATTTCACATAAATAAACCTAACAAAAACCTTGACAACAAATCAAACCATAAATTATTGTCAATTTACTGAGTTCTACAAAAATAAAAATAAAAAACCTAATTTGTCACTATCGGTGGGAGACCGGAAAAGGGGCGGAGCTGGACGTTGTGGAGAAGAACGGCCAAGCGGAGCACAGGGCCCGCGTGGTTTGATTTGTCACTGGGTAGGGAGCACAGGCGGAGCGGATCCTCGGATCGCGATTTTTTGCTTTTTTTTTTCTTAAGTGTCAGTTACAGACATAATAGAAAGAAAGGGACGGGGGACACGTGGATTTTTTTTTATGGGGTCCTGGCTATTGTGTATTTTGGGTATAGGATTTCTTGGTCTATTTCGTACACTTTTGCTTTAAATTTATAGAACCCTAAATACGCAAAGTTAGATTGAATTGCAAGCGCACAATCTATCATTGTAGTAATTATGGGCGTCGATCCAAAGATAATGAGAAATATTACTTTTTACTAAATTAATTAATCCTAAAATAATGCAAATAAGGTAAAAGAGGGGGGGTTTGTTGTAAAATTGGTTTTGGGTTCAATACCCGATTGAGAGTTGAATTAGAACAAAACAATTTAAAACAAACAAATAAAAGGAGTTTGTGATTCAAATGGATAAGAGTCTAGGGGCTATCGGCATACAATCACTTAGTCAAATCCACACTTAATTGGTTTCTGAATTCATGTTTGCGATTATGGGGTTTCTAAGCCGCAGATATAAAAAATGATCACTTTCATGAATTAATGACGTGTCTAGACAATTCGGTCTTCATGATTAAGTCCTTCACCCTAGCTATCTAGACCATAAGCACATGTTATCCTAGTTTATCTCTAAATACCAATACTTCACGATTAAGTTCTTCATACCATTATTCGGTTCAATTCTAGGGGTCCCAATTAAATATGAGACTTCACGATTAAGTCATTCACCTCAATTCAACCTTTGTTTCTTGTAGTTCCAGACTAAGAAATAGATTTTGTCATTTCTAATCTCAATTCTAGGGTTATTCATGTATATAGTTTGGTACCATCAATTCTTTGATCCTAGCATCTTAAGTTGGTTAAACCTAAGCGGGACGCTAATTAACAAGCACACAAACTACACAAGCACATGAATTATAAAATCAACAAGAATAAACATACAATAAAACAATCATCATAAAGAAATTAATCCAACTAAAGTAGATTCAACACAAGTTTTATGTTTTTAGCCTAAGTCCCTAGAGAGAAAATCTAGTCTCTCATAGGTGCGCTAACATCCAAGAAAGATACAGGAGAAATCATAATGAAAACTAAGAAAAACAAGTAAGAGAATAGAGTACACCAATCTCTTCGCTCGCTGTCCCTTGTCTTCACCTTGGCTCGCTCGAGAAATCCTTCAATCCTTCGCCCCAATAGCCTTTGATCACGAGGAGAAGAGAGAAAAGATGTAGAGAGATGTGTAAATTAAACCTAAGTTCAAATATGCCTTCTCCTGCTGCCTCCCTGCCCATATATAGCTGTTTTCGTGCCTTGGGAAACAATCTCTCAGAATCTGGTAGCAAATCTGAGAAGATATCGTGAAATAAGGCAAGATTGGCATTGATGTGGCCTTCATGTGGCCTTCACAAATTCTGTGGCGGCCAGCACGAAATTGAAAGTCGGCTGGAAATTGGCTAAGGAAAGAGAATCATGCAGCCTTCATGCGGCCTGTATAAGCACCCGCAGAACTCTCGGTCAAATTGATGCGACCCGCACAGAATTCGTGTGGTCCGCACGAAGTTGGAATTTGTCTGAAAATGGCTAAGAAAAAAGGGGGTTGTGCGGCCTTCACAAATTCTCTGCGGCCCGCACGAACACCCGCAAAACTCTCGGACAAATCGATGTGACCCGCACAACTCGCAGTTTTGCTCCTTTTGCTCGATTTATGCAATTTAAATAAGAAAAAGGCAGTAACTTGGTTATTCGGTGCATTCTATACTAAGCTAAGCTAAAATACAAGAAATTTGGTGCAGTTTAGGAGGTAAAACCTCGACCGAAAGTATATATAATTAAGACTTATCACTGGCCATGATAGACAACAACGACCAGGGTTTTTTTTTTCGCTGTGGCAGGCCGCGATAGACAACAACGACCAGGGTTTTTTTTTCTGCTGTGGCAGGCCGCGATAGACAATAACAGACTGCAGATCTGTTAGTTAGAAGTAAGCCTTTTTCACTAATTGGATCATGATGGTCCATAACATCCCCTGAACGTTATGAAGTATAATGTTTTCCTGTATATCGAAATTTCGCAAATCCCTTCCTCTTTACCGATATTTTTTCATTTATATTTCTTTTAACAAAAATTTCGGTACATCGTACATTGAAGGTACGGCGGTTGAGATTTGTGTTGTTTAAACTTTATATTGCTGGAAAGTTGCCAAGCTGATTTGTCACTTTTTGGGGGGCTTTAAAATAGCGCCAAAAATAACAAGCTATAATTAATAAGACAATATGCCTGTATAGTTCACGTGACAAAATATACATAAAAATATGATACGAGTAGAGTAGAGGTAGGTTGTTCTAACCTCATCAAATTTTTGACGAGTTTAATTTCAAAAATTTATGAGTATAATTTTAAATAATGAATTCAAGCTGTTGAAATTGATCTACTTCATGAGTATATTTATATGTATGTAAAATTTATTAATTTTTGAATTAATTTAGTATAAAATTAAACTGTAAAAATATAAAAAAAGATTTGATTTAAACTAAATCTATGTATTGGAGCTTTATTAATGATTAGTATTTTGCCCGTGTAGATTCAAAATTCAAATAGAAAAAAAAGAAGAAGTAAATCCGACCAAATATTTTCACCTTTAACAATATTTATCTTTTTATAATTTCTCTTTATTCAATAATGAAATGAACTATTTTGTCTTTACTTCTCTGTTAAATAGGAAGGTAATCAAAGTGAGCAAACATATATGTTACTTTCTTATTTTATGACAACATTCATATGAAGAAATTGTAAGGAGAAAATTAATATAGCGGGTGTTCAGAGAACTAAATACAGACTTCAATACAATAAATATTAATACATTGTCACATAAAATCACAATTGCAGAATTTTTTAATCTTAACCGTTTAAAATCCAGCGAATTAAATCACAGCCGTTAGCGAATCAGAATATTTATAAGAATGTGATTTAAATTGTTAATATTAAGAGGAGAGATACTTGAATGATATAAAAATAGAAAAGAACGTGATTTAATTAACCTGTTAATATTTCGACCAAAATATGAACATTGCTACATTCGTATGACTCCTAATATATTTTGCATACTTTGTTTGTCTTCTCAAGTTTTATTGTTTCATTATAAATTTATATATCATGTATAAATTACATCTAATTACCACTAAAAGAGTGTAGCATTAATTTTTATCCAAACTTGTATGTGGTCGATCATTTCTGCTTGCGGATCGATCAGGAAGATCTTCAGAACTACAATGAATGTAATTACAGCCACGTCTCTACTAGTATTCACACGAACATTAGAGACTCTGCGAATTAGTGTGTTATTTTCTTTCAAAATTCCTGCTCTCTACTTTCTCCCCCAGTTTATGGAAGAAAATTAGACTAAGTAGACACTTAATTAATTGCCTTGTACGCTGTGCACTAGTTGCTGATAAAGGAAAAAGATATGAACTAGCTAGCTAGCTAGGGTAGGGGACTCCCAATAACTTTGTGCCCAACCTTAATTAATTACACTTTCGCTCACAATTAACCTCTCCAAACTCATGCATGTTTAGGGACAACACCGGTGCGGTCATGGTATATTTCGAAATGTACCATGGCCGCACAACACCGGTGCGGACATGATACATTTTGAAATTTCTAAAAACAGTAGTCTTTTGGTTTATTTTTTTTTTTAAGTTGTGCTATAAATAAAAATTTCGGCCAAACTCATGCATGTTAGGGACGGACGGGCTTAATTCACAGATTTTTCTTTGGTTCACAGGATTAGTTAATTAGTCGGCAAAAGGTTTTGCATGTGTGTATATATATATATATATATATATTATATACTCAACTTGCAAATGTTATTATATATATATTATATACTCAACATATGGCATTAGCAAATGCTATTATATATTATTATATACTCAACTTGCACATATATTTATTTACATGTGTATATATACAAAGTTTATTTAGCACATGGCCTGGTACTTATTTTTAATCAAGCAATAGTCTGTATGAAAAATGTGATAGTTGGGAAGATGCATGTGGTAAAGGCTAAAGCGTGATGAAGGTGGCCACCGGTCCAAGATAATATAATGTACATAATTATAATTATGTATGCATATATCAAATATCTCGTGTAGTCTATCAATATATACCTCTATTATATATTGGATATATATCATTCCCATGGTTGGCATCAAATTGTTTCCATTTATTATTATTATTATTATTATTATTATTATTATTTTGCAAAAGTGATGTTATGGTACTATGCATAGCGCATATTGGTCCGTACTATTAATTAATATTTTCATTTCAAAGTTCAAACAGTTGATTTGAACCATTCAATATGATCATCATATAAAAATGTACTTGCAGACTAAATTTTATATATTTTTTAAAAAAATTTAATATTATTTTAGATAGGTAGAAAATCACTACTTTTGAATGGTCTAAAATCTTTAGATCAAATGATTTTTTATCTATTTAAAAAGTAGTTACAAAAATTCTAAAAAATGTAAAATGCAAAATTTAACTTGCAAGTACATTTTCAGAAAAAGTTGTGGACTCAACAGTAATAATTCCGACTCATGTCCTGTTATAATAAGGGTCATATTTCGGAAACCTAATTAAGGACATATATAGATGCACATATATAGAATATGTTAAATACATGATTTAATCCTAACAAAAATTAAAAAAAGAAGGGAAACAGAGACATAATTAATTAATCTCAAGTGAGTAATAACTCAGCAAATTAATTAGCACGTACACTTTGCAGCTAGCTTTAATTTCAAATTTATTAATTGTTGTGGACATATATGCAAAAGGAATTAAGAAAAGTTAGCTAGGTAATATATGCCCTGACCTTAAATGAGTTTCTCTATCAATTATTCTTGTATTTATTTATTTTTTCGGAAGAAGACACGCGCGCAGTACTGATAGGTTGAGAGATGGATCGAGCACCTTTAAGATACGCATTTAATTAATTAATTTATTTATATGGAACCATGCACAGTTACCACACTAACTAATAATAAATAAAACCCGATTTTGTACTCCCTAACTTCCAACTCAACTTCCTTGCTTTCATTCATACAATGCAATTAAGATCTAAAACATAGCTATACGTACACAAATTCATTCCTTCACCATCATAAACTTATAATGTATTTTGCTAATACAAACATATATATATATAACTATTGGCGTATATGGCAATAAGATCAGCTGGCTGTATCTTTGATATCTCCAGAAGAAGAAGGATATTCTAGGCTAGCTGTGTGTGATATTATTTTGTATTAATTAGGAATATGAAATATAGTATGAAATAGAGAAGAATAGGGAAAGATATTATTTCTAGATATTGTGCTAGGGCTATTTAGAGAGCACCTCCCTGTTGTAACGTGTACCAGAAAATCAGATTGTAAAAGTGTTTACTAGATGAAATATATTCGGGTGGGAAGGGAGATTTCTTGGGAGTCTTGTGTCTCTATTCTTTGATTTTATATCTCTATTATTTGATTTCATGGTATCAGAGCATGGTTCTGATCTTGATCCGATAGTTGGGTGAAACAGAGTCTTCTTCCTCCTTCTCTCCTGTACTGATTACCTTGTTTTCTCAACAATGGCAGAACCTGAGAAGAATACTGGAGAGAAATATGTCCCTCCAGAATTCATTAAAGAACTGACAGTTACACTAACCGAACTGTTTTTACAGAACCAGCAAAGATCTCAACCGAGTAGCCTTGCAGTTGCAGATGGATCAAACTCACCGATCACCGTGAAGTTTGATGGAAGGAACTACGGGTTGTGGTCTCAGATGGTGGAAGTCCATCTCAAATCCAAGAACAAACTCGGCCATGTGTCGGGTAGCCGAACTGCCCCTAAACCAGAAGAGCGCGAGTACAAGCAGTGGGAAATAGACGATAGCACGGTAAAAGCCTGGATTCTCAACTCTCTCGATTCCAGTTTGCTAGGTAACTTTCTTTTTTTTCCTACTGCTAAGGAGGTGTGGGATGCCATTAAGACCTCCTTCTTTGATGAGAGTGATGGTACCCAAGTTTATGAATTACAAATGCGGGTACGTGGATGTACACAGTCCAGTGGGAGTCTAGAGGAGTATTTCAATACTCTTCAGCGGTTATGGAGGGAAATTGACCTTCGTAGGCCTAATAAGAACATCTGTGCTACAGATATTATAAATCGAAACCAGGAAATTCAGGAAGAAAGGTTATATATATTTCTTGGTGGGTTAGACCAGCGTTTGGATAGTATACGGGCTGAGATTTTACGAACCAAACCATTTCCCACTATTGAGGAAGCATTTGCACGTGTGAGGCGGGAAGATGTGAGGCAGTCCGTCATGACAGATAGAACTGAGAGCACTAATTCTATGGCAATGTTTGCAAAAACATTAAGAGGTGATCCTGGTGCATACCCCAACTTGGCATCCGGATCTGAACTGACACAGGGGTACAGTGTTGAGCAGCAAGCAGGTGCTGCAAATTTTGCAGCAAGGCAGCAGACAATCTTGGCTCAGGTAAAGTAATTAAATGTACCAAGTGTGGTAGTAAGAAGCATACCATAGAACAGTGTTTCCAAGTGATTGGATATCCTGAGTGGTGGCACGATCTGAAGAAGAAGAAGCAAGGTGAGAAGGGCAAGGCAAAGGCTAATATGGTAATGACTGGTAAGATCGAAAATGAACATGAATCAGGTGAAGGTAAAAATTTTTACTCCTCTTGTTCTTATGATAAAAATAGTACGTGGGTCATAGATTCAGGCGCCACTGACCATATGACATTTTCTCTGGATGACTTGACAAATAAAACCAAACCACGAAAAACAGAGATTATGAATGCAAATGGTGTTTCTCACCCAGTTTCAGGAGCAGGAGATGTTTGCTTATCACCATCTCTCACATTGACCAACACCCTTGTTGTTCCTTCTTTATCCACGAAATTAATTTCTGTTGGACAACTTGCCGAGGATTTGAACTGCATGGCACTAATGTATCCAAATTGTTGTGTTTTTCAGGACATTTCTACGAAGGAGATCATTGGGCGTGGTATTAAAAGGGGTCGTTTGTATCACCTTGAAGACTTAAAGTGTGGGAAGGCAAATTTAGCAAAAGGATATTCAAATCTGATGGCAAAAGTGTGGGAATGGCATCGGCGGTTGGGACATCCTTCTTTCGGTTATTTAAAAAAACTGTTGCCAAAGTTATTTTTAAATATTGATATCTCTATGTTAAATTGTGAAACCTGCATAAGGGCGAAAAGCCATCGTGTGTCCTATAAACCAAGCTTGAATAAATGTGTATTTCCCTTTGATCTTATTCACTCGGATGTGTGGGGACCCTCTCCAGTAAGCTCAATTGGTGGTTATAGGTGGTTTGTGTTATTTATTGATGATTGCACAAGATTGACGTGGGTATATCTCTTAAAGAGAAAAGAAGAAGTTGCTGAAATATTTAAAAAATTTTCTACCATGATCCAGAACCAATATGGGAGGAATATTAAAATATTTAGAAGCGATAATGGGGGTGAGTTTGTTAATAAAGTATTAAAAGATTTTTCATTCAAAAGGGAATTGTTCATGAAACTTCGTGTGTTGGAACGCCACAGCAAAATGGGGTAGCTGAGAGGAAAAATAGACACATTTTAGAAACCGCCCGAGCCTTACTACTTGAGTATTCTGTTCCACAAAGTTTTTGGGATAGTGCCATTACTATGGCAGTATATGTGATAAATCGGTTGCCCTCAAAAATCAATAACTTTACTACTCCCCTTAAAATGCTAGCCACTTTTGTGACCATTCCATCTGTTCTTAGCCTACCTCCAAAAATCTTTGGTTGCGTTGCCTATGTTCACGTCCCGAAAAACCAACGATCGAAACTTGATCCATGGCAATCCGTTGTGTATCCCTTGGACTCGGTCTCAATCAGAAGGGGTACAAGTGTTACGAGCCCATTACACGGAAATGGTATACCACTATGGATGTCACCTTTGTGGAGAATGAACCTTTTTCCGTCCAACTCAATATTTGTCTCAGAGGGAGAATTTGGAAGAAGAGACAAATTATTGGGCCACTGTTCCGAACGCATTTCCCACTATTCCGAACTCATTTCCCACTATTCCGAACTCAGGTCCTGATCCGAGTCCTGATTCGGGTCCTGATTCTGGTCAAAATCCAGATCCTGTCACACATCCGGAACCAACTGTGCAGAATTCGAACTCAGTTCAACAGGCGTCCAATCCAACCACACAACCAGAAACAACTTTGCAAGTCTATAAAGGGATAGAAATAGACAACTGTTTGGAAATACAATTAATGGAGAGGAAGAGAAGCAAAGTGATACAGAGGTATGGACGGAGATAAATGGTGAAACTGAAGAATTGATACAAACGGACCCAAGACCACGTAGCCCGGGATCTCCTGAGGAATGTCCTAAGGTAAGTTCTCATGACTCTGTTTATGTACTCCCACCAAGGAAAAATAGAGGAATACCAGCCAAGAGATATGTTCCTGAAAATGGAACGAGTTCTGAGTATCCAATTGCAAATTATGTGTCCACAAAACATTTACCAGAACCACTTAAGCACTTTAACGCTGACTTATGTCAATAGTTATACCTAATACTGTTGAAGAAGCAAAAAAGGATCCAAAATGGGTACGGCTATGGAAGTAGAAATGGAAGCGTTAAATAAAAATGGTACTTGGACTCTAACCGAATTACCAAAAGGCAAGAAGCCAGTAGGATGTAGGTGGGTCTATTCCGTTAAATTTGATGCAGATGGAAAGGTTGATCGATACAAGGCAAGACTTGTTGCAAAAGGATATACTCAGACGTATGGTATAGATTTTCAGGAAACGTTTTCTCCTGTTGCTAAACTAAACACAATTCGAGTGTTATTGTCTCTTGCAGCAAATCTAGAGTGGCCTCTACATCAATTTGACGTGAAGAATGCCTTTTTACATGGTGACTTGGAGGAAGAGATCTATATGGAGGTTCCCCCAGGATATGAGAACTTAGGATCGGGTCCCTTGGTGTGCAAGTTGAAAAAGGCACTCTATGGACTCAAGCAATCACCACGTGCGTGGTTTGGCCGCTTCTCCCAGGCAATGAAGAAATACGGATTCAAGCAAGGCGATTCCGATCACACACTGTTTCTAAAAAGGCAAAATGGGAAAATTACTGTTCTAATCATTTATGTTGATGATATGATTATTACAGGTGATGATATGACAGAGATTACAAAGCTGGAGAAATGTTTGGCACAAGAGTTTGAGATGAAGAATTTGGGAGGATTAAAATACTTTCTGGGAATTGAGGTAGCTCGATCAAAACAAGGTATTGCTTTGTCTCAAAGGAAGTATGTACTAGACTTACTGGCAGAAGTGGGATTGCTTGATTGCAGACCAGTTGACACACCCGTTGCTCAGAACATTAAATTAGGAGAATTTCAAGACCAAGTACCTACGAACAAAAGTAGATTTCAGCGACTAGTGGGAAAGCTAATCTACTTGTCACACACGAGACCTGATATTGCATATGCCGTGAGTTTGGTAAGTCAATTCATGCATAATCCAAGTGAGGAAACACATGGAAGTTGTGACTCGTATTTTAAAATACTTGAAAGGGGCACCTGGCAGAGGGATATTCTTTAAGAAACATGGACACTTGAATATATCTTGTTTTACAGACGCAGATTGGGCTGGAAGTATAACAGATAGAAGATCAACCTCAGGATATTTTACCTTTGTTGGAGGAAACCTTGTCACCTGGAGGAGTAAGAAGCAGGATGTGGTGGCATTGTCCAGTGCAGAGGCAGAGTTTAGAGGAATTAAAAAAGGCATATGTGAATTACTTTGGTTAAAGAAACTAATGGATGAATTGGGATTCGCATCAAGTGAACCAATGGAGCTGTTTTGTGATAACAAAGCTGCTATCAATATTTCACATAATCCGGTTCAGCACGATCGAACAAAACATGTGGAGATAGATCGACATTTCATAAAGGAGAAGATTGAGTCAAGAGTTATTCGGATTCCACATGTACGATCTGAAGAACAGTTAGCTGATATACTCACAAAGGCTGTTTCAAGCAAAGACTTCATTGCCATACTTGACAAGTTGGCCATGACAAACTTGTACTTGCCAACTTGAGAGGGAGTATTGGCGTATATGGCAATAAGATCAGCTGGCTGTATCTTTGATATCTCCAGAAGAAGAAGGATATTCTAGGCTAGCTGTGTGTGATATTATTTTGTATTAATTAGGAATATGAAATATAGTATGAAATAGAGAAGAATAGGGAAAGATATTATTTCTAGATATTGTGCTAGGGCTATTTAGAGAGCACCTCCCTGTTGTAACGTGTACCAGAAAATCAGATTGTAAAAGTGTTTACTAGATGAAATATATTCGGGTGGGAAGGGAGATTTCTTGGGAGTCTTGTGTCTCTATTCTTTGATTTTATATCTCTATTATTTGATTTCACATATATTACCTTTAGAGAAGTATTCCTCAAAGGCTTTTAGTAAACAATGATTCGAGCCTTCAACGATATCAAACACATGATAATTTCTTCAACATTGGCATTTTTGTGTAATAATGCATTTCTCTATACTATTTCTTATTTATGTATGATTCACATGTTGTAGGCCTGCTGTTCAGAAGTATCCCAATAATAGAATGCTTGGCCTTCGTGAAGTTGTAGATGCATGGCAAGGTTTGCACAAATATTTTTTAATCATAAATTTTATATCTAGTCCTTCATAATATTTGCCATATTAAAAGTCATGAGGTAGAGAAGGACGGTCACTATGCGCGATTTCTTGAAGAAATTGAGAGAGAAGAGATCCTTTAATTTTTCTCCATGAAATTGCTTGGAGAGAATAGTCGATCCTTTAATATTTCACATCTTTTAATTTCTCAAGGTGAGATTTGTTGTCAAGGTGGTCAGGTGGGATAGAAGCAAAAAGAAGAAGAAGAAAACATTAATTGCTATTTGATTTTATCATGGCAAGAAAAAGAAGAAGAGAAAATTAACAGAGCTCTAATACTGGTCTTATATTTTGTAGCCTGGAGAATACATCTGGCAGACTTATAAGGAAGTATATGAAATTGTGATCAAGGTTGGTTCTGCCATCAGGAGCCTTGGCATTGAAAAGGTAAAACAAAGTACCAATTTTACTTTTGGAATTGATGTTCTTTAACAGATCCACAAAAATATATTTCCGAATTACGAATTTATCCTTATATTATTCCTCTCAGGGAATTCATTGCGGCATTTATGGAGCGAATTGTCCTGAGTGGATCATGAGCTTGGAGGTACTGTACCTGTTCTATGGGGAGATGATCTTTCTAAACACAAGTACGAAATGAGTGATTTGGAAACCTTAACTGACACCATTTTCCTATTTTTTTAGGCTTGCAATGCTCATGGGTTTTGTTGTGTTCCCTTGTACGATACTCTCGGTTAGTATCTTCATAATCATAATTAACATTTTTCTCTGTTTTTTGCAGAGAAGTATTCTTATTTGTCCATGTTTTACTTCCAAATCTGTGTTGTATAATATTTTTCATTTTGGGTTTTTACTAGGTGCCAGTGCAGTAGAGTTCATTATTTGTCATGCTGAAGTTCAGATTGCATTTGTCGACGAAAGAAAAATAGCAGAGGCATTCCCAAATTTCAAAACAAAAAATAAATTGACAAGTACGTGTCCTATTTACGAGCGCTTTTAGATCAATATTAATTTTTTTTCTCTTGTACTATTTTAAGTTGCTCAAGACATTCCCAGCCTCAGCCAAATTCCTGAAAGGTACTATTTTTTCAAGGTGTAAAATTGGACCCTTCCATGCAGATTTCTTGTTCTTACTTCTTTTTATTCCTGATTTCTATCCAGTTATTGTTAGCTTTGGAAATGTAACTCCCGATCAAAGATAAGAGGCCGAAAAGAATGGCATATCGATCTACCAGTGGAACGATTTCCTGTTACTGGTATGGCCAATTCTCTAGTTGCAAAATTTTTTTTGTACCTCTGGTACTAAACCAAAATATCACCTTACCATCCAAGGAAGATTAGAAATTATCGCCATTTCTCCCCCCAATTTGTTCTTATATGTGAAATTTGCGCTCAATCTTGCTACTAATATATTCGTTGAATTCTAATCTGTAGGGCCAGGATAAACATTATGATCTCCCTGTAAAGGAGAAAAAAGACATATGCACCATTATGTACACTACTGGTTTGACCGGGGAACCCAAAGGGGTCATGATTTCTAACCATGGCATTCTTTCTATGATGGCTGGTATGATGCGGATGCTTGAATGTTCATACTTCCCTGTTAGTACTAGACTATTGTCTATTGGTCTTTATTATTTCTTATTTATTGAGTATTAACATTCGCAAAAAGAAAACCAGAAGGTGTTCTATATTCATGAAATCCTAAAGAGGACTTTTGAATTTCTTCAATTGGTACACAGATTGATGACACTGACGTGTACATGTCGTATCTGCCACTTGCACATATGCTTGATCGGGCGCTTGAAGAGTTCTTCATTTTTAACAGCGCATCTATTGGCTTCTGGCGAGGGGTATGTTTTTTGTGAAAAATGCCCACATCTCATGAGACTATTTGCACAAGCAAATTGGCATATTGAGAGAAAAGTTTATCTATGAACTCTCTCGGTACATCATGCTATTAATTCGTAATATGATTTTTTACATGTTTAAACATAGATGCACAGTATTTAATCAGTCTATTACTAACAATTCCAAATTTAATCTAAATACATAGCAACTTAATTAGATAATGGCTTTGCATTACAGAATGTGAAAGGACTAAGTGATGACATGGGCATGCTGAAACCCACATTTTTCTGTGCGGTTCCTCGTGTTTTGGAACGTATCTATGCAGGTGCAATCAAATTTCTCTGTAAAAAAATAAATAAAAATAAATATGAATATGATTTTTTTTTAAGGTTGATGATAATTTATCATCAACATTTATATTTATCAAAAGAGAGAGATTATTTACAGCTCCTCTGTCCTTGTATTGTAAATAGCTACAAGATTAAATCGCTATTCTATATATCCTACGAATACAAATATAAATACATATGATAAAGGAGGACAGTAATCTCCCTGCCCCTCCTATCTGAGCTTCCTAACAATTAGCACACCAATTGCAGATCTCCTGTCATGTATCAAAAAAAAAAGGATAGCGATACTCGTTTGGCTCCCTGTGAATATGCGCCTGTTCCTTTCTCGCCAAAGCGCCCATCATCCTGCTACCCTAACAGTATCCCTGAAATTCTGTAGTTGTGGCAAGGCCCGTGCTCTGTCCTTCCACCAAATATGAATATGATTTATGCACTTCTTTTATATTTTCTGAATTTTGGACATTTCACAAATTCATCTTTCATGGAGGCTTACAAGTGAAGGTTAATGCTGCTGGTTTCCTGACAAAGGCTTTGTTTAATATTGGCTATAACTTGTGAGTATTTGTTTGCTTTTTAACAGTCGACTTCAATTTAATTCTTCTTTCAGCTTTTGTAGTAATTTAATACTTTCTTTTCCTTATTTTAACAGCAAGAAAGGAAATATATTTTGGGGAAGAAAGCAAGAGGAAGCAGGGTTTGTATTTGACAAGCTTGTCTTTTCTTCGGTAACTTTAATAAACTACAAATTTTTCCTATCAATTTACCAAAGTCCACAGAAATCACTTTCATATTTTCTAATATCATATATTTTTTTCTCGCTTCAGGTTAAAAAGATATTGGGTAGGAGAGTTAAAGTGATTTGGTCAGAAGGGGCCCCACTTGCTAAGCACATAGAAGAGTTCTTGCGCATTGTGTCATGTGCCCATGTTCTTCAAGGCTATGGTACTATATATGCTCCATACCACTATACCAGATTACTGTTAAAGTCTAGTACCAGTATGGTATAAATTCCAGTTTGAGTGTTTGACTGCCTTTTGACCCTCTTGAGTTTTTTCTAGTTTTATCTTTGTGTAAATTTATCTACACTTATGATCCAATCAGAGAAAGAAATGGGTAATTTGATTCTTAATTGCATATTGACTACTAATAGTAACCAACTAGGGACGGATTCACTACGTACAAATGGGGTCAATTGATCTCATTAATTTTCAAAAAAATTGTGCCTATAATTGACCCCGATATCTAGTACGGAAATTTTATATGATTGACGCCCGTTGTTTGAAAGTCCAGCACTGCCCCTGTAACCACCATGGCCGAAGCACGCAGCTTAATCAATTGAATGGTTAATTTCTCACTTATCTTTCCTCTTTCTAAATAAAGGTTTAACAGAGAAATGTGGACCAACAATAGTGGGCCTGCCAAATGCGATATCAATGCTTGGGACAGTGATTTGAGTCAGTGCCCGAGATGAGCTATGATGCCTTCGGCAATCCTCCTTGTGGGGAGATCTGCATCCATGGTGAAACTGTCTTCTCAGGTTACTACAAGCGGGACAACCTCACCAAGGAGGTTCTCATTGACGGGTGGTTTTACACTGGTAAAAATACCCATTTAACAAAAACACTTCTTTCAAGTCAGATATTAATTTGGCTGTGGTGCGAAATGGACCCTGTTTCATAGATTAGAGAACTCAGCTTTTACCTTAGCCAATTTCTACAAGTTAGTTGGTGCATGTTTGGTCCGGGTCTGACCTTGTCAGCATATTTTGTTATTTTTCAGGAGATATTGGTGAATGGCAAGCTGACGGGGCTCTGAAAATCATTGACAGAAAGAAAAACATATTCAAACTGTCGCAAGGAGAGTATGTTGCGGTCGAGCATTTGGAGAACGTTTACAGCCACCTTCCTTGTATTGATTCTGTATGTCTTCCCATTTGCATTTATCTCCCTGAAATCAGAAAAGTTTTCTACAATTACTAAAAAGAACTTCCTTTACATCAGACAGTTAAAATTTAGGATAAAATCTCACTAAAAATCGGATGTCATTTAAATGTTTCTTTGATACAAAGGTAAACAATATCATGTTTTGCTTTCTGAATTTTAGGAAACTAACCTCATTTCTTGATGTTCCTTTTTGTTGGATTTATTAAATGGTATGCCCGTTATGGAAAATCCGAATCCAAAACCCGACCCGTTATGAAGAGATGCCGACCTGTTATGAAAAGGTGCATTGGTTTTTATATAAACCATATCCTTCTCTCTCTACAGAAGTGAAAGTGACTGCCAATATCATGTTTTGCTTTCTGATTTTTAGGAAACTAACCTCATTTCTTGATGTTCCTTTTTTTTTTGTCTTCTTTTTGAAGATTTGGGTTTATGGAAATAGCTTCAAGTCTTTCCTTGTCACGGTGATCAATCCAAACAGAAAAGTCATAGAAAAGTGGGCGTCCTGGAATGGAATTAGTGGCGATTTTGAGGCTCTTTGTGAAGATCAGAAAGTAAAAGAAGGTATTTCTTTTACTTTATTTTCCCTCATTGTAAAATATCTCTATCAGACTTTTTTTTTTTTTTTTTTTGAGGGTCAGTGAGCAATGGCTCACCAACATTTTGTATTAATTAATGAAAAATATTTACAATGTCACCAACAGCAACCTCCGCCTTACAAAGTCATGAAGAAATAACAGAAACTATTTAGCTATGAAATACAACTTCTAATAAAACGCAAAAACAGCCAGATTGGTCTCTTTCCCATAGGTTTCGACCCGTTGAGGATCCCCCTCTATAGCACAGAATACCATAAATCGGCTTGGAGTTTTGTCTCATTGATTAAGGTGAAGATCTCTTTCCTTTCCTCCGAAAAGGTACGCCTATTTCTCTCTCGCCACAATGCCCAAACCACCGCTGCCCAAAGAGTATCCCACCAGCCCCTCTGATTTCCTTGTAATGAATAGCGCCGCATCAACCAAGTTCGTAGAATCGAAGTTGAGGCCGGTAAGGAACTAAGTTGAGGCAGCATGGCCCTCCAAAACCTTCGTGCAAAAGGGCACGCCCAGAGTAAGTGATCTCTATCTTCGAGGATGTGCTGATCGCAAAGCACACAACGCGGAGTGACCAGCAGCCCCCTTTTGGTCAAGACCTGCTGGGTTAGTATTTTGTTTCTCGTAAGCAACCAGATAAAAATTCTTACCTTGAGTGGGGCTTTGATCTTCCAGAGGAAGTGATGAAAGCGGCACACTTGTCCCTTCTGATGCAACATACGATATGCTGACGAGCTTGAAAATTCTCCTCCAACCGTCCAACGCCAGGTTACTGCTGGCAACTGGCGGTCTACCGAAATTGAGTAGAAGGGATTCAATTTGGAGAGGTCAGCCAAGAAGAAAGATTGGGTCTGGGACGATAGGAGAGATGGATGTGTGATGTTATGTAGGTTCCGAATGGTGACTGACCACTGACACGTAGTTTCTCTCTCTAGCTTCCACAGCCATTTGGTGAGAAGTGCATCGTTCTGTGTTGCTAAGTCAATGAAGCCTAAGCCTCTATCAGACTTATTAACATAATATTTTTGTCCGACTCAAGCATACACTTTTTTTTTACTTTATTTTCCCTCCTTACTCCCATTAATTTACTTATTTACTCCAAAAATATTCGATGGGTCAGATCAGATCGAATTGAATATGAGCTGAATTTACATTATTTTGATATCAATGTGAAATGGGCCATATATCCATATCCAATCTGATTTGTTCTCTCGTAAAAAGCCCAATGTAACATCAAAACGCGAGTTGTTGCAATTCGTATCATCTGCATTAACTCAAAAGAGAATCTTTTGAGTTAATGCATCTGGACCATCCGATTCACTTTAAGATCCGTGTAAATTAGATCCGAACTAATATTAAAGGGCTCCTCTGTTAAAATCAGACAGCTGGATTGGCTCCGTTTAATATCATACGGCCGAGATGCATTAACTCAAAAGATTTCCTTTTGAGTTAATTCAGAGGATACGTGTTCCGAGTTGTTGCACGTGCGGCCTAGACGCGGCCGTGATCATCGACGAACTTGGCACTCATCTTCCTTAGACATAGTTACTCGGATTTTTTTCCAGAATTCATATCAACCTAAAGTAACTCAAATTTTGAGTTTAAATTCAGACATCAGATTTATTTTGACTAATACTTAAAAAGCCAGTGCATTCTATCTCGCACCAAATTGACTTGAATTCTGATCGGACGGTCCGAATTTAAACTCATAAGTTGAGTTACAGAGGAGCCGGACCCATCTTTTTATAAGATCAGATCCTCTTTTCAATTTTTATTAATTTAATTTTCAATTGGATCTTTGTTTAGATATTTTGTATCTATTGCTTTGGGTTGAAATCAGGTTATACTTGAGCTAATTGAACATAAACAAAGATTATTCCAGCAAGAGAGAATCGAAGTGCAGAGAAAATGGAGCAGAGGTGCATTCAAGAGATCCAAAACACAATCATGCAGTATCTTAACAATACTCTATGTGAGAAGTCGCAAGTTCGAAATTTGAAAAAAAAAAACAATCATTTGTGATACACGAGTACACGAACAAACTTCCTGATGTGTATATAACCACATTTTGTGGTTATATTTGGATGCATAGAGGATTAAACCAATTAAGAAAACAAGTAGATAACTGCAATGATGTAATTTTAATAGCAATATGTTTTTATCCCTTGTAATTAATCCCAAATTAATGTCCAACGAAAAGGATAAAATAACTGCTAGTAATTACATTCTACAGCTAAATCAAATCATAGGGGAGATTAACTCTGAGCTGTATCACGTTCAATGAGCTGAGATTAACTTCTAGTCAAATAAATAGAAGGCTAGCGCTATCCTAAGCGCTCAAATTGCATTTTTTAAGTGCAAAGAGAAACTTTTGTTTGATTAAACCATACTTACCCTTATTTAATACCTGCTTATTTTGTTTTTTAAACTGTATAAAATGGAAATATTTAATGCATTTAATATGGAAGAGCTGGTCTTATTAAGTTTTTATGGAAAATTTGATTTTACCATTACCATTTTTAATAAAATAGGAAATTAAGATGTCATCCACATCACCCATAAAATTCTCAAATATGAAATATTTAGTTTTTATGGAAGAGCATAAATAATTTGCAGACAAATATGAAATTTTACGACCCACAAAATATTTTTGCGAGCAAAACAATAAATTAAAAAAAAAAAACATGAATTTTACTTACTGAACTTCTTCGGCCTGTTTATTTTCTTCTTCTCTTGTCATCCTGATCACCCATAAAATTCTCAATGACCTATCCTACTTGCATCATAAATATTAGGCGATTTATATGATTGTGGTAACGTTTTTTTTTTTTTTTTTTTCATTTTGATTTGTTGTTACACACCTTTAGAATAGGAATCCGTCAAAAATAGCTAGGCTAATTTTATAAACAAGCTATAACAAGCTTCACTGTATATCTCATATATCAGATTGAATAAAAACTTCAATTCATCATCTATCCGCAAATTACTCTAAAAATTCTACATGGTATCAGAGTGGGTTGTATAACCTGACTCACAAAATCAAATCAATTGCCACAAAGGCCACCAAGTACTGCACAAAGACAGCCACCCCAAAAATATCTGCTCTTTCTTATTAATACCAGAAAAAACAGCAACCAAAAAACTGATCTGTTCTGATCAGAATACCAGAAAAATCAGCACAAACCCAAAGCAAAAACCAATAAAGGAAAAAATACAAAAGCTCAGATATAAGTTGCCATATTTTTTTTTTCATTTTAGTTTGTTGTTACCCATAAAATTCTTCGGCCTGCTTATGTCATGTGTTACACACCGATTTGGTGCATAAATAGTTTCAATTGATAGCTTGTCACTAGTAGCTCGTATATAATAATGATTGATATTGAAAAATTAGCAAATTAATTAGTCCACACCATAATAAAGCTTTAATTGATTTTTTTTCAGCCAGTTATAAGTTCCTAATTTTTTTTTTTTTTGGATGTTCCTTGGAGGATTCTGATTTGACTATTTTATGCGGTCAATTATGATTAATTTATTAATCTAGATATTTGTTATGATTTATTAATAGAGAGTTACAGAAAAACTTGAGTGTAGACACATGCACAAAAATGTTTCTGAGACTGTACATAATAGAGTTACTAAATCTGTTATCTTTCTCAATTAATAACAAAGATTTAATCAGAGGAAAAATAAGAAGGTGTTTATTAAGGGTAAAACCGACATTAAAAACAAAGAATTATCTTTGCGCTCAATACTAGAAATTATGATCTTAATATAGAACTGCCCTAAATAGAATTCGGTATCTATTAAAGGAACCAAATATCTTGTTTTGGCAGATCCATCCATCTATTTATTCATGATATGGACGGTTATAATTAAAGTATGTTTATGTCTTCTCAACATACTTCAATTATGACCTTCCAAATCATGAATGAATAGACGGATGGATCTTATTAGCAAGAATTTTATGCACACCTGTGACAGTGAATAATTATGCCTAAGAACGATTTAGATTTAATAATTAGATGTGCGGTACTGGAAGTGATCCAAATTCCCAAACTAACCCACAATGTTGTAAGTTTCATTTTTGTATTAGAAGAAGAGTGAGGCTACGGTACTATGCATAGCACGGTTTGGTCCGTGCTACGGCTCAATATTTGAGTTTTCAAAATTCTAACGGTCGATCTGAACTGTTCAATATGATTATAAAATGATTATGTACTTGCAAACCAAATTTTATATTTTTGAATTTTTTTACTATTTTTTTAGATAGGTAGAAAATCACTTGATCTGAAAATTCTGGACCATCCAAAAACAGTGATTTTCTACCTATCTAAAAAAATAGTAAAAAAATTCAAAAAAATGTAAAATTTGGTTTGCAAGTACATATTCATTTTATAATCATATTAAACGGTTCGGATCGACCGTTAGTATTTTAAAAACTTAAATATTGAGCCGTAGCACGGCTCAATCCGTGCTATGCACAGCACCGTAGCCTCAATCTTAGAAGAATATCTATATTTCCGTGTTCTAGACGTTCCTTGAAAAAGCGTTTCACCTAATATTAGAACTACTCTTCAAAAGGAGAATGAAAACAAATATTACTTTCACTGTCACTTAGGCACTTAGCCCCTTTAATTTGTCAATTTATTATTTTGACACAACTCAGGACTTTGAGCATTTCTTCTAACCATAGAAATTAATTTTGCATCGGAGTAACACACTATATTTTGATTAAATTCCAACTTTGAAATAAATAAAAAATAGCTTCAAAAATTAAATAAAAATAATTGGTGGTTATAATGGAATGCAAAATCAGCTGTCATGGTCAAAATAAATTCAACTGTTAACAAACAGAAATTGATAGGAAAAGGAACCCACAATCATAATAATAAAAGCAATGAACCAATGCCACACAACAGCCACCTATATTGGTTCGAGTATTTAAGCCATTATCCACCTTCCAATTTCTATGGCTATCTTTATTTATCATTATTAAATTATTATTATTATTACTGGAAATTGTATGGATACCTTCTTCCCGGAGTAGGGGACATTCCTTTTATCCGTTTATGGATCCGTATTGTATCTGATAAGACAGGTACGAGTAAAAAAAAAATTCATAAACTTATTGGGTACGAGTACGTGTAAAAAAAAAATTTGTTATCTAAACAGATAAGAGTACAGGTAAAGCTTATTTCGTACCTGTTACCCAATCGGGTAATTATAAAAAACATTACATATATTATATATATTGATAAGTATTGAAAATAGTACTTTAATTAGTTTATTTGCGCTTAGCATGATCAGAATTTGTTTTCAATAAAGTATTATACATGAGCATTATCTTATAAGAAGAAGTGCAAAAGAAGAAATCCGATGTTGTGAAATGAATGTATATGTTTTAACTTTTTATTTAATAAATAATAAAAATAATTATTAAATTAGTATTATCCGTTATTTATCCGTTACTGTTCCGTTATCTGATAACTATAACGAATAAAGGTAGAATACAGATAAGATAATTTGTAGCAGGTAAGAGTAAAATACGGGTATGAACAATTTGTAACGGATACGTGTATAAAAATGTTTCCATCCAACTCTTACTGTACCCATTGGCACCCTTATCCCGGAAGCTGGAGGCAAAAGAAATTAAGCAACAGTGGTTGAATCAAACAAGCAAAAATTCCTCTATCTCCATTTTAAAAACCAATGGAGCTCTCCCTTTCATCCAACGGAATCAAGATTAATTCTGCAGTCTATATCAGATGCACAAAGTTTTTGCTTCAACATTACTGGTCAAACATTAGTTTAGATCCAACACGGTACCGGACACTTAGTATGGATTATTTTTTCAATATAGAAATAAATAAATTGATTTCAAGAGAACAAACATATCGTAAGAATAATTTTGACTTAGACTAAAATTATTCTACTCAATCCGGTATTGTAGAGGATATTCACTTGTAAAACACATTGTAATTCTTTTTGTGTCAATTTCATTTTTCATGGTTGTTTTTCATTGTACCGGTGTCCAATTTTGGGGAATCATCCACCGGTCATGGTCAATATTGATTTGCCATCTGTGCCATTCAATTGAAGGAGACAGAGATGAAGCTTCTGTTGGCCGTTGGCCGTTGGCCGTTGCACATACGGCCTAGAGATCAGGAGCAGACCCAGAGTGTTCCAGGGCCAGCTGCCTCTCTGGATTTTGAGTTTTAGTGAAGATTTATCGGTTCCGATCGATTTTACCTCTCCTGAAATTTGTTTTGCTCATCTCTGAACGTTTAATTTGTAATTCGGGTTAAAATTAAAATAAATCTGTTGAATTTTGATTGGTAATGAAAATTATAAGTCAGAGAATCAGAAATTACAAGTCAAAACATTGTAAAGTATAAGTTAAAATATTTTTTTTTATCGAGTACTCAATTGGTTAATGGATTTAAACCCGATTCAATACTTTTTTACTCTCCAGACGAAAACCTTGAATCCGCCCCTACTGGAGACTATTGTTAGTATTACATTTCATCTAATCTCATCTCACCATCACTGGCACATGACATAACAATTTCAAAAGGGCATTGTTTGAATGACAACGAGAGCATGTCGGACAATAACCGTTGTCGAATAGGTATTACAATTTTATTATTGGGATCTTTATCATACAACCACTTTTTTGCTATGTTGATAGGAACTCGTAACTACACGTGAAGAAATTTAGGTATACTTGTTGGATCATTTATTACTGACAATTTCTTTATGTATGCTTGTTGGCTCATTTAATACTCACAAATTATTTATTTTATTGTAGAGAATATAATGTAATCGTGAGAAAATGCGAACATTTTTTTAATTAATGAGGGGTTGAATGCTTAATTTTTGGTGTTAAATAAGCTTAAATATTTACTGAGTGAGACATAGCGCATGCGTCACTCATGAAGTATATATATAGAGATGGATTTCAACGGTTTGAATTTGCCGTTTGAAGTACATGGATTTCAACGGTTTGAATAAGTCTAAATATGTACATGCATCACTCATGAAGTACATGGATTTCAACGGTTTGAAGTCGCCGTTAAAAGCCAATCCGATATACTTTTGGAGTTGTGCTCCCAAGCCCTCTTGGTGAGCACATCACACCCTAGCTTTGCTCTATATATATATATATATATAGAGAGAGAGAGAGTGGCTAATATACAAACGTTTGTTCCTGGGCTCAGGAACAAACGATTTGGTTATCCGATTTTCAAAGTCCAAACAGTCGATCCAAACCGTTAGATATTCAATCTATATTAAAATGTGCTTGGAGACCAAATTTTACATTTTTTGGAATTTTTTTACTATTTAATAAGCTGGTTTGAAAATCGCTGTTTTTCAATGCTGCAGAAATTTAATAAAAACAGCGGTTTTCAAACCAGCTTAATAAATAGTAAAAAAATTCCAAAAAATGTAAAATTTGGTCTCCAAGCACATTTTAATATAGATTGAATATCTAACGGTTTGGATCGACTGTTTGGACTTTGAAAATTAAAGAACCAAATCGTTTGTTCCTGAGCCCAGGAACAAACGTTTGTATATTAGCCATTCTCTCTCTCTCTCTCTCTCTATATATATATATTTAAAACTTGTGGATAGAAAAACATGTGAGAATATATTAGAATAAATTGTTTGATTGCATTGTGAAAAATCAAAATTATCATAAAAAAACTCTGAACTAGATTGCTTGTTACTTCTTCATTCTCATTGTAGTGTTATGACTTGAGATTAAAACTATTTTGATTTGCTAAATCTCTATATTGCTATACATAAGTATTGATACTTCTACACTTTATTAAAAAATTAAAATATTATTGTGACATATATATTCATTTTATGCAATCTAATTTGTTAGGATTAGGAGTGAGGCTACTGTACTATGCATAGCACGGATTTGATCCGTGCTACGGCTCAATATTTGAGTTTTCAAAATCCTAACTGTCGATCTGAACCGTTCAACATGATTATAAAATGAATATGTACTTGCAAACCAAATTTGACATTTTTTTGATTTTTTTACTATTTTATTAGATAGATAGAAAATCACTGTTTTTGGATGGTCCAGAATTTTCAGATCAAGTGATTTTCTATCTATCTAAAAAAATAGTAAAAAAATCAAAAAAATGTAAAATTTGGTTTGCAAGTACATATTCATTTTATAATCATGTTGAACGGTTCGGATCGACCGTTAGGATTTTGAAAACTCAAATATTGAGCCGTAGCACGGACCCAACCGTGCTATGCATAGTACCGTAGCCTCACTCATTAGGATTAATATTTATTTGTATCTAATTTAGTATGCCAAGAGACAAACTATATTATTTATGAACTTGATTTAAGTTATTTGATCTCGGTTTTTGTAACTTAAGCTAATATTATATTAGGTTCTTTTAACTATAACAAGTTTCAGTATTATATTTATTGCAACAATTTTTAAATTATTTTTTTTTATTACATCAAGCTAAAAAATGATATCTTTTTCTCAAATTTTGGATAGAATTTTTTTTTTGGAAAATTTCTTTTGAAGAGACTCCTACTGTCTACTTTTCAACAATCATTATTAGGCCATCAATATTCGCTAGTATTTGCTAATATTAAACTTCATTAGCAGCATGAATAGAGTACACGCGTTGGTTTCTAAACCATTCAAGTAATCAAGTCATCAAGTGGTCCTTGACTGAATTGTCTTGTTGGATATATAACAATAAGTCAATAACAGATATGCCGACATTTTTATTAATATCCAAAGTTAATTACAATTAATAAATATATCCATAATTTCTTGGTTTTTCAACCAATGTCCAAACCGGCCAGATTCTGGCTGGTTTCCTCCTCTCCTGAAACCAGCCAGAATCTGGTCGGTTTCTCCTTTTATTTATTTTATATATATATTTTTAGAGACACTATGAAGAGCAAGATAATGAAATCTAATACTGAAATTTCGAATTTTTTGTTTAAATTTTTTGTTAGATTACTTCTTTTTGATGTATAATTAGCATATTTATACTAAAATACGCTAAAGTACTTGAAATTATGTTGAATTACATTAAATTACGCTAAATTACACTAATTTCGCTAATTATAATGAAACACGGTAAATTACGCTAAACTACGCAAAATTACGCTAAATTAGACCGATTTTGTGCCATCTCTCATAAATCATAAAAAATAGTAATAAATTTCAAAAATAGTAAAAATTGGTATTCTATAAGTTCATTATATAACTAATTTACTGAGTTACTTAGATTGAATAATAGAAATTAAAATCTTAATCGGAAACTTCAACTCAAGTTTTGAGACTCTCCCTTTGTTTTTTTGGCAATTTTGAATTCTGAAAATCAGCATTGGTGGCACTAATGCATGCGTATTTTCGCAAGCTTTCCGAAAAGTGGTCATTTGCTGAAATTGGACACTCCAAGCGACAGTTTTATGACCGTTTGAAGTTTCGTCGTCGTTTTTCGCCTTCTCAGTAAAGATATCATCCATATTCATATGTATAGCGTAATTTACCGTATTTTAGCGTAATTTAACATAATTTAGCGTAATTTAATGTAATTTAGTGTAATTCAACATAATTTCAAGTAATTTAGCGTATTTTAGTATAAATATGTTAATTATACATCAAAAGAAGTAATCTAACAAAAAATTTGAATTTTCAGTGCTAGATTTCACTATCTTGCTCATCATAGTGTCTCTAAAACCGGCCAGATTCTGGCCGGTTTCTGGGAGAGGAGGAAACCGGCCAGAATTTGACCGGTTTGGACATTTTTCGAAAAATCAAGAAATTTTGAGTATATTTATTAATTTGTAATTAACTTTGGATAATAAAAATGTCGGCAGATATGTGTAAGAGCGAAACAATTTTATTATTGACATTTTGAAATTAATTTAGGGTTCCAATATTTTCATTTTTTTTTGTTTTCATCGTACTTTTATTTTTTAATAACAAAATTTTAAAATTTAGATGTCAAAATAAAATCATTACATTTGATCCATATTATTTGCTCTACATGCACATTGGGTTTTGTCCAAAGGGCTTAAACGTCTGATTTGCTCTACATTACATTTGATCTATATTATTTGCCTCATCCAAAATCAAGCTTAAACGTCTGATTTGCAATGAGATTCGTACAAATATATTTAAAACTTAATAAATTTAAATGGCTCCTTGAATCTTAATGTATGTAAGAATTTTGATGCAGATCATACGGTTTAGGTTTGGCTTTGGATAAGACTTTGTCCAAAGCCGTTTGGACAAAACCGCCACCCCATAGAAAATTATGACTTTTCTATTTTCGTTTTATATGAATCAACAATTTGAAAATCAACGTTCATAATTTAACTACATTGGCATGTTTTTTTTAAGCTCTTGATATTAATCAAAATAAAATCGAAATGTCATGATTTTTTTCGTGTACATGAAGAAAATGATATAGACCATATCTAACGTTTTTATTTTGATACTTAAGTTTTAAATTTTAAGCTGTTTTAATTCTAAAAATAAAAGCTAATGAAGACACACAAAAATAAAAGATGATGACATTTGAACTGGTAATCAATAAAAATTAACTATGAAAAATATACGATTCTGTGCTATAAATAATCAACTGGTAATCAATAATATCAGATATACGATTCTGTGTCATAAATAATCAACTAGTAGTCAATAACTATATAAAATAATGAAGGAAAGATCGAATAAACAATCCGATTATATATGAAGGAAGATAATCATATCTTTGAATGAATTTCATTAATTACCTCTGACACAAGCAATTTCTAGTTAGAAAAAAAATACACAAATGTACTCTTACAAATCAAATAGAGACGAAAAAAAATATATTATTAAATATAAAACTTGCACCGTTAAACAATGAATCGTAACAACAATGAATCAAATAGAGCCGATGTTGATTTAACAGTGAGGGCAAAAGTTCGTCACAACAATGAATCGTTAATTATTTCGATAATTTGTTGTCACTAGTTATTTTTAATTAAAAAAAACTAAGTTGTCACTATTACCAACTAAATAATATTGTAATAGTGGTGATAGTAAATTGGGTTGTTGTTATTATACCATAAAATAGTGACAGCTTCTGTGAGTTATCACTTTAAGAACTATATATATATATATTGACAAAAGTGGATAACTCCCACCTGTTTCATATTGAATTAATAACAGTTTAAACAAATAGGTCCTGTTC
Organism: Carex parvula; assembly: GCA_025461045.1. NCBI lineage: Eukaryota > Viridiplantae > Streptophyta > Magnoliopsida > Poales > Cyperaceae > Carex > Carex parvula. Next base: position 398,508 of record JAJGRW010000074.1, on the reverse strand, counting down.
GACGGACACGTGAGCAGGGGAATGGGCACATGAATAGAAAAATTTTGAACTGATTTTTACTGTTCACGTGAGAAAAAAAAAATTCAGTCTGAGTAAATTTTTTTTTTCTCACGTAAACAATAAAAATGAGAGTGCAGCCAAATAGGACCTAATCAATGAAATAGCAATTCCATTATACAAAAGGACAGAAGCAACTAGAGAAGCTAATAACAGCATAGGATAAACATATACAAAAGGGAACATAGACTCATAGAGTATTAAGAGCATATTACAAAACACAATTAAAGGTCCAGATTAGGCAACTAGTAATCCTATCAGGTACTAGAACATGTAGAACAAGCCACATAGTGATCACAAGGGGAGGAAGAGCCAAGAACAGAAGAACTGTAGGAATCAGAATCTGATAGCTAGTAAGAAACTGGAAGTAGAATCAGCTCTGTCTTTCAGGTAATCTGAGAGATCCGACCTCACAAATTCAAGTTTTGCCCCTGAGTCCTGGAAACTTGCCTCGTCTGAAATATGATTTAATTGAAATAAGGCTGTATAAAATGTATTTTCCTGATATGTGTGCTTACTCTAGGTTTTGACAGACATAATCAAGTACATTATGAAATGTTTTAATCTTTAATATTTTTTTGTTTTTATTTGTCGATTTCATGCTCAAAGATGTTTGATTGAACCAATATGAATTCAATATGATCAATATTCACTGTATTCTCGAATACAACTATATAGGCAGGGATTTAATGAGGATGATTTAAATAACCTTAACAACACCTCTTCAAATTAAGTTAAAACATGTTAACAAATAAAAAAATTATAAGCGTGTTATTTTTTTATGAAAAAAAAAAGAATGATCTAGTTCGAATATTATCTGATAATTCATCCGATGACGCTAAATATGGAAGGTGGAGTTAGCAATAATAGAGTGAAAACTAATTAAGTACTCCTCAGTAGTTATGGTCATGTTTGGTTGTAGAGTAAAAGTGGAGTAAATTTCTTACTCCACACATTTTTCAACGTCTTACTCTTCTAAGTGAATTAATTTAAGCTATAACTTTAACTATCAAACAAGATGTAAAATATGAGAAAGTAACATAGAGTAAGCAATTTAATCCTCACTAATTTTACTCCACAACCAAATATGACCTATATATAAAAATTCATTAATTTTAATACATTGTTGTATTCATAGTGATTTTTCTCCTCCCCTCTAATGTTTACTTCTAATTTCGCTTCCTTGAACCGTCAATATGGATCACTACAAATCTAATTTATATGATAAACGATGAAATTTATAACAAATTTCATTATTTTGTAAGAATATGAAATACACAGTGTATGTATTTTATTTTTAATGGATTTTCAAACTACAAACTATTTTTTACAGTTATGAGAATGTCAAGTTAATTTACTGTTAACGGTTCTCCATCAAGGAGCGGAGGTACATTCAAGAAATAGGGGTCAATTAACTTCAACTTATTTCAAAATTTATTTATATGTACTCGTACACGATTTTTTATATATTTTAGAGTAAAATACTATGAACATTGTAAAATTGACCTTCCATTCATAGTATTAAATTTTATATGATTGACATCTATTCACGTTTGACCCAATAACTTAAAAGTTTGGTTCCACCCCTCTATCCAAGGAATTCATATCACCGACGGTACCGTAATAGAGAATCTTTTACAATTACTTGATCTGGACTGTTCTTTTTAACTTGGCACGAATCTCAAAATCCAATAATACTGCCCCCTCAGTCAGCCCGAATTCCAAACCGGCTGAGAATTAATCTCAAACCGTAAATAGCTAATTGTAAAAGGGAATCTTTTACGGTACCGTCGAGGATATGGATTCCTATCCAAGCCCATCCTATTATATGTAGCTTCAAAATAAGTTGAAATTTTTTTTTTTTCATATCTCTTATCTCCTAAATTTCTAATAATAAATAGAGGAGGGTTCAAATGCTTTCATTTTTTGCATGCCTTTATTTTTAAAAATTTGAATAAATCAAAATTTAAAACTTAAAAGTCAAAATAAAACCGTTGGATATGATCTACATCATTTTATCTATACACATGTAAAAAAAAAGACATTTCAATTTTATTTTGGTTGCCATCAAGAGCTTGTATAAATGTATTAATGCGGATAACTTATAAACGTTGATTTTTTAACTTATTGATTAACATAAAAATAAAACCGAAATATGATAATTTTTTATGAACACAGAGAGAAAATAACATAGATCACATCTAACGGTTTTATTTTAACATTTATATTTAAAAATTTTGAGTTATTAACATTTTAAAAATGAAAGCAAGCTGAAAATACAAAAAATCAAGATATTTTAACCCCCCTCTGATAAATAATGCAAAACTCAAAATAACACATGACATTAATATCCATTCAATCTCATAGTCATTTTTTGCTACTGAAATATCATTAGTGTAGTTGCTGATTGCTGATGTGATTTTGAACAATATCATGCATGTATTGTTTAAAATAACTGTTAGCGTACATATTATGATAAATTAATATATTACAAATAATATTTATATATATTTCACCATGGATATCATCGCTCATGTGAATTTTTATTTTATTGAAAAATTTAAGGATTAAATAAAAAAAAATTCAAACTTAAAAGGGACCAGTCACCAAATGAAATTGAATATACATGAAGTGAAATTTACTTCAAATGGTATCATACTATCATGTACATCAGGGGCAGAGTCAGATTTTCAAACTATGAGGGTCAAATACATATGGGGTCAATCCTATAAAATTTTCTTCAGAAAATGAGAATCAATTTTACAATATCATAACATTTTGCTCTAAATTATATAAAAAATTATATATAAATATAAAAAAATTAAAAATGGAGATCAATTGACTCCAATATTATCAATGTAAATCCGATCAATTAGGACATAAATATTAAAGATGTTTTTGAGTTATCGGCTGGTACTGAATTTGTCCTCTCCTTTTTCTTCTTTTCTTTGATACTACAGTTAGATACTGGTACTGGTCTCTGTCTGACAACTCTACTGGTACTGGTACTGCTTTTGAACCTGGTACTGGTAAGCAGTTGGCACTAGTAAGGTGCAGTTCTGATCGGTTAATCTGGATTTAAAATGTCTACTGACATGTATAATTCCAGCTGTAATCTTAATATTAGTAATAAAATGTATACATGTTTCTAACCAAAAAAAAAAATTGTCCGAATTCTGATCGGTTAATCTGGATTTAAAGTCAAATTTAAATTTGAGTTAACATAAACAGCACATGTAATTACTATACTATGTTTTTTTTTTTTTTTTTGCACAAGGCTAAGAATATAAATTTAACTAGTGATGGAAATGGAAAAAAAACCGAGATAAGGTTCCAACAGTCTACTTCATCAATTCAATCCGGGACGCAGGATTTCGTCGCTGAAATTTTTATTAATATCAAAAAAAAAAAAATTCAAATTCTACATTCTGTTCGACAAGATTTCGAAAAATAATCAAATTGTAACTTTATTTCACGGTTTTGAGTCAATTTTCCGCAAATTAAATCCATGGTTTTAGCCCCTCCAAAACCGCATAACAAATCTACGGTTTCGGAAAATCAATTTTTTTTTTTTTTGCAATTTTAGATTTTTGGCATTAAAAAAATAATTAAAACCATGAATTTAATCCACAGTATGGGAATTCAATTAACTTTTGACAAACCAATTATTATGTTTTTCAAAATAGAAGGACTATAATATTTTATGTATTTATCTAGAAGTGACTTTTGAATCGAGATCAATAACTCAGATTCAAAATATTTTTATTTTTTTCTAATAACACAAAAAAAATATTTTAATTTTTCTTACAGCTGCAAAAATTCCGGCCTGAAAAATGTTGAACTGGGTTATTTGTCGCAGTCTTTCTAATAAATCAAATTTTATAGTATTCTATCTATTTTCAAAGAAATATATAAAATATTTCTAATATTTTAATATAAAAATAATAAAAATTATAACATTTTCTGTTTAATTAAATAAATAATCAGAAAAACCTAAAACCATGAATTAAATTCACGATTTCATGAAAAAAAAATCTATTTAATTTTATTTCCGGTTTTACGAAACCGTGAATTTGTTCTGTGGTTTTGAGAGGGCTAAAACCGTAAATTAAATTTGCAGTTTTGAGGCCTAAAATCGCGAATTAAAACTGTGGTTTGGACATTTTCGAAATCTTATCAAATAGGGGTAGAATTTGAAATTTTTTTTGGATATTAATAAAAATTTCGGCTGGAATAGTCTCCTCCCCAAATTTGGAAAGATCCGACCGTTCGTTTCAGGTCAAACGGTTCACGCTGAATCAGACGTAAAACTGTCAATACTTCTTCCTTCATCGTTAATAGTACAAGAAGCCAGGTTCAATCTAGTCCATCCGATCCAAAATAGACGATCCACATTTACAGAAACTATTTCGAATACTGGAGATGATCTGAAGCTGGAATATCTTTCCTCCTCTAATCCTCTGACCTATTTATAGAAGCTCCAAGATTTCTTCTCTCATTGCTCGTGCTTCCCTTTTTCTATTTAGAAAGCGAAATTTATTTGGAACCATACCATCTAGAGAGAGGGGGCGGGGAGAGAGAGAGAGAGATTAGAGATAATGAAGCACTTGGTGGAAGTGGAGAAGGGGAGAGAAGGCACCGATGGGGCCCCGTCGGTGGGACCCACATATCGGAGCGCCTTCGCCAAGGATGGCTTCCCGCCTCCAATCCCAGGTCTTGATTCGTGCTGGGATATTTTCAGGTAACTTAGGTTTTAACTGTGTATTTCGTGCCATTTTTTTTTATCTCTATACTTGTTACTGTAGTCGTCAATTTTATCTTTTCTTTCTTCTTCCTTTCAGAATATGTGGTTCAGGAAATCAAGAATTTTATAATCAATATTTTAGGGAAGCGTGTTCACATATTATTTTTTTTTTTATGAAATGGCTTTTGTCTCTTTTTGCATCGTTGTAGATGCGCTTTAGTAAGAGTTTTGACTGTTTCAAAAAAAATTAATTAAAAAAAGGGTTTAAAAATTTTGGTATTTTTTATTTAGTGCAAGGGATTATCTGGACTTGAGTGCTTACTAAAAAATTTTAGGCTCCTCAGTTTTTTTTTTTTTTTTTTCCTTTGTTACAATAATTAAAAATTAGATCTTCAGAGGAACTGAGGTTTTAAGTACAGCGCGTAGTCAGCAGAAAATGCGAGAAGTTGGCCTTTATATTTATTTTATTCTTTCAACAGCTCTGGTGAGATTATCTAGTACGAAATAGAATCTCTAACTTTCCAAGAATCAGTACTTATATTGGGTTTCCACTGCTTGGTTCTAAATTGGATATTTGGAGAGATATACGCATAAATTAGTGGTTTTATCCATTTTTAAATTCGATAATAAAATAGTGGTTTTGGTGGGACTTCAGAACTAAACAGTTTCTACAGAGTCCTACATGAGATTTCATCTGATTTTAACTTAAATTTTGTTCTTCTTCTCAGCATTTACTTTGTGTTTTTACTATTGTGCTTATTTCTACTTGTATAATGTTTAGTTATTGGTTTAAACTTTTAAGAGGATACATTTATTACAGACTTGCTGTGGAGAAGTACCCCAACAGCCAAATGCTCGGTCGTCGTGAAATTGTAGATGGGAAGGTATGTACATACATTTATTCTTTCTGAAATTTTACACAATGTCATCAAAATTCTTATTTTGGAACAATTTAATTTAGGTTTAGAAAGGAGGGTAAATGGTTTTGCTACTTCTTGGAGAAATTAGAGTAGTGAAACCTTTTCTGCTGGTTACCAAAGAAAATTGGTTGGGGGGGGTACTTTTGGCATTTTTAAGGAATTGCAAAAGGAGTGTTACATTGGTATGTTTTAAATAAATTGGGGTTGAGTGATACTTTTCCAATTTACTTTTATGAATTATATGAATTGTGAGCCCTTTAATATAGTTAGCTTTCTTGTGCTTTATTAGGCAGGTGAATACATATGGCAAACTTATAAAGATGTATATGATATCGTTATCAAGCTTGGAACTTCTATGAGGAGCCTTGGAATTGAAAAGGTAAGAGCATTTTTACTATTTTGCCCATGGAATTGATTTGCTTTAACTGATCTCTTATTGAAATTTCTATAAAATTGAAAATGTGCATCTTCCATTTTGTTCTTAGGAAAGCCGTTGCGGTATTTATGGTGCTAATTGTCCTGAGTGGATCATGAGCATGGAGGTGCGTTTTCATACCCTGGATATAAAATTTAGTTCTAGGTACGAGTGCTATAGTTACGGTACCAAGGAATGGTACTACTGTTCTCGAGCACATTTGTCAGATTTTTTTTTTTTTTTTTTTTGTGGTTTTGGGTTTTATGAGTGTATTTGTGTTAATGAAAAGTATGGATTAAATAATGAAGCTTCATACCAGTACAAATTGGCTTGGGTGGAGTCTTTAGTTGATGCTGCCTTTTTCTATTATTGTAGGCTTGCAATGCTCATGGAATTTACTGTGTTCCTTTATATGATACTCTTGGTACATTTTCTTTACTTCTATTTATTTTTCAAGTTTTTGTTATCGGAATGTCTCTGTCACAACACCATATTAATGATTAATTTTTAATCGTGTTACCAGGTGCCGGTGCTATAGAGTTCATTTTATGCCATGCAGAAGTTGAAATTGCATTTGCAGAGGAAAAGAAAATCGGAGAGGTACCACTAATCCGAAGATGTTCTCTAATGCTGACATATGAAATATTTGACTAAATTATCGCCTTTAATTTTTCAGTTGCTCAAGACATTACCAGCTGTAACCGAGTTCCTGAAAAGTAAGTTATTCATGCCAAATATCTTAATTGTTGTGAAGTAAGCTAGTGGAATTGGATCCTTTGGTGCCCAATAGTTTTTACATGTCTTGTTTAAAGGTAGCAGGCAATCACCTACCAATAAAATTTTCATTAAAAAACAAAAAATATTTACAACGGCAGTACATCACAAAATTAGGTAAAGGTAAATGATCATTAAGTGGGATGCATGTCCGGGTGTAGTTGTTGCCAAACTAGCAATACATAAGAACGAGATACAAATAAATGATTAGTGATAAGTGTATTTTCTTTATGTTTCAGCTATTGTTAGCTTTGGCAAGGTCAAACCTGAAGAAAGAGAAGAGGTAGAAAAGCATGGCTTGGCAATATATGAGTGGAGTGACTTTTTGTTACTGGTATGTTCCAAGTCATTATAATATGTTTCCTTGTCAGTAAATATTAATTTATTCTCATTTTTTATGGTACATAAAACCTGCCTGTGGGATCCCTTAAAATAACATCTAACTCCCAATTAAAACCCTCTCTTAGCCTCAGTTAAGCCTAAACACCGCACTTAGTACTCGACCCAGTATAGTCTTGATTTAGCTTTATTAGCACTGGATCATCCTTTATTGCATATTATAGCTACTCATATGTTGTTACTTTCTTGTTTTGTCTAATTGTTTTTAGAAATTTTTTAATCATGCTTCTTTTCCTTTTCCTATAGGGAAGAGACAAACAATATGATCTCCCAGTAAAGGAGAAAGATGACATATGTACGATAATGTACACTAGTGGTACAACTGGTGATCCGAAGGGGGTTTTGATTTCTAACCGAAGCATTATGTCTGTAATTTCCGGTGTTACTCGGTTGCTTGCATCTGTAAATGAAGCGGTTAGTGCTCACACTGATAATTTATGTTATTTAGTTGTGTTGGTATAGTGCAGGTTCTGGCATAATATCAGTATTGAACTGGGATGTAACAAGTATGGGTTCTAACACCCAATTTTATGGCCGAAAATATAGGAAATGCCCTAGTGTGCTTAATATTAGTCAGCCATAGTGACATTATATACCATTTTAGGGTTGATGATTTTGAAACTAAATTCTTAGTCATATATTCCCTGTGCAACTTGATGTTATGTAATAATATGTGTTTTGTTTTGCATTTCTTTGTCCAATACAGCTTAATGCAGGTGATGTGTACATGTCATACTTACCACTAGCACATATTTTTGATCGGGTTGTTGAAGAGGTATTCATTTATCACGGTGCTTCTATTGGCTTTTGGCGTGGGGTATGTTTTTCAGTGCTAATTTGATCATCGGATGTTTTAATGCATTTTTACTGGCATGTACAGGTGTTGCTGGTCATCCTATTGGGATCAGACCAAAAATGGACATAATATTGCTGCTAGCCTGCTACCCATTTTATTTCAATCTTTACATTCCTTTTGGGGTTTGAGCATTACTGTATTAGGATTTAGTGAAGCGCCTTTCGGAATAAGCAAGGTGTATTGTAGCTGATTCATAACCAGTAAAACTTCATACTGGCTTTTGGCAAATACAAAATATCAATTTTGTTTTCTTCAGTTTTGCATAAAAGTTCCTTGAAATTTAGTTAGTTCATGCATAGTATCTTGCTACCTTAATTGTAATGGTAATGTTTATAGGATATCGTGTTATACTTTTTATTACTTCATCTATACTTTAAATTTCTTTAATTCTATCTAAACTTGGTAGTTTTGACAGGATGTTAAAGGATTAGTTGAAGACATGGGGGTGCTAAAACCCACAATTTTCTGCGCTGTTCCCCGTGTATTGGATCGCATCTGTTCAGGTTTTGTGATACCTTTCTGACTTTTTGTTAATAGACTAGCAAAGAATTTTCAATCTTGTTTGCATAATAATTTTTTTTCCAAGTTCCATTTATTGAATTTTTTTACTTAAATTGGTCACTGGGACCTACCTTTTAGGTTTGCAAGCGAAGATCTCTGCGGGGGGTTTCCTGAAGAAGACTATTTTTGGTATTGGTTATAACTAGTAAGTATATGTATAATCTTTGATTTACTCATTTCTGGATATGAAAAATAAAAAGATTCTGGTAGAAACATTTTATTATTATAAATTTAAACCAGAAGAATACCAAACAAATGAATATAAACAGAAACATTAAAGGTTTTCAGCTGTATCCCATTCAAGTCTGCCATACACAAGCACCTCTAATAAACAGAACAATGACAATCTTTTGTTTATTAATTGTGTTGGCTAAATTAATTGTTTTTTCTTTTTCTTTCCTTATCTTTTAACTGCCAGTAAAAAAGGAAATATTTTAAATGGAGTTAAACACGAGAATGCGGGTTTTGTATTTGACAAGTTTGTCTTTTCTCAGGTAATTTTTTTTGGGAATTAGTTTTCTTTAACTCTATTTCATCATTGTCTTTGCTTTTATCTGGTTTTCTGTTTTTATTATTACAATGTCTTTATTATGATACTAGGTGAAACAAGGGTTAGGTGGGAGAGTACGGGTTATTCTCTCTGGTGCAGCTCCTCTCGCAAAGCACGTGGAAGAGTTCATGCGTGTGGTGACATGTGCCCACGTTCTTCAAGGTTATGGTATGTGTTTTTTTTGGATAAGCTCACTTATATCAGGAAAAACTATGGTTGGCAAAATATTATTTGCTGCTGCCTTCTGACATCTTGCTACATCTTATTCAGGTTTGACAGAGACATGTGCGGCGACAATGGTGTCTCTGCCAAACGAGATATCGATGCTGGGTACTGTGGGCCCACCAGTGCCGAACATCGATGTGCGGCTTGAGTCAGTTCCTGAGATGGGTTACGATGCGCTCGGCGCCATCCCACAAGGTGAGGTTTGTATACGTGGAGAGAGCCTCTTCTCAGGGTACTACAAGCGGGATGACCTCACCCAGGAGGTCCTCGTCGACGGCTGGTTTCACACTGGTATGTTCCTTTTTGTAATTAACAGATTGGTGCTGTTTTACTGGCCTATGTCCTTATTTTCATCTCTGTTCTCTTGTACACTATAAAAATAAAAAGGAAAAACAAATAATATTGAAACAATAGAAATTATACAGTTGATATGATTATCTTGACATTGGAGCCATATACATCTATGTTCATGTGATTTTAGGTGATATTGGCGAATGGCAGCCTGATGGGGCTATGAAAATTATTGACAGAAAGAAAAACATATTCAAATTATCCCAAGGAGAGTATGTTGCTGTTGAAAATTTGGAGAACATTTATGGCAACCTTCCCGAAATCGATTCGGTACATCTTCATTTTTTTTATTATGTCTGTAGAATTCACATCTTCACTGAAGGAATCTTCTTTTTGCACATTTGCATTTTGTGAAAAAAATAAGATTTACGTATGTTAATAAAAACCTCCTTTTTTGTCTTTTTTCTCATAATCAAATTACTTTTTCTATTCAGATTTGGGTCTATGGAAATAGCTTCGAGTCATTTCTTGTTGCCGTGATCAATCCAAATATGCAAGCCATAGAAAATTGGGCCCAGTCAAATGGGATAACTGGTGATTTCAAGGCACTTTGCGAAAATCCTAAAGTCAAAGAGTACATCTTAGGCCAAATAAAATCTTTTGCTAAGGAAAAGAAGGTATTTTATTTTTTTTTTAAATTCCTAGTGGCCTTCAGTAATTACCCTTGTAGCTATGCTGGATCACCAAAAAAGGCATAAACACACACAGAGTTGCTAGCACATGCAGAAAAAAAGAAGTATTTCATTTTTGTCAAAATATATTAAAGTATCTCCTTTTTTTTCTCATATTTGGTAGAATATTTGGCATAAATCTTTTTGACATTTTCTAATCATGGAGTTTATGGTGAGCTTGGAATATATTAACAGCTCAAGTACTTGTCCTTAAAGAAATAATGAATGATAAAATTTGTACCATTGCATTATGTTTCGTTGAAACTTTTTACTTATTGTTTGTTTGATGCTGTTGGCACAGTTGAAAGGTTTCGAGGTCATAAAAGCAATCCATCTTGATCCGGTGCCATTTGATTTGGAGCGTGACCTGCTGACACCAACATACAAAAAGAAACGGCCTCAACTTTTAAAACATTATCAGGTATTAAGAGCACTATTCCATGCAGCATAATGACAAAGTTGCTTCTAGGATCTAATTGTCAAGTATTTTTATTTGTTTTTCTCTGATTTTGTCAGGATATCATCAATGGACTTTACCAGAGTAACAAATGAGTGGTTTGGTACGTGCTAGCTTTCAGTTGAAGATTTAGTTAGTACTAGTTTTACTTTTGTTACTATCTATCATCCACTACCATGCCAGTATGCCACTGTCACCTGTAAAATTTTGGGGTTTCATACAAATGTGTCAAGGTGTTGTATTATGATAGACTGGAGCACTTGTCAGTACTTTCTGTCTATTGGATTCTCAGAGATGCAATAGTGATTCATAGATAAAAATTTGGGGGCTTTTGACCCCCATCCTTTTACAGTAATTTAGAAAGCTGTAGCAGTTGCTGTTGCCAATGCGTTGAATGTTTCCATACCAACCTAGTACAAAATGAAATATTTTTATATAAAAAAAAAAATAGTTTCGTCTTGCTTGTTTATCTAGTTAGACTAATTTTAAATAATGAGGAGAACTAGTGATGCGTATTAATGCAAAGTTTCCAAATTATTGAATTCAGTTAGTACAAAGTGTTCAACATGTCAATAAATTATAAAAAATTGAATGTATTAAAATAATTTATAAATTTTTATTTTTTTTACCGCTTAATTTTGTACTATCCAATTTCAAAAAAAAATAAAATTTTGTATTTACATGTATCACTCCTAAATTTTAATTGGGCTGGAGAAAGTCAATTACTCTTGCTTCTGTTTTTATGTGAATCTTTCCTGCCTTTTTTTCTCTTCACTTTTGAATGATTTGTCGTGGAAGACTATCTCTTTGTTTTGTTTAGATCCGATGCACATGAGCCACAAAAGGAGTTTGTAAAGGAACTATGTGGACCAAGCTTATGGGTAAATTATCAAAAGGTAGAGGGACCACGTGGAGTTTAATGAGAGAGTTTGTGTGACTAATCTTTTTTTGAATAGTCTGCCTAGGCAGTAGTAAAATTGGCTAGAAGAATAAATTTTAGAATTGTGATTATCTAATAAATTTTAAAATTGTAATTATCTAACAATCGAGAGTTCGAGTTCTCTCACGATTTCGCCATGTCTAATCTGTTCTTTGCCTTTTTTTTTTGTTGAACCGGGTTTTATATTGAATTGGTTCAACGGGTTTTTAATACAATCTGACCGGTTCAACCAATTTTTACTTGTCTAATAACATAATCGATCATTTAAAAAGAATCAAACCGAACAGGTGACCGAATTTGGTTTTTTCCGATTCAACCGTCCGGTCCGGTTCGGTTCTCATAACATTGAAAAAAACTAAAAGAAAAATTTGTGCACACTTTTTTATTTTATTTTATTTTTTCCTTCTGTTTGAACAAAGGGAGTACGGCGCGAAGGGGCCAGAGCTTTAAACTAGGGTTCTAAATAGCTAGCTATAGCTTTTTCGGATCACAAAAACTATAACGCTATTAACTGTTTTTTTTTTATAATGATTTTAAATAGCTAGCTATGGTTGCGCTATAGCTTTTTCGGACCTTAAAAGCTATAGCACTATAATCCGCTATTTAGAACCTTGCTTTAAACAATTGCATATGTGATTCGTATATGCTCATATAATGTAATTGATTCTAGTTTTTCATGTTCTACACAGTCAGGTATTGCACTGGATCCAAATTTATTGCTAGCATAATCTTAATGCAATCGAAAGGGTGTTTATATTCCTATATTTTATATATATTAAATTTTAATTGAAGTTTATTTCCTTTTTTATTTATACATAATTTAGCGATTATAAAATGTGTGGACTCCGATTTAAATTATATCTATCACACATTAAATATCTGTGCATTTTACATTTCAGCGTCTCCAATCTAAATTATTTAGTTCTATTTTTGAAATTACCTATCATGAAAAGGAAGCTATTGACTAAAAAACAATTTTTTTAGTTTTTAGGTGGCAATACTGTGCAATAGTACAAAATGCAATAAAAGCAATTTAAAAGTGGCGATGTCTATTCTTCATCCACTAAATTAAATGTTTGTTGCAGCGTCAAATTCAAAACATAACTATCTAATTTATGTGTCATAAGTGCCAATTTGCTTGTGTCAGTTGACACCTGGCAGCATCGCTAGCATAGTACAATAATTATTTCATTATGTACCTCTGAATGCCAAAAGCAAACTTCAATGGGCAATTAAAGTGCACAGGTAGAGTGGAAAAAAAACGTGCCGTGTGATTAACATGCTGTGAATTTGGTCTCGTGCCGTATCGTGCCGTGATTAAGTTAATTTTTCACGTGCCGTGTCGTGCTGTGATCAAAATATTAAGGGGTGGTCATAGTACACGAAGTCACGCCACATGAGTCACGCAGTGCCTAAACATGTCGTGACTCGTGTGACCATTTAATCATAATTTAGGTTAGTTTATTCAAGATTTACGTGTCATGTCGTGCCGTGCCAAAGTTTCAAAAAATGAGCACGGCACGCGAATGGTCACAGCACAAAACACACGAGTCACGGCACACATGCTGTGCCGTAACTATACCGTTCCGTGACGGAGCTGGCTCCGCCGAGCCATTTTTCTCACTCTATGTAGGTAAACATATTTATAGAGCCAGAAAAAAGAATTTTTCATTGCTTTTTTTTTTTAGGCATTTTGGACATGTTTTTATAGTAATTGAAATTCGAAAATAATTACCGACATCTAGAACTTTAAATTAAAATATAATTCTGATGATATGATAATAATTTAATTGTATGATATAAATAGTATACCAAATGTTAATTATTTTTGCAAGCAAACAAGATGTGGCAATTTTGCAAATAGTATGGGTTCAAGCACATATTATTAGTAAAATTTGTTAAATTTTATATTATGCAAATAATATATATTAGTTGATCTAAATGCACAGCCGCCCGACATTTTTATTAATATCCAAAGTTTAATACAAATTATTAATTATGCCCAGATTTCCAAACTTTCGCTAAAAATACCCAAGCCGGCCAGAAAATGGCCGGCTTAGGTACCAGAGTAAACCGGCCATTTTCTGGCCGGCTTACTCCATATTTTTTTTTTTTTTTTTAGAGAGAGAGACACTATGAAGATCAAAATATTGAAATCTAAATTTGAAATTTTTGTTTAAATTATTTGTTATATTACTTCTTTTAATGTATAATTAACATATTTATACAAAAATAGGATAGATTAATTGAAATTACGTTGTTATGTTAAATTACGGTGAATTACATTAAATTACGCTAAAATACGGTAAATTACGCTAAATTACAAATGAATATGGACGATATCTTCACTGAAAAAGCGAAAAACGACGGTGAAACTTCAAACGGTCATAAAACAGCACTCGAGTGTCCGATTTCAGCAAATGACCACTTTTCGGAAAGCTTGAGAAAATGCGCATGCGTTCGTGCCGGCTATGCCGGATTTTGAAATTCAGAATCGCCAAAAAACAAAGGGAAGAGCCTCAAAACTTGAGTTGAAGTTTCCGATTAAAATTTTCATTTCTATCATTCAATCCAAGTAGCTCAGTAAAATAGTTACATAATGAACTTGCAGATTACCAATTTTTACTATTTTTGGAATTTTTTTACTATTTTTTATGATTCATGAAAGATGAGCAAAATCAGTCTACTATAGCGTAATTTTGTGTAGTTTAGTGTTTTTTTTACTGTATTTCAGCATAATTAGCGAAATTATTGTAATTTAACGTAATTTAGTATAATTAAACATAATTTATTGTAATATAGTGTAATTCAACATAATTTCAAGTAATCTAGCGTATTTTAGTATAAATATGCTAATTATACATCAAAAGAAGTAATATAACAAATAATTTAAACAAAAATTTCAAATTTTCAGAGTTAGGTTTTAATATTTTGATCTTCATAGTCTCTCTAAAAAAAAAAAAAAAAAAAAAAAAAAATGGAGTAAGCCGGCCAGAAAATGGCCGGTTTAACTAAGCCGGCCATTTTCTGGCCGGCTTGGGTATTTTTAGCGAAAGTTTGAAAATCTGGGCATAATTAATAATTTGTATTAAACTTTGGATATTAATAAAAATGTCGGCACAGCCGTTAAATTAACTTATTTTTTTTCCTAAAAAGAAACTTAACAGTAAAATGAGAAGTACATGCACTTTTATAAATTGAGCGATGAAAATGCATCCAATTTTTTATTCTATTACTCTTATCACTAATTATATGCGCAGGACCGTTTGATTATAATCCGGACCAATCCGATCCGAAATGGAATGCAGAAGGCACTTTAATATTCGTGCAAAAGTAGATCGGATCAGAGACAAAGTCAGACTTTCTAACTATAGAGGTCATTCACATAAAACTTTCTTGCAGAGAATGAGAGTCAATTTTGCAGAACCACGAGAGAGAGAGAGAGAGAGTGTGGCTAATATCAAAACGTTTGCACTAAGGTCCTCGTGCAACTAAGTCGTTTTCGAATTTTCAAAGTCCAAACAGTCGATCCAAACCGTTAGATTGTTCAATCTATATTAAAATATGCTTGGAGACCAAATTTTACATTTTTTGGAATTTGTACTATTTATTAAGCCACTTTGAAAATTGCTGATCCGAGTGAATAGTAAAAACAGTGCAACCAAATTCTGGACCATGTGATCAGCAATTTTCAAAGTGGCTTAATAAATAGTAAAAAAATTTCAAGAAATGTAAAATTTGGTCTCCAAGCAGATTTTAATATAGAGATCACATCTAACGGTTTAGATCGACCGTTTGGACTTTGAAAATTCAAAAACGACTTGGTTGCACGAGGGCCTTAGTGCAAACGTTTTGATATTAGCCACTCTCTCTCTATATATATATATAAAATAGAGGTGAATTAATCCCATTAAACTTAAATCCGTCTCTCGGACGGTCTGAATCTAAACTCAAAATTTGAGTTTTTTGAGGTGATATGAATTCAAGTAGGAGCGGGGTTTTCAACGGACAACCAAATTAAATTTATTTGAACTACTCCATAAATTCAAACTGTCCTTGCATTTCTTTAACGCAAATCGAACAATTTAAACCGTACAACACACGGATATTATTTTAAATTATTTTAAGCACATATGTTGAATTCATCTAATTTTCTTTTTGATCCAGTATCCATGCAAGGAGCGTTCGTGCGTTATTATTTTCTTTTTATTGGATCATTCTCCTACTTAATCATTTACATTTCAGCAACTCAAATGAATTTTTAAATAACTGTTAACTACATTTTAAAAATTAAAGTCTCTAAAATTTCTAAACTCTCACATTTCTGAAACTAATTTTAGAGTTTCTATTAAGTCACGTCAACAATAAATAAAAAAGAGAAATAATTTGAACCAATCATTTGGCCAGTGTGGAGTTTATAAACAGTTTCTTAATAAGAAATTTTCATACATAGTTGCTAAATAAGAAACTCTCCCACATTCATGAAACTGGATTAGCAACTACCACCTCAGATTAAAAACTCTAATAATACCAGAAATGTAGATGCTCTAATTTCACTCTGTCTCTTTTCTACATTTTATGAACAAAGTAGCAAAAAAAAAAATATAGTTTTACTTAAGTCATTTTTTTAGTTTCTAATATGTAGGTGCTTAATTAATGGAGAAGTAAAATAGATTTTAGAGTAAAAGATCAAATTTTACTCAACGCAGTGAAGTAATTAGGTGTAGATCTTCAAAAGACAATTTTGCGGATATAATTTTAAATATTTTAAGCACATATTTTGAATTCATCTAATTTAGATTTTTAGCACTTATCTCGGTCGTTAGATTAGAGTTTGTGCAGATAATTAATGATATTTCAAAGAAATTTGATAAATTATCACACTGTTAGACATATGTTAAGCAGCACAGTTTGTTAAAATTTCTGTGAGTTCAATAAAGGATAGTACATTTATGCAATTGTTCATTAAATGGTTTTAATATACAATTTCATTTTAGTAATGTGGTGGTGTTAGTTGCTCCGTCGGTACATCTTATCCAACCAGAAAAAATGTTTTTGTAGTGGTTGTAAAGGAGCCGCTTCATTGCATCAGCTGGAGATCACTTTAGAACAACAACATATAGATAATGGATCCGCCTCCGCTGCTTTTCTTAAAGAAAAGCAGGACCCTCCTTTTCCGATCCGAACCATTCAAATTTGTTGAGATTTGTGTATGAAAAAGTTGTTTTATCGAGATACGTGAATGAACAAATTTGAATGGTTCGGATCGGAAAAGAAGGGTCATGCTTTTCTTTAAAAAAAGCAGCGGAGGCGGATCCGTAGATAATGACAAGTAACAGTTTAACACTCAATAATATATGCTTCCAGTCTTCCACTTAATTGTTAAATAAGTGACACTTCAAAAGTCAAAACACACGAGTTCATATGCATTTCTTCTTATAAAATTTTAACAACCAAATATTCAAAATCGCCCCAAGTTCTCGATGCTGTTAGTTGGCATGCGCACGCATTCTTTTGATAAACACAAATTGTTTATCTGAAATGTGCGAGCAATTACGATTTGAAAGGAAGCTGTCATTTTCATAGCTACTTGAGGGTTTTCTTTTAAACGCAACTAAAGAGCTTTCTGTTTCCCCGTATCTATCAGACTAAATTTTCATGGGCGCCAGCAATTTCCAGAAACCTCTCTATAAAAGATGGATATTTCAACACCAAAAAAGATTAGATCAATTACCTATTAAAAGCTTACCCAACATCTTAATTGTATTTTATATATATACAATAAGAAAAAAAAATTTGGAAAGATCTTGTTTTGTTATATACAAAATGAAGGGAAAAAAAAACAGAACTTTTTCTTGATATCAGTTAGTCTAAAATTTGGAACTTGTATCAACTAGTAGTTCTTTTGTACAGAGAGCTGATAGCTGGGGCCAGGACGTCAGACTGAGAGGAGGCCATGGAAGAAAGCGGCTGGAAGTTGGTGTTTCCCACAAACCAATAAAGAACCCATTTCAAATTGCAGAGCATGTATTTCAGTGCTTTTGTCCAGGTCTCTAACTTGTTGAAACTTTGTGTTATTGTATAGCTCTCCACCTTATCATTCTCGATCCTATTGCATGAAAGAGTTTTTCTTGTTAAACACTTCTCTTTTGTAAAATCAGATGCTTTCTCCGTGTAATAGGAAAGAATCAGGTAACCTATGGTTTATATTGTGGTTAAGTTCTTCGGCTTAAACATGACATTTTAAGTAATTAAGAAAACAAGATAACAAGCTAAATTGGTATCACAGCTAGTTAAAACTTAGTGGTTGGCGTGTAACAATTTACTTCTCTACATGTGCTTGACATATAACCAGTGAGATTTCTCTAGCAAAGAAATTTCCTAAAGATTTTGGTAAAACTTCACTGGGAAACCCACACAGACCTTTATACTGGTACAGGTAAACCAGCTGGTACGAAGTAGCAAGCATGTAAAATTTTGCAAGGTAGACTCACTTGTAAGGGAGCTTGAAACACTTCTCTGGAGGAATATTGTTTTCTTGGTCACGAAAATTTGCGAACTCCGCAAATTCCTTGAGACATGTAATGAACAGTGTCATGGCTTTGTCATACCGCGTGCTCCAGAATATGTTCACCGGGCCATAACTGAGAAAAGAAATATATAAAAGATTGTTAGGCCAGAGACAAATGATCCAAAATGGAAAGAGGTCCAATTGCCCCAATTTTGTATTCATTTGGCCCAAATGTTTTCATTGGTCCAACATATTTAATTATTTATGGACTTCAACCAATTTAAGCTTGATTTCCTCTTAATCAAGCCCCTTTAACCCTCAGGTTCTCTGTGTAACACAAAACTGCAATGGTTGATACTCCTGTGCAATTACACCCCCCAATTGTACAATTTACCCAAATTTGCCTCAGTTAATCATCCGTAATAAATTGTTAACTCAACATGAACTCAAATCTGTACTCAATTTACTCGATCATGGAACTACAGACCTATCTATTTCTCCAACACACACAGAAAACATGCACGGACAGACTTACAGTTCATATGTATTACCACCAGTGTCAGTGATTCGCGGATAGCTTCCCATTGGGTTGATCTTAATTCTGTACCTGAAAAACAGTTACCAAAAAATTTTAGTTGAGAAATTACTTCAAACAGAAACAAAAATTATACAACAAACAAACTTCAATTTAGGTAGATCTGCATACGGGAATTTAGGCCTGAAATACTGTGCCATAGTATGGAGGAGAAGACAAGCCTGGCCCCAGGCAGCATTCACCTCATCCCACTCCACCTAAAATTATAAATATGTAGTTTTCCTCATTTGGATCTAATATTTAAGCAAAAATAGAGCATGAAAGATATTTTAAACAGTAAACACAAATATAGCCAGTTTCCTTGACCAGCTGAGCAAAAAGGCTGCAATTCAACCCACATTGTCACCAACCCTCAATTGTGAGACCATTTATCAACCAAGCCTAGAATTAACCTCAGTGATCAAACTAAACACCTAAAAAGACGAGAAAATGACAATAAAATGTATTGATGCAGGTACCTGTATCAATCCTTCTAAAAATGAGGTTATAAGTACCTGTATTTTTGGGAGGCGTCCAAGTCTGAAATTATTAATTGTACCAAATTCACCTTCATGCGAAATGAAGAAGGCATCGTTAAGGACATTGGTACGCTTCAGTAGCTCTAGATGTGCTTGAGATACCTCTATCTTTGCCAAAATTGCATCTCTTTCTTCCTGTCATGACCCAACAAAAATATAGTCAACAAAGTTTATAGGGATCTTAATACATTTTTTCAAGAGACAAGTTACCTGATGAGATGTTAGCTGGAACTGAAAATTGTTGAAATCATGCCAATACCTAATTAACATAAAAACAAAATCATTAACCTAGCTACACTGAATCTAGATCACCACATTACATAAGTACGAAAATAACAAAAATACATAAAAGAGTCATGACTAATTAGAATTTAAATAAAAAATTAGATAGCAATACCGTTCTTCTAATTCATCAAAGAGCTTTGATTTTCTTTCAAGGTCCTTCATCTCTGTATTTACTTCTGAGCATTGCTTCTCAGCTTCTTGTATTGCTGCATGAAGTTTTCGCTCTTCTTCTTCGAGCTTTAGGGGGAACAAGAAAGGAAGGAGATCAGCAAAAATTCCGTACTAAAACTAGATGCACGTAAAATGAACCGCACATATCATAGTAATCGAGTATTTGAATCCTCATGTGCACTAAATAAAAACAAACAAACAAACAAATGCAAACCAGTATCACAAATCGTCATGTGCACTAAAGAAAATCAAACTACTTATGAAAGTTCGATGCAACAAATTTGGCGTCTCTTTGTACAGAGGGGCACACTCTTGGTGTTCAGATAACTGGTGTAGAGTTGTTTGGTATTCCACTAGTAAAAGGGTAGCTCTTTTTACAATAGGAGGTAATAATAAAGATCCCGCGCAAAAGAGCTTATATGCTTAATGCAGTTGTGTAGGGTTTGTTCATGATTTTTGGACAGAACTCTATTCTTCAAGGCCACAAAAAGTTTCAAAACAGAAACATCACGTAATGTAACCGTCATGTACTATGCACATAAATACAAAAGAGTAAAAAGGAAGTACACTCAATAGAATAGGAAGTTCAACTACCTTCTCCTTCTCTTTCAAAAAATCAGCCTCACTAAGAACTGGTTGCGGCTCAGCCTCTAAACTCTCGAGGCAGGATTCATAGGCTTGTATATCTCTGTTGACATCCTCAACCTCTTTCTCCAACTTGTCTGACACAACTCGCATGCACTCAAGGCAAAGAGGCTGCTCAATCTGTCAGGACCATAAAAAAACAATGAAGAATTGGAAGGGTACAAACCACAAATTCACATTATTAATTTCAGTTCCATTCCAGCTTGGTTTACTACTACCATGAACTGATTAGTATGTGATGGTAAGGTAGTGCAACCAGTTTGACCAATATTGTACCCCCCATATGTTCCCTGCTTGGTTTATACTTCTGAGGGCTAATTAATACTTAACTAAAAGGTCAATACCATCAATTGGGCTATATAAGACTTATTAGCAAAACTGAGTGAGACTACAGTATCAGTCCGCAGCAGCATGTACCAGCTGACATAGCATCC
Organism: Carex parvula; assembly: GCA_025461045.1. Lineage (NCBI taxonomy): Eukaryota > Viridiplantae > Streptophyta > Magnoliopsida > Poales > Cyperaceae > Carex > Carex parvula. The sequence continues at coordinate 377,429 of JAJGRW010000074.1, read as the reverse complement.
TTAACTCCATACCTGTGTATGTGACGTTGCGATCTCAAATGCTCGTTTCAAAACTGTGACGCTTGAGTGAAATCCCAATATATTAGTAGTATTATTGTTGTTCCCTTGTAAGGGGCTATTGCTGCTAGCACTATTCACTGGCAACTGGGCACCCCCTCCGTCAAAGCCCAGCTCAGGTTTGTACACTGAAGAGATGGGAGGGGGGAGAACAACATAAGACTCCTCCATTGCTTTACTGGACTGGGGAACATCAGATTGTGGAGTTGGCCGTGTCGGGCGTGGGGGCATTCCAGGACCCGGTATCCTACTTTGTTTTGATAGTATTACAAAGGACTGGTCCATCCGGCTACCACCCATTACACTTCCTTGCACGGTTGATGCTTGCATACCTGTCAATTTTGGAATGTATTAAATGATCTGATTAACCTAGGGATTTAATGGGAGCAGTGTCAGCATATTTCTTCTATCTACTAAAATCTATGTTACTTAATTTTCCCTTGAAATTAGCTTAAAATCTCCTCTGTCCCTCTAGGGTCGCTCAATTTTAATGGAAATATGCCTATTTCCTATCACACCTCTCTCTCTCTCTAGATTTGTATAGGCTTCCTTTAAATCAGAACCTAATTTCGAAGTAGCACTGCTACTTATTCCTTCAACTGACCATCAACATCCATTCCAATCCTCAAGCAAACAATCAGGAATATCCATCCAATTCAGACTCTAAACGCCACTTCTGAATTCACAAGCAAGAATTCCAAAAAAAATAGAATCAAAACCAGAGATTCCTCAAAAATAACAAAAGAACAAGCCGAACCGGATCGGGAAGGATCGTTGAAGAACTTGTCCGCGTACGATTCTACACCGACGACACAGAGCGCATGGCGACAATTCTGGCAAACCCACCGAGGCAGAGTAGGATCCACCGCCATGGTTCTCCCCTTATCTCCGCCTCCCGCCGCTCCGGCGCCGCTACCTTCTCCCTTCATCATCTTTCAAACTTTCTCGCCTGGACAGAAACGAGGTTGCTTTTTCTTCCTGTTTAAGTTCCCTGATTGCTGATTCTCACTAGGAAGGAAGAGGGTTTCGTGTTGGGCTCTTTCCGGGCCTGATTTGCTTATATATGCGGCGCAATCCCGGGTTATTTTGGGCCGGGCCAGATGGTTATCAGGCGAAGTGTGGGTGTAAATCAAATCGGCATTGCCCCTTTATTCATGTGGTAATTTAATTATTTCGAAAAAAATATGATGAACAGATTGATGTAATTTTGACTGCTTTCATTTCAAAGAAATCCGGATATCCATTTTAGTCTCATATATTGTTTTTGTTTGAGCTTTGAAGTAAGCTACTCATGTGTTTTTTAATTAAAAGATTTATAATTTTTTGATACATTAACGAATAATATGACGATAATTGGTAATAATTTTGTTAGTTGATGTATATTTTTAAATTCATATATTATATAGTTATTTTTTTACAAATTTATATATAATGTTTATATTATCTAGTGAAATATGTAATAATTTTATTTTAGTATCTCAATTATATTCATATTTGTATTTATATTAATTTCTTGCTACTAGTTTTACAGAGGTGGATTCAAATGGATATTATAATAAAATTGTGTCTAACAATATTATTTTGACGTATAAATGTTTAAAATGTATTATTAAAAATTAAAAAGTAAAACCATAATAAAGACATAAAAAGTAAAAAAAATTGAACCACCTCAATTTAATATCCGATTCATATAATATTTTCCCTATATCTGTATTAATTTAATATTCAATCTATAATTCTATATCTTATTCTCCCAAAATAATTTTTTGGGCTATTATCAGGAATTCACATCCCCTCAGGTTACCGGACTGAGTACAATTGAATCGGAAAGTCTAAAATTGGTCTTTTTAACTAGGTACGAATCTCAAAGCACAAATAATACTGCCTGCTCTGCGCCATCCCGTACAAGCACCGGCTGATAGTAAATCTGGGTCGTCCGTTTCAATTGTGTTGAGTCAGGTACCTGAGAGGATACGGATCCCCAGTCGGTTTACTTTACACCCCGAGGCCGGGACGCCAAAATCGGATCAGACCAAATTACCAAAATCCGTCGGTCGACCGCTATTGGTAAGTTTCTCTTGCACGAACCGCGCGACAAACGACCAGAAGAAAAAAGCAAGCACCTAAACACTAACCCTAACCCTAACCCTAGCCATGGCGATCTACCAGGTTTTCGTCAAGCACCTTGACGGGCGCACTCTCTGCCTCCAGTTCCCATCTCCGACCGTCTCCGGCGAAACCTTAAAGCATCATCTAACTCTTAGATGCCACCTCCCGCTCCAATCTCTCCGCCTCATATCTGGCACGAGGGAAGTTTCCGATCAAACGGTAGTCTCCGCTGACAGCCGGCATATCTTTCCCTCGCTCTCGCTCTTACCCCGTTTACTCGGTGGCAAAGGCGGATTTGGGTCTCTCCTTCGTGGCGCCGCCTCCAAAGCGGGTCAGAAAAAGACGAACAATTTCGATGCATGCCGTGACATGAGTGGTCGGAGGTTACGTCACGTGAATGCTGAGAAAAAGTTGGAGGAATGGAAAGCTGAGGCTGAAGAGAGGAAGTTAGAGAAGCTGGCGGAGAATTTTTTGAAGAAGAAAGCTAAGGAGGGGAAGAAGAGCTCAGATTTGGAGGTTGAGAAATACTTGGAGAAGTATAGGAAGGATGCGGAGAGGTGTGTTGGTGAAGTTGAAGAATCGGTAAAGGAGAGCTTTGAATTGTACAAAGAAAACAAAAGGAAGGTTTCGGCATCTGGTCCAGGTTCTTCTAAGAGATTGAAAATCTGGTGAGTTTTTGGGGATCTTTTTTATTTTGTTGTTAGTGATTTTAATGTTGTTGCTTCTTTCTACATTTTCACAGATACCTCCTTAAATTTTAGCTTCTGCATGTAACTGTGCTTGACCTCTGTTTGATTATTGATGTTGAAATCAAATTTACTTGCTGTTGTCCTCTCAACCACAGCACTACTGAGCTATATGGTCGAGAATCAGTTACACTATATTCTATCAAATTTGGTGCTTAGTATGTAGTAACCTCAAGAATGTATATATAAAAGAGGGAAAAAATTGAAATAATCTACCAAAAAAATTACTGCCATATGAAGTATTTGCATTGAAATCAAATAGTCTGTTGATACTGGCTTGGACTGACACCAGAAGTTGTGTAAGTGGCTTTTATTAGGTCTGGACAATGAAGTCAAAAGATCGACTAATTTGAAATTGTAATATTTAATCCCCCGTCATTACTGGTCCTTACATGTATATTATTTTGTAGGATGGGAAAGAAAAAGGTTGAAGATAGTGACAGTGACAGTGACACTGATGATGAAGAAGAAAAAATTAGCGAGGACACAAAATCAGTAATAATTGATGATGGAAATAGCTCCAGCTCATCTGATAAATCAGAAGAAAACTCGAATAATAATTCTAGCCCTGTTTCTGGTTCTCCATCAAATGGGGAGCTGTCTGGTAGAGAGTCACTGGAGACGATCTCAGAAGAAGAGAATATTGTCGAGTCCGATGTCAGTGAAGAAGCAGAAATGGAATCAAATATGGAGATGAAGAGTTTGGCTAATGCTGAGGGGGCAAATATAGAAGTTGCTGCCGAGACACCCAGTGTAGAGGTTAATGCTGAGGTGGCAAACGTAGAAGTTGCTGCCGAGACACCCAGTGCAGAGGTTAATGCTGAAGTGGCAAATGTAAAAGTTGCAACTGGGACACCCAGTGTAGAGGTTAAAGCTGAGGTGGCAAGCGCTAATGGTGGCATTTGTGGTTTGAATGAGCCGCTAAACTTTGATAACTATAGTTCTCCTGCTGAGTTGGAGGTACACATAATTGTTCTGATATCATATTGTTCCATTCTTTTATCTTGAAGAATACCTCCTCCACTGTAAGATGATATATTTCATCTAGTTGTACAACAAGCTTGTTTGACAACAAACTTAGCAGCGCTTGTCAAATAAGGAAAAAGTAAACTGTAGTTATATTTCATGTGATATAGATAGGCTGTTATGATTGGGTGACCATATGATCCTTGAGTTGCACCAAGATCTATTTAAATGCTAAATAACAATTTTTAATTTTGATATCAGTTTTTACAGTTGATGAATTTGTATTCTTCGCTTCATTGTGATACTCATTTGATCTCAGTGATTATGGTGCTAAATGTTCTTTTTATTTATAATTTGTGTAACTCAGGTTCTCGGCATGGAAAGATTGAAATCTGAACTCCAGAAGAACGGTTTAAAATGTGGCGGTACATTACAAGAGCGTGCTGGTAGGCTTTTCCTGCTCAAGACTACTACTATTGACAAGCTGCCTAAGAAGATCCTCGCCAAGCCTCTTGCATCGGGGAAATAAATGATAAGCATGCATGTATAGGATCACTTTTTGTGCTGAAATGATTGAACAGAAAAAGGACAGCTAAATTGCTTTACCCATGTTCAAATGAAGTTGTTCCGTGTGTTTAGAGCTGTGAATACTCATTTTACGTGTTCTATGTTGTTCTAGTCTGGTGGTTATTTGTCCGTTAATCTAGTTGATATTCGAAACCCGAGCTAGTTGATATTATATTCGCAATCTAAATTATTGGCCCAGGTGTAAAATTTGTATTTATAGATATTAAATTCTTTATTAGTTCTCTGGAGCAACTTTTTTTCTGTATATGCTGAAGAATGGCTGCCAATCCTAGGGCTCCAACGGAGTGTTTGCCAAGTTTTCTCGGTTGGTCAAGAAACCAAAGCAATTAGCTTAATAGAAAAATATATACAGCCGCTGATAATAAAGATGATAGAATGTCTCTTTTCTTGATTCTATAAGCTTATCATATAATCCAAATTTTCAACACTTTGTAACTATAATATAACAGCAGAGTCTTGCTGTGCTTCTCTGTTAGAGGTGGCAATTGTATGGAGTAGGTACCGGACAGTTCAGATTTCTTAATCTTTTCAATCAGGTCAAACTCAATCTGCTTCTCTTTAGTTCCATAAAGTTCCATAAAGTGGGGCTCACAACTTAACATTTCAGATTTCTTAATCTTTCCAACCAGGTCAAACTCAATTTGGTTCCTATTTAAGTTGTAGGGGTCTCCCTTAAGATTCGTGTTGTGTCAGGTTAAAAGAAGGGGTCCGGATTCACTAATTCTACCGAACAATATCTCTGTAGTACTCGGAGGATACAAATTCGTAGGTAACTAGGATGAGTTTGGGTTTCTGTTATTTAATATATAAGTCTAAGAATCTTAAATCATTTTGGATTTAGATTCTCTAGGATCCCTATTAAATTAGTCGTGCGGGAGTTCAGGTATCGAGGTCTGATACATGGATTGTTCCAAATTACTGCCCTACTAACATTGATTTTCAATTAGCAGTTGATTCCTTTTGGGTCCAAACTGGATAACAGATCTGGTTGAGCAGATTGATGTACTGTATTAAGCTAGTCGGGTTCTGGTTTCGACTGTCAACGATTCTGAACTTGAGCCCAGCTCAATTCGATTTAGATTCAGTAAAGATTGGTTGTGTCAGTTGATCGGAGTTCAATTATGTCAGATACAGAATCATTGTTGTTCAGACTACTGAACTAGAACAACACAGCAAACACAAAACAAAGTATACTAGAATTAAGCCACACCCAGGACTGAGGTAATTTCTATTTAACAGTGGTTCAGTCATCTGGTTGCTCATGCCCCACCACCATTTTTGCTCATCATCTGGGCTTGAAACCTGGAGAGGTACAGCTTCCATATCCTCAGGAAGCCAGGAACCAGCAGCACTCTTCACCTCCTCATGCACATTACCTGTCCAATATTGCACTAGAGAAACAATTAGAAATAGCATAAATCTAGTGGAATTTTTTTTTTTCAGTGAATCGCAATTCATTCATGTGCTTCCAAATAGACCAAATCTAGTGGAATTTGCCACTATTGAACTCTGGTACAGTACTTGGTCGAATACCATTTTACCAAATAGATGATGGAATTGAAGTTCCCTCACTCTCTTCCATGTTGATCATAAGTTCGAAACTTCTTGACTCGTGAAATGCAAGGATGAAATACAGGTGTAAATGTAATACTGGCCTACACAGTATCTAGGCCTCCTAAAAAAAAGCTGACTATAATTTCCTCTTACATGTGCATCTAGGCCTCATACAATATACCAGTAGCAACATTTGTGATATCTGGCACGAGTTACCGCATTATTTGGTGACCCTTGCAGTATTATGCAATTGATAGTCTTATGAGGTTTTAAAGCTTAAATAGAAGCTTAAATGCTACCAGTTCAGCCGGATACTTGCAATTCAAAGCTTAAATGCTGAGTACTCTGATAGTCTTACACTAGTAGTTCTCAAACAGTCTCACACCAGCACTCGACAATTAAACTACAAATGACCAGAAAGCAAGAAAGAAACAAAAAAAAGTTGAAATTAGGAACAGTTAATATCCAACTGAAATGACAATTAAACTGAAGAGCTAGCAACCTAGAACTACAAGCTTCAATCCTAGAAAGTTAATTAATCCAACAACTGAAATTATAAAAATATTGAAGGCCACAATCAGCAGCCAAATAAATGTAAAAAACAACACACAGCAACAGAACATACAGCTTCCTTCATATGTTGTGTCTTGCAAGGGCAAATTATGAAAAGAAAGAAGCCTACTTTCAGCTTGCAACTGCAAATTGATCCACAATTTTTTTCCACAAACATGAATGATTGTCAAACTGACACTTTTATACCATAAGCAGCAGCATTAGCTTCACTGAGCCCAAGCACATCCTTCTCATATGACACTACATATATCTCACCGAAGCGCCTTTCAGAAATCAAACAAGTGCTGCGAAGGCTGTACTTTTTTCTTCAGTCCCGCGGCTTCTAATACACCCAAAACAGTATGCCTTGGGATCAATACCCTTTCTAGGCTATACCCAAGCAGCACAGGTTGTGAATCTATGCTCCTTGGCTTAAAACCCCCTTTTCTGATAAGAAAATCCATTTTTAGATTCACATTTCCCTCTGAGAGTATGAGTACTGAAGGGAACTTCCTAAAGGCATAATACACCTCTTCCTGTGACCAACCATACCTCCTCATGAAGAACTCCACCTTTCCTTAGTTTATCCTTCCTAGAAGCATGAACTGCTTTAAACGTGCACATGAACATGATAGATTCCCTTTGAATCCCCAGCTTCTCAATAAACTCAAGAACCTGCCTCAAAGATTCTAAGCATCTTCTCATACAGTTGCTGTACCCACTGGCAAGAACCCCGCTATATCTCGATTTGACAATCCATATTCATTCAATAGTTTTATTCTTGGAACAACATACTTATCGATGTCACATGTGATCAGCCCAGCGTTCCTCTGGAGAATCTTCAACAAAGCCTCATCGCCTTTCCCAACAAAATGTCTCCAAAACAAGAGGCGCGACAGAGGGTTCTTGGACAAAAGGGCAGCTTTGGCTTCAGGGTCTTCTCCACATTAGAGGCCAGCAGATGTGGATAGAGTGAAACAACAGCCTTGATCTGATCATCTGATAGACTGGCCGGCCCTCAGATTCGATTGCCACAACATGCCTGTTAGTCGAGACCTTGAGGGCTCGTTCAGGGGAGAAGCCCAAGGATCAGATGAGATACTGTGCTCTGAATGGCACCTCCTTCACTAAATAGACGGTTTCACTAAATAGGAATAAAGTAGATATGACTAGATTATTTGATCATTTGATCATTTTGTTCCTTTTGAGTGAAATGCTGACATTTTTGTTTTTCTCAACAAAATTCCCAAGTAGACGGTTTGCCTACTTCGAAGAAAAACATATAGCAATAATTAACAAGCAGGACAATAAGATAAACGGAACAATATATTCCAATATAATCTACAAAATTCCAAAATCACCAACTAAGACACCAAGATTAGGAAAGTGTAACAAATTCTATAGGCGCCTTTCAATCAACAACTTTCCCAGCTATAAACCTTTTAACAAGTTATTCTATACATAAATTATTCATGACAATAAAAAAAAAAAAAAAAAAAAGCCACCTCAACGAACAGCACCTTTTGTAAACAAAAATCCACAAACCCATAAAAAAGAACCACAGAGAAAACCCACAAAATTTCAGGCACCCTGCAAAATTGATAATCTCTAAACCCCACAAAGAGGTGCCAAAGAATTAGTTCAAATTTTCACTTTCAAGCAGTGACAGGTTGCACAAGATTTCCAGCGGGGTCGATTGGTGCGTTTGCCGGCTCGTCCCTCATTATATACTTGTCGACAGATTCTGCTGCCTGACGGCCCTCAGTGATGGCCCACACGACAAGAGACTGGCCCCGCCTACAGTCACCCGCAGCGAACACCCCATCTACGTTGGTTGAGAAGCGGCCAAACTGGGCTTTGAAATTTGAACGCACGTCTTTCTCCACACCTAGCTTCTCGGCAACGGTCTATTTAAAGCAATAAAAAGTGAAACTAAAGTAAGCACCATGATATTAATCCTGAGTGATCTGCATCAGTATTCTATTAAGTTATGTGATCTGAGATTAATTTTGTGAATCTTAAATCAACAAGCAATCAAACTGAAAGAGGAAGCGAAAAAATTACCGGTTCGGGGCCAAGGAAGCCCATGGCTAAGAGGACGAGATCAGCCTCAATTATCTCTTGCGACCCCTCGACCCCCTTGGGGGACATCCGACCGGCGGCATCCTTCTCCCATTGTACTCGCACCACCTCAAGGGCCTTCACGGCTCCATTTTCATCCCCAATGAAGCGTTTCGTCATCACCTCGTATGTCCTCGGGTCACTGCCGAACTTGCTCTCTGCCTCCTGGTGCCCGTAATCCACTTTAAATACTTTCGGCCACTACACACAAGGAAAAAAAAAGGTTAAATATGTCCACAAAATGTACTGTCCGTTTCTTTATCCAGTTTACAGCTTTGATTTGTGATATAAAATTCTGTTCCAATGAAGTCGATGAAGGTATGCTATTGTTGTGTGCTTATGCACCACCTCAGTTGAACACCAAGACCTTATCGGAACTTTGATATTGAAAATTCTATTTTAGGAGTAATTGTCTAAAACATCCATGGTCCTAGTAAAAGGACCAGAATAATCCCTTCTAAAAGATAGAAATTCACCTGTGGCCACGGGTTGTTCTTAGCTCTGGTGGGAGGTGGCTTAGACAAGAGCTCCAGGTTTACAACCTGGGTACAACCATGTCGGATTGATGTGCCAATACAGTCTGTGCCAGTGTCACCGCCTCCAATCACCACAACCTTCTTTCCCTTGGCACTGATGTAATTTCCATCTTCCAAGTTGCTGTCAAGCAAGCTCTTCGTGTTGGCATGAAGGAATTTCATTGCAAAGTGTACCCCCTTAAGATTCCTCCCTTCAATATTCAGATCCCTATATAAAACCAAAATCAAAGATGTGATTAATTATATGCTTTCAATTCTTGTGCACACAATGGCATTGTCCATACCACCCCCAAGAGAGTTTTTGTGGTCGGTACATGTGAGTGCAGCGGTACAGGACTTGCCAGGTCTGTTATGGCATTGATACATACTAATGCCTGCATTACCTAAAGCATTAACTAAACCCTAAATCCTCAAAATAAGACCACAACTAAGCATAACAAAAACGAGGGGAAAACATAAACATCTCAGAATTGTAACCAACAATATAAAAATAAAAATTTCAAGTTTATTACAGGCAAAGTACCTAGCGCTAGTGGCACCGCAAGCCAGAATGATCGCATCGTGATCAGCACGGATGGTTTCCAGGGAGTAGTTGGGGTCAACACCTATGTGTGCATTGGTGACGAAGGTGATGCCTTCTTTGGCCATGAGGTCAACACGGCGCTGCACCACGCCAATCTTGTCGGTCTTCATGTTAGGCACACCATACATCATCAGGCCACCAATTCTGTCAGCCCTCTCATACACCGTCACCAAGTGCCCCATCTTGTTCAGCTGGTCCGCAGCCGCCATGCCAGCTGGCCCGCTTCCAATGATGGCCACCTTCTTCCTGAAATAGAAGAGTGCATGCTTGTTGTTAGATGTTAGACAATATAATGATTTTGACAGCTAAAATTATAGACATTAAGAATTGGAAAGCTAAATTTTAACAGTATATCTCAGCCTAATAACTCAAAGTGAATGGAAGGAAAATCATCATGGCTATGTTACTTGACAGACATAGCTATACCCTGTTCTTTGGAGAGGAGGTCGGGGCACAATCCAATTTTCAGCAAAGCCCTTGTCAATTATGGCGCATTCGATGCTCTTAATAGAAACAGGATTTTCAATAATGCCAAGAACACATGAACCCTCACAAGGGGCAGGACACACCCTACCCGTGAACTCGGGAAAGTTATTTGTCTCCAAGAGTCGGTCCAAGGCTTCGCGCCATCTGTTTTGGTGCACCAACTCGTTGAATTCAGGTATCTTGTTTCCAAGTGGGCATCCAGCACCAGAACTCTCCTGTAGAAGAACAAAAAAAATTGAAAATCAAGACAGGAAGTTGATTTAACCAGCATTCCTGCCACACTAGTATACAGAAGAACTAGTTCAGCTTCAAACGTAAATAAAGTAATCCAAATAATACTTTTGAAAGGAAAGAACCTTATATTCTCTCTTTTTACTTTTGAAAGGAAATAACTTTATCACTGAGATAGTACTGATATGCACCTGATGACAGAAGGGGGTCCCACAATCCATGCAACGAGCTGACTGTGTCTTGAGCAGCGGACCAGGAACATTTTCAATGGCCACTTCATTATAGTCCTGGATCCTCTCCAGGGGGTCCCTGTATGAAATCGCCTTCCTCTCGTATTTAATAAAGCCTCCCTTCTTTATTGCATTCTCAACATCAGTTGGTCTCACTGATTCTGCAACCTAAACAATACAAAGAACTTAATTAAGAAACAAAACCAAACAACCAAATAAAATATTGTCAAAGTAGCTTTGGCAGGAAATCCACTCACCACACCAACTGGTACAGGTGCAGCAGCAACAGCTTCATGTACGATAGCTTGTACATTTTCCTTCATTGCCCTCTCCTCGGCCTCCTTTGCAGCATTCTCTTTGAGAACCCTCTTGTAATCCCTCGGGAACACCTTCACAAACTTGGTTATCATGCTTTCAAAATTATTGAGCACCTCACTCGCCCAATCACTTCGTGTGTATCTTCTGTGCTGCTCAATCATCATTTTCAAGATGTTTACATCTTCTTGCTCCACTATACTCTCCAAATCAACCAACTCTGTGTTGCACCGGCTTGAGAATTTTCCATCTAGGTCTAGCACATATGCAATGCCACCACTCATGCCTGCAGCAAAGTTGCGACCAGTTTTACCTAAAATTACGACTATGCCACCAGTCATGTACTCACACCCATGGTCTCCAACACCCTCAACAACTGCCTTTGCACCAGAGTTGCGCACACAAAACCTCTCAGCAGCCATGCCGTTGAAGTAGGCTTCACCTTCTATGGCACCATACAATGCCACATTTCCAATGACAATATTGTCCTTGGGTACAAATGTACTCTGTTTCGGGGGGTAAACTATGATTTTGCCACCAGATAAACCCTTCCCAACATAGTCATTGCTGTCACCTTCAAGCTCTAGAGTGATGCCCGGGCAGAGGAAAGCACCAAAACTCTGGCCCGCGCTGCCCGTCAACTTGACATGGATCGTGTCCTCGTTCAAACCCTTGAGGTGGTACCGTTTCGTCACCTCGTGGCTTAGCAAGGTACCAACAGAGCGGTTCACATTTATGATTGGAATTTCGATATACACCTTGATGCTTGGGTCAGCAAGAGTGACCTGTGCCTTTTCAATCAGCTTGTTGTCAAGAGCCAATTCCAAGCCATGATCTTGCTTCTCAATGCAGTACTGTGCGGCACCTGGACGGATCTCAGCCGCCGGCTTCAGGATCTTCGATAGATCAATGTTCTCTAGCTTCTCATTGGCTTGCACCACCTCAGGATCGATCTCAAGCATGTCAGAGCGGCCAACCATCTCATGTATGGTGCGGAAGCCGAGCTGAGCCATAATTTCCCGCAACTCCTCGGCAAGCATGAAGAAGAAATTGATCACATGTTCTGGCTCACCTTTAAATTTTTTCCTCAGCTCAGGGTCTTGAGTAGCGATACCGACAGGGCACAAGTTGGTGTGACACTTGCGCATCATGATGCAACCAAGAGTGATCAAAGGAGCGGTACTAAACCCGAACTCCTCAGCACCGAGAAGGCAAGCGATGGCAACATCCCGACCAGTCTTGAGTTGGCCGTCAGTTTGTACAACAGCACGGCCACGTAGGCCATTAGCAACTAGGGTTTGGTGGGTCTCGGCCAGGCCAAGTTCCCATGGAAGACCAGCATTCTTGATGCCAGTCCAGCGGGAGGCACCAGTACCACCATCATGGCCAGAGATGAGGACATGATCGGCATGCCCCTTGACAACACCACTAGCAACAACCCCTACACCAACCTCAGAGACTAGTTTCACACTGATCCGAGCTCCAGGGTTTGAGTTCTGTAAACAGCGAGAAAAGATATGAGAAATGGTTTGAGTAGCTGAAGGGGCAAGCTACTAGGAATAGCCATAATTGGTATGATACCTTGAGGTCATGGATGAGCTGTGCCAGGTCCTCGATAGAGTAGATGTCATGGTGAGGTGGAGGGCTGATGAGACCTACACCGGCTGTCGAATGCCTTGTGACGGCAATATCACCTATTACCTTGCCGCCAGGAAGCTCACCTCCTTCACCTGGCTTAGCACCCTGTTTAACAAAACCAAATAGTAGAACAAACAATTACATTCAGGTAGTCACAGAGGTGATGAAATTTGCAATTTATTTCTTGAGTACAACAGTGTGGATAGAGAGAAAAAACTACCTGGGCCATCTTAATCTGAAGTTCATCAGCATTTGTGAGGTAGTAGCTGTTAACACCAAACCGACCACTGGCAACTTGCTTGATTGCACTTCTCTTCGGGTTCATCGTACCATCTGGCAGAGGCTCCATGCGTGCTGGCTGCTCCCCTCCCTCACCTTCAAAGAGACAGGCAGAGTTACATAAGAACCAAACAAGAATTAAAAAGATATTACATCATGAACTCTTAACCAAATTTAAACAATACCAGTATTAGATTTGCCACCAAGCTTGTTCATGGCAATGGCAAGTGTGGTATGTGCCTCAAGCGAGATTGAACCATAACTCATGGCTCCGGTAACGAATCGCTTCACGAGATTCTTTGCGGGTTCCACCTCATCCACAGATATTTTCCCCTCCACATCCTTAAATTTCAACATACCCCGAAGATTGCATTGCTTATTCAGCTCTTGTATGCGTGCTGAATACTCCTTGTATGCAGCCCGGCTGTCAAGCCTCGCCGCCTCTTGTAGTTTGGCCATAGCAAGAGGGTCGTTTAAGTGTATCTCACCTCCTTTCCTCCAGTGATAGTCGCCTGGGTTAGGCAATGCTGCCGCATCATGCACTTCCGGGAGGTGGAGTTCTAGTGGGGAATGCCACATCATGAAGACGAAGTGCATCCCTTGCTAGCACCTCAAACGAGGCACCATCAACGCGGCTTGGGGTGCCCAAGAAGCATTTGTCGATCACCTTCTTAGAAAGACCAAGTGCCTCGAAGATTTGTGCACCTTTGTAGGAAGCAAGTGTTGAAATACCCATTTTTGCAAGCACCTTCATTATACCATAGTTGGTTGCATAGAAATACTTGTGTACAAGCTCTTCTCTGATATATGACTCGCCGGTCTCCTTGGGAGGGATCTTTTTGTCAGCTTGGAGGCGCCAGATTGCCTCGATGGCAAGGTATGGGCAAATGGCATCAGCACCATAGCCAACCAGGGTGCAGAAGTGGTGCACCTCACGTGGTTCAGCTGACTCAACCAAGAGGCCGACACGCGTGCGCTCGAGCTTAGAGACGAGGTGCTGGTGCACCGCGCCGACAGCCAAGAGAGAACTGACTGCAACACACTCAGGCGAAAACCCTAAAATACAAAATATTACAAAGATGATTCCAAATATCCAAATGTTACGTACTTATGATGTATGGTATCAATATTACAAGTATAATTGAATTTTTACCAGGGCACCTGTACTTAATTGAGGGTATTTTGGTTTCAAGGGTTCACAGATATTATAATGTTTTCTTTTTTCTTATCCATGCTTTTCAGGAAATCTTCTTGGCTTGGATCTCATCTTCTAATTATCTATATTTTTTTGGCATCACAAGGCAAAGACGATAAACAAAGCTAACCTCTATCAGACAGCACAATCATGTTGTACCCCTCCTGAATGGCCTCACGGGCTTCAGCACAGAGACGGTCAAGTGTCTGCTCAAGGCCCTCGCGGCCCAACACCTTGGGGTATGTTGTGTTGAGCACCTTGCTCTTCCACCCCCTGTAATCCATCTTTTTGATAGCCTCCATTTCATCAGTTGACAGGAGTGGTCCCTTTAAAGCAAACCTGTTGCACTGCCCCTCAGTCGTCTCTGACAAATCACCTTCAGGCCCTACCATACACTCCATGGAGGTCACGATCTTCTCACGAATCGGGTCAATCGGAGGGTTCGTGACCTGTGCGAACATCTGTTTAAAGTACTCGAAGGTCAGCTTGTCGCGGTTTGACATGAGAGCTAGTGGTGCGTCATTGCCCATCGAACCAAGTGCCTCAGTCGAGTCCTTTGCCATGGGGAGCAGAAGCATCTCCAGAGCCTCTACTGTAAAGCTGGACAGAGAGAAAGAGAGTAGAAAAATCAATACAAACATAATTTGAAAAATTAGTAAGGGGATTGTGATTTGTGTTACTACATACCCAAAAGCCTTAAGCGGAGCTAAAATTCCTCGAATGCCCCGATTCTCCGCATCTTGTTCCTGAATGGGAATAGAACAACAAATAAATAACTGTTCAACTATAATCCTGTGCTCAAACAATTCTCAACAGGTAAAACACACAGAACAGAATCTCCTCTCACATATAAAAAAAAGCTGCAAAAACCGAAAGAATATACCCAAGACCAAGTTAGAAACTCACAGGAAGAGTCCCAGGGATTCTCGGGGCAACTCGCTCCGACTCAGGAACTGAATCCAAAATGTCGGCAAGCGTCAGCTTCTGCCTCTTGAGCCACTCACCATATGGCCTTGCCTCAGAGTACTGCTTCTTCAAGGCATCATCATCTACAACCTTGTGGTTCTCAAAGTCAACTAGGAGCATCATGCCAGGGTTGAGGCGACCCTTCTTCGCCACATCAGCAGGGGTCGACATCGACTACACCAACCTCGCTGGCCATGATCACACGGTCACTGTGTGTGATATAGAACCGCCCCGGTCTCAGCCCATTTCGGTCAAGTGTTGCCCCTAGGTACCTCCCATCAGTAACTGAAAACAAAACCAAGAAAAAAATATGTGAGACAGACTTTAACAAAAAAGCAAGTCTTCTTCAGATTCGAGACACAAGAACATTTTTCTTTTCATATGGATATTTCCTCTGTAATACTTTCATAAGATATAAAATGCGACACTGCAAACAGGACCACATGCGTATGGACTCTCAGAAGAAGCTAGAGACTTACATGAGATGAGAGCAGGCCCATCCCAGGGTTCCATGAGAGCCGAGAAGTACTCATAGAGAGCCTTCCTCTCAGGATCCATGTTTAAATCATTCTGCCATGCTTCTGGTATCATCATCATCATGGCTTCCGGAAGGTTTCTGCCTGCCCTTACAAGCAGCTCAAGTGCCCCATCAAATGCACCTGAAATAATAAATATTTAAGCCTTAGGGCGGCACTGATGGGAGGTACCCAGGGGAAACACAAAGTAATATCTTTATGCACCTGAATCAGATGATGTGGCATCGACAATGGGAAGAATCCTCTTCATCTCTTCCTTTGATAGGCCCAGCTTCTCGCATTTTAAAAGGCCTTCGCGTGCCTTCATCCTGTGGACCGAAGATACGAGCAAGAGGAAAGTTAACACACATGAACAGATTGTATAGAAAGCAAGCAGAAAAAAAATGAATAATAAATAGTAAATAACAATGATAATGGACAAAAGGAAAAAAAAAACAAAGAAAAGCTACAATTATATCGTACCAGTTTTTGTTCCCTCGGAGAGTGTTAATCTCTCCATTGTGGCCTATGACACGCATAGGTTGAGCACGGTCCCAGCTTGGGAAGGTGTTTGTTGAGAATCGTGAATGGACCTGTATATATACATTCAAATACAAAATTAGTATAACATTTTTTTCCTTTTGGAAAAGGAGGATATCGGGCTTGTTTTGTCGAACAACACCATAGCAGGACTCTTAAACACATCATTTCATTCTTGATTTATTTTCCTATTGCTTTTTTTCATTTTT
This sequence comes from Carex parvula, assembly GCA_025461045.1. Lineage (NCBI taxonomy): Eukaryota > Viridiplantae > Streptophyta > Magnoliopsida > Poales > Cyperaceae > Carex > Carex parvula. Next base: position 361,013 of record JAJGRW010000074.1, on the reverse strand, counting down.
CTGGTTCAAGGTTATTGGGTTTTAAAAAAACAGAGACTTTGACGGATGCTGTACTGGGCACAAGTCCTGGCCTGTACCAGTGTATATTGGCTGGTCACAAACTTAGGTGAGACCCTCAACTAAAGATAATCAAGAGCTAATGTAAGGTTTTGACCATGTGATTCAACGGCATATAGGCTTAGTACTAAATGTATGGAGCAATCTGGAATAACTTCTTCACTTTAATTAGAATGTTTCACTTTAATTAGAATGTTAAGTTGATTAAGTTTAGATACAATGCAAAACATAACCTTTCATTACAAACCAAACAATTTTGGGAGTCTCATCCTGAAGCACAAGAGCACAGAGTAACAACTGCATCAGGATATTCTGCAAGATGGGTTTATGGTCAACCATAGAAAGCCCGCTACCCATTTACCCGCTTAAGACCTGTACTATTGCCCCCCAAGTATATTTCCAAGCAATTCAGGTTCCATGCAAAGATAAAATTGCAAGAAAAATGTTGTTTGCAATTTAATGTCAGGCTCTCCAGATGTGCAACATGCATCAAGAATTGTAGCACCAAATACAAGTTTCATACAGGTGTTCATGCTAGTATAGTTTGGTAATGTAGCAGCAGTACTGGGCAGTACCCATTACTACTAAACCGATTATACCAGTTTTATTTTATTTTTGGGAGGTTTTAATAGTTATTGGGCACATGGTAATCTGTAATTCAGGTATGTACTATCTAATCCTGCAATTCTTATTTATGTGCAATTTGGAGAGCTTGAAACAATAGGTTCACCTGTAAAATCACTTGGGGGCAATGATACAGCTCCAAAGATAGAAAGAAGGCATATTTAAAATATTCTGCCTTATTAGATTAATCATTCTTACAAACCCCACTGGACGATTGCTATCAACTCACCAGAGCTAATTAAAAAAGGGTGGGATAGGAAGCATTTACCAGGGCCATGTAACTCGAAAAATTTTCATCACCTAGATCTGCATAATAGTACCCCTTCAGCTGAGAAGGTTTTAGCTGGCCTTTGTAAACCACAGTCCTAAATTTTTACAGTGAACAACAATTAAGAAAAGAGATTTAGAAGAAAATAAAATTAAGTGAATGATTCAAGATCAAATCAAATGTTCAATGAGCATATAGATAAAAGTACCTTGAAGAAAGAGAGCACACATAGTAATCCGTCTTACCGCTGCCAACTTGGAGGCCCAAAGCAGCTCGGATGGAAACAATAGATAGCTTCCTCAATATGTACATCTATATCAACAAACCAAAAAGGTGCCCGCTTAAATCAATGCCTATAAAATTAGTGAAAAATCAATCTCCACTAATTGAATTTTACTTATTCTACAAAAACACAACACCTGCTGCTCAAAGCTGGCAGTAGATTTGGGGCTTTTTGTGAGGAAGGCCTGTTCTATCACCGGCTCTGTGTCAAGGGCCGACTGACCCAAATCAGAATTGTCAGTTGGGACTGCACGCCAGCCAAGCACAGTGTGACCCAGGGACTCAGCGACCTAAAAATAAACAAAAATTATTATAGGTTCCTGTGATGAAGTCTTGACCAAAATATAGAGGTAAAAGGGGCAGTACCGTTGTAAAAACTGTTTTGCTAAGTTCTCTGCGTTTTTCATCTTGCGGCAGGAAAAACATGCCAACTGCATACTCGCCAGGTTGCGGCAGCTCAAATCCGGCATCTTTGGTCACCTGAAAAAAGGAATGGTACACTATCAGCATTTAAAAAACTAATCATTCTTGTTTACCAACCTCCAAATTTTACAGTACCTTCAATTCAGTCACGAGTTCATTTAACAAAAATTGAGAGTAATGTACCTCCTTAAAGAAGCCATGAGGAAAAGCAACTAAAATACCGGCACCATCACCAGTGTTCTCTTCACAACCACATGCACCTCTGTGGGCCATCCTCTCAAGCATTGTTATAGCATCAGCAACCTGAATTTCCAAAAAGAAAAAAGGAATTGTAATTCAATCAAGCTCCCTTTTATTTTTGCTGAAAAGGACATCAGAAGATGGAATCAATATTATATAGAGGAAAAGCAGTAGGGTCACATCCAGTAAAGTTGAGGGCCATAATTAAAACCAACCATTTTGGTTATTAGAAACCAACTTTATTAAAGTTTGGAAGGTGGAACCAATGTATTCTTTTTTAGTCTTCCTGAATAAATATGTTAAAACAGAATAACATTAAATAAAAATACATTTATGAAATACATTGGTACCAGGTGAAAAGGTCCTTACCGTTTCGCGCTTGTACTCTCCTGAGAGCTCGGCAATGAATCCAACACCGCATGAATCCCTCTCAAATGAAGGATCATACAGCCCAATCGGCTTCTCAGGCAGCATTGACAATGACCTTTGCTCGGACCCATTTCCATTCTCAAGCCCAACAACCTGTTTCTCCTGTTCTTCCCAAGGCTGTGCCACCTCCTCTGGCACCGGGGAGTTTGTGCCAAGAAACTCGCTCTCTATTGAATTAGCATTGAGGCGGCGGGGAACAGATAACTGAGCGGCACGGCCACCTTGATTGATGTTTCTCTTGAGATTTGATGGAGGTCCCACACCCAAGAGGGAGCCGTTGCGAAGCTTGAAGCTTAAGCCGTGCGCACTTGACATCTCCTGTTCTGAATGTTGTGAAAGTTGGTGTGTGTTTGTTGTGCTGAAATCAAGGGTTTGGAGAGAATTTTGGTGGGCAAAATGCAACTTTGTTTGCTTTGTATCACCTGCGATTGAAATAAAAAAAAATGTTAAGAATTAGTATGGGGTATATTTAGAATGGAATCAAATCTGCACTGCAGGTGGAAACATAACAGATGATAGGAATTTTCAAACTAAAATTAGAGGAATGAACATTAAAAAGTTGAATTATTCGAAGTAAGCAAAATCAAAGCATAGCTCAGAAACAAACAGGAGTTAAGATTTAACCATTAAAATAGTTAAAGCTACCATGCTTTTTCACGAATTTGAACAAAAAAAGAATGTTCAAGTTCTCACAAGCGTTTTAGCAAAAACCTTTTCAGCACTATGAATAAACCTGAAAATAAGAACCTCAAATGATCCTTTCTATCCAATTAATGAGTCCAGACAGAACACAGAATTAGGCAGTTATAGTACTGAATTAATAATTAACGAATATATAAACATCAGAACCATTGGCTAAAAAAACAAACCACATGCCTTGTGGACTATGAAAACAGAAAAGTATAAAAAAAAAAAAAAAAAAAAAAACAGATCTGGAACTGAATCTCTGACGAATCAGAACCAAGGTCAAACCCTTCTCACGCCACGCGACCGACGCATGTATCCAGAGAAAATTTGCTTTGCGCCGAAATAGAAAACCAAAAACGCCCGAAAAAACTAACAGCTCAATAACAATTTTCATGAAACATCTACCGTGTCTAATCTAATTTCTTCAAATCAAGAGCTACATACTGGACACTGAATTCAACAAAGAGATTGAAAAACAGAGATATAAACAAAGAGAAAGAGATTATCTTCTATCCGTCTCCTTACCAGCTTCTCAGTCTCCGTCTCTTTGCTCTTCCTCCTCTCTTAAGCCAAAACTTCTCTTTTCTTTTTTTCTACCCTTTTAGGCTGGAGCACCGCTCTCTGGGGTTTTATAGAGATTTAGCGGTGTTGGGTCCGCCCCAGCTACCCCCAAGTGGGCCCGGTCTATTTAATTAAACAATGCTTAATTATTAGTAATGGGATTAAATTAAAATTCAGTGTGTTTTATTTTTGTAATAATGAGTTAAATTCCAGTTTTGCTCTCGCTTTTCTTTTTTCTTAGAAAGAAGGCCACTGGGCCACAGCGACAGCTGGCAACCTTTCGTCGTCGTATTGCGCATCTTCGCCTATGCGGCAGCGGCACGCGACAGCCGCTCATGGTGGGACCCACAGAAACCCACTGATTGTAGCTGTACGAAGACTGTTTCGTCTTTTTTACACCTCTGAAAATGTAAAGTTTTTCTTATTAAATTAATGTCGAGTTCTTTTATAGTTCTCTTACGGTCTATAAACCGGGAGTACACAGGTTAAGAAAACTGAAAGTTGAAGCTCCGGTTCGGTTCGGCTCCGCGCCTCCGCAGCCCCGCGACAAATGGTTAAAAGGATAAAGATAAAGGACATCTTTACAGTTTTACCCTTAATCTTTACAGAATTAAAATAATAGGTTTATGCTGGGAAATTTTTTATTGGTAGTAATTAATAGAAAAGAAGAGAGACAAATAGTAAGAGTACAGTAATATTTATATTGGTAGTAAGATCGGTAGGAATTTTACCATCTAAACCCGTTTGTTCTTTTCCTTTTAATTTTTTTTAGTAAAATATTTTTTTTAACAAAAATAGATAAAGTATCTTACAATTTCGATATATCAAAACATTTCATCTATTTTTTGAAAAACTTTTCATATTTTACTAGAAATCAAATATAAGAATTATCTCTATCTATACATCAAATTAAAAAACAAAAGTTAAGATCGGTAGAATTCCTACCGATCTTACTACCAATATAAATATTACTGTACTCTTACTGTTTGTATCTCTTCTTTTCTATTAATTACTACTAATAAAAAAATTTCTTTATACTGTCTACAATTCCTCTTAAATTTTTTTATTGGTGTAAACAAAACGCGAAAAATGTAGAAATTATATCTGCTAGCCGGGGGTGATTTTACTCGTGTGAAAAATCTACTTTTGAAATGAAATATAAAAAGTATAGCAAATCATTTTTATAAATTCCAATGCACGCTTAATTTAGATCTAAAAGCAAACTGCAAGTATTAATTTCCGATTAATTCTAGATAGGGTACGTGGAGAAAAAGAAAGGCGAGAGCGTTTATCGTTTCCTTTTTGGAAGCAAATCCGATTGAAAATTATCCAATGAATTTTTGTTTTCTTCTCTTGAGGATAATCTCGTAGGATATCAATCCGACAGGTTTGAACTTTGAATTTAGTTCGGAAGAGCTTGTGCTGCCACGTGGCAATTACAGAATGGACATCTGTGATCGGCGATGGGATGAGTTTGGAGGTGCACGTGCGAGGCACGTGAGGTAGGGGCAAAATGGGAAGAACCTAAAAAGCGGGTCATAGAAGCTCAGGTCAACGACGTATCTAAGACTAACAGAAACGGCGTCCGTTAGGATTCTGATTTTTGTACTATTTAAGTATTTAGCGGAGATGCTGTGCTATACTTCTCCGGATTCATCCCCTATGTTTTACCCAGCTTATGAATGTTAGTGTCATGTCATGGTTAGTAGTCTGCAATCTAACGAAATTTTTAAAGTTACCATTTGTTCAAAAAATCACGAAATTTGGGTATTTCTGGATCTACCACGGCCGAAGAACACCGGTGCGGCCCCAACTGGAGACCGCACAAGCATTCTCGGTCCCAGCCAAGGGTCCACAGAACCATTCTGCGGCCCCAATAAATTTTGGTAACCGAACTCAGGTGTTTGACTTTGATATAGTATTCAAATTTGATTGGTGACCAAAACATTCGATTTATGTGCCAAACTTTGGTGACCGAAATTTTTAAATCAAACTTCTGTAAAAAAAAAGAAATGGGACCGCAAAATGCATGTGCGGTCCCCAGTATTTGGGGCCGCATAATGGTTTTGCGGCCGTGGTAGATTCAGAAATACTCATATTTCGTGATTTTTTTGTTCTTTTTATTTTTAGCAAATGGTAACTTTAAAAATTTCGGGCAATCTAAATGTTGTATTGGCTTATATATTACTAAGCTACTAGAGAAGCATGCTGGCTCTGAAATTTAGTTAGCTTCTGTTTTCTGTTTACCGAAGAATTAGATTGACGGTCGGATTATTGAATGGTGCGGCGTCGTCTCATGAGAAAAAAATATAGATATTTATAGATTGAGTATTATGTGTCCTTATTTGATATCATTTCTATTAAATGCTTGTAATTCCAGTGCACAATTTTATAGACTTGTCATGCTAATATGCTAATGAATTTGATCTCTGTCACTATAAGAAAGTGACATGATAACAAGAAGAACGACAATATTAATCGTGTGAAGGATTAATTGCGATAGTCGTGACAATATTTGTGTAGCATTGTCTGTTCAAAATTTATTACCGGTTAATTGAAATCTTATAGATAAACTTGAAAACGTGTAGTTGATAAAATATGAATTTATATGCAAACTAAAAAGATTACAAAAAATATGTATTTTGCCTAATATCTACATATATATATAGAGATATTTTCAGTAAAAGATAATATAGGGTGGTGTTTTGTATTTCTTAGGACAACATTTTAAGTTTTATTAGCCAATTATGGTATTTTTTTTTTCAAATGTCCATAATAAAAAATAACATGTGTTTTTTTTGCATAGAGACGAGATTCATCAATATTTGTGCCAAACCTATTATTCATATATAACATACTTATACATTCTTATTTATTAGTTCGAGTCTAATAAAAAAATTATATAAATGGTGAATAATAATATCAAATGAACTGTCAATCTCGCTTGATTCAATGGGCATGAAAAATAAAACATATATAGAAAACAAGAGAATGAGATCATGCGATTATTTAATAAATCTCTTGCATAAATCCAAGTTCCAGAAAAATTGAGATTCTATTCCAATCACAGTTGTCGACCGTTGAAAGCTCGCCAAAATCCAATTTTATTTCTTGGTGATTTTAATATTCTTTTTGTACTCTTATGGGGGTATGAGTTGACCGTTAATAAATAATTTATTCATATTTTTTTTAATGGAGATTTATATATCGTTTAATATATTGTGAGCAGGATTAAAATGTCTCACAGATTTATCTATTTTTAAAGTTTAAATAGTCGATCTGAACCGCTTCATATTAAAATGTGCTTGGATACAACATTTTATATTTTTTTAAATTTATTTGTTTTTTTTAAAATATGTACAAAATCATTGTTTTAGAAGATTATGGACCATTCAAAAATAGTGATTTTGTACCTCTCTAACAATTAGTAAAAAAATTATAAAATTTGTTATCCAAGCACATTTTAGTACGAAGATCATGTTGAACGGTTCGGATCGATTATTTAGATTTTAAAAATAGAGATAATGTTGTTGGTGCATAATGGAGCACAAAATCAATGAGATATTTTAACCCTAATCATTATATACATAGCAAATTGATAATGAACCTCTTTCAATATTTTGTTTGAATTAAAATAATATCAATATGGGTTGAATTATGGGGCCATATTTTAAAATTAGGATTTGACATCATTGAAAGGGACTGTCTCTATCATTTATTCGGTTACTTCTTCTTATATTCCTATTTTCATTTTTTTTTCATTTAGAGTTCGTCCAAGATTCATTGTGGAGACAGACGGCTATTTGAATATATTAAACATTTTTTATTATTTCTATATAGCGAGCTCTAAACTTGTTAGACCTTTTTTTTTTTTTTTGGGAAATAAATCAGCTGAAATTCCGAGATCGGGTACTGTTCACCCTGAAATCCCTGCAATTCGAAATCCAGCCATCGAATTTTTTAAGAGAACGCATCTCGAAACAGCTAGTTTTTTCTTGCACGCATCTCGAAACAGTTCGAAGGCTGGATTCAGATTGCAGGGATTTTAGGATGAACAGTACCGACCTCAAATTTCAGCATATTTGGATCCCTTTTTTTGTTGGTTATGTTTGGAGCTATTCTTTTTAGTGCAGTTTGATCAATTCTCCTAAAAAATAAAATTTTAGGTAACTTCTCCTTTCACAATTTACAAAAAGTCAAAAATAGAAAGAGCGATGCTTGTCACACTCTTCCAATTGCCTATATAATAAAAAAATGTTGTCATTTTTCCCAAAAAAAAAAATGGATTATTGATTTTGTCAAAAAAAAAAAAAAAGGATTGGTAAGATGAGATACCATTTAAATTAATTATTCTCTATTTTGTCAATTAAGAATCTCATTTGACTTTTGCTAAATAAAAATGCATCATTATTTTACATTCTAAATGCGGATGCTTACGTGTTAAAATTTTTTTTTTTAAAGAATCAATGTTATGCATATTCTTTTAATAAAAAAATCAGATCTATGTTTATTTATTGGATATATCTCGGCAAGAAAACTTGATATGAAAAAAATAAACTACACCAAAAAAATATAATTGTTGTATCACTATAAGCTGTCATTTAATTTCTCATTTAATTGTTGTATCACCAAAAAATAGATCAAGTATCAACGGTAGCTTTAGTGGAATATTAAGTTAAAATATGCAAAGTGGGGGTGAAAACGGAGCGAATACAGAGCGGATAGTGGTAAAATCATATCCATATTTTTTTTAAAAATTTTTTGGATATGAATACGGATCGGATATCAGCCGGATAAAGATACCAATATGGATCGGATTAGATATTTATTAAAATAATATTAAAACTATCAAAGTTCATAATATATATCTACTATTCGGATACGGGTAATTGAAACGTAAAAATCATATCAGTATCTGTATCCACGCAGATATTCAGACATCGGATATTCACATCTAATTTTTCAAATACGGATCGAATACGGATCGGATATTATCTATACCGTTTTCACCCCTAGTCTCAAACCTTGAATTAAAAAAAAAAAAAAACTAACAGTTAGCCTAGGTTTGGTAAAACATTAATTTATTCCATTTAAAAGGAGCAAGTTATGTGGGGCCCAGCAACATCAGCAATGCAATTTAATTGGCTCATGGTGCCCTTCTGATCATCTTGAAAGGCACAGCATTTAATTAGGGAAGGTGTGATTCCCATTCCCACATATGTAAGCAAATAAATAAAAAGAATCAAATATGTGACATGATTAATAAAATAAAATATTAAGGTAAAGGATGATAAAATGTCCACTTTCAAAGACCCCAAATTCAAAAATTGGTTGATTTTGTCAAACTTGTTACTTCTCATATATTAATTCTTGTAAAATAAAGGGATCTTCTCTGTTCATTTTGGATACTCAAATCTGCTGAAATTCTTGGGGATCTCAAGAATCCTAAATTCAAAATCCAACCGTTCAAGTTTTTCATACACAAATCTCAAAACAGTTTTTTATGCACGAATCTCGAAACATATAGACGGTTGAAATGAAAATTTCAGGTCCCTGAAATCTCTGAGGATGTCAGCAGATTTGTTTCTCTCTTTCCATACCAGTCCAGGTATCTAGATTATTTTAGAAGTTCCAAGTACCTAGATTTTGAAAACCTTATAACTATGATTCATGATTCAACTAATTGATATTTTAGCTCAGTGGTATTTCAATTGGCATCCTAATATGAATTTTGCATCACACAATTTAAGACAAGTCTGACTTATGACAAAAAAAAAACAAAAAAAACAAGTGACTTTATCCTACCGTAAAGCGGGACCCACAACTTAATAATAATAATAATAGAGAAAATAAAAGAAAAAGGCCTTAAAATTGAAAAGACCATAATCGCTCTCAAACCATTTTTTTTATTCATAATCGCTGACCTTATTAGGTTTGGACAATTTAAAATAATATTACGGATTTGATTTTTTATTTGATTTTTAACTATGAATAAAAAAATCGGTCTCTCCAGTCTTTACTGTGAATTAAAAGTCGGAGATGTTTATCATTCCCCAACAATAAGAAATGCTTCCTGACTTCCTGTTTTGGTTGCAGCAGGAGGCCAGGAGCCAGGCTCAGGAGGCGTGGTTGGTATATCTGTGGGACCTTGGTAAATTATTAGTTCAGGATTTAGGTGTTTGTTTATTCGGTATCTCTTGTAATAATTTTATAATATGTGGGTATCTTTTATCATTTTTATTAATGTTCTTTCGGAAAGGTTGGGAGGCGAGTTGACCACGCAAAGAGGTGTTTGTTGTTTGTCATGGCTGACGAATAAATGCTTCTCTATGTTTATTTAATACCTAATGCTACCAGGCTTTTAAATTTAGATTATAAATTATTACACTATTTGAAATATTTTTAAGGATTGGATTTTATTAACAATTTATAAAATATTATATTATTCACATGACAGAAATAACAAATTTTGACACAACATTTATCATTAATCAAATAATTGTAAATTTGCAAGAGTTTATATTTAATTGTCTTTGATAGAATATCAAATAACACTCAAATTACATATAATTTGATACACAATCAATTCATAAGTTAAACATGCTTAATTACTAAGTTTTGTTCTTTCAATTTTTTCTAGATTTATTTTAAATTATATTGTCGAGATTGTCAAAATATCTTTATTATCATCGTCTTATTTTAAATTAAAGCTTGTCATATTTTAAATTAAATCTTGTCTAATTTAAATTATTTCATATTTTTGTGTATAAGTATTAGTTATGCGTAATTTTAAATTTCTATATTTATACTTATTTTTTGAATGATAAATCAACACGCCGCAATAAATCACCGATAAAAAAAAATTGTCTATGTTTTTCTCTTGAGGTGATCCCTGGAGCAAACATGTGCAACCTTATCATAAAAATTATTTTAATTATTTTATTTTAAATGTCTTAGTCCATAAATAATAGCTAAGGCAAAAGATTCGCATAGATTTCGTTCATGCCTTAGCTATTATTTACGGACAATTTTATTTTTGGATAATAATTGATTATAATTAATTGGCATGCTATGCTATTTCCATGTAAACAATTAAAATTATTAAATATTGTGAAGATGCAGCCGATATTATGCGGCCAACAGGAGGTGCACATGCTTCCATCGGTTATTGATTTCCATCTCCCATGTTGCTCCTTCAAAGATCCCCTCCCTTCGAATTTTTTTAGTTAACATTTGAAAATATATATATATAGAGAATGGCTAATATACAAACGTTTGTTCCTGGGTTCAAGAACAAACGATTTGGTTCTCCGATTTTCAAAGTCCAAACAACAAATCTAAACCGTTAGATGTTCAATCTATATTAAAATTTACTTGGAGACCAAATTTTACATTTTTTGGAATTTTTTTACTATTTATTAAGCTGGTTTGAAAACCGCTGTTTTTCAATGCTGCAGAAATTTAATAAAAACAGCGGTTTTCAAACCAGCTTAATAAATAGTAAAAAAATTCCAAAAAATGTAAAATTTGGTCTCCAAGTAGATTTTAATATAGATTGAACATCTAACGGTTTAGATTTGTTGTTTGAACTTTGAAAATCGGATAACCAAATCGTTTGTTCCTGAGCTCAGGAACAAACGTTTGTATATTAGCCATTCTCTATATATATATATATATAATTAGCATGGAATTGGAAAACATTCCAATGTTAGCCGGTACTCAGATATTATCCGAGTACCACTCAAAGATGACACACGTGTGTTATTTGCGCACCACCCACCAAATTTTTAAATGGTGCGTAAATAACCCGAAAATTTTAAAAATACATTCTAAAAAAAAAAGGAAAAACCACGAAATTGTCAGAATTCCACATTTATCATAGTCGTAATGTCAAGTTGCATCCAAATATGGTGGATGCAACTTCAAGTTGCGTCCATGAAACCATATTAACCATATTTCTTTATTAATTTTCAAAAATAGGAGAAACAACTTATAATTTGAATATATTAGAAGGAACTTCAAACAAAATAGATAAAATATCTTATAATTTAGATGTACTAGAAGTACTGCGAAAAAAAAATTTGGGCATTGTAAAAAAATAAACTATTTTGTGGTATGTTACTGGAAAAAAAAATGTTTTTGGATTTCAGTTATTCATCTCGGTTCAAAAGTCATATAAATATATAAATTATCGTTGTCCTTCTAGTACATTCAAATTCTAAGATACTCTATCTATTTAAAAAAATTGATTTGACATCAAATGAAATGTCAAATAATTTTTTTTTCTAAATAGATAGAGTATCTTAGAATTTGAATGTACATAGGGGAGTTCATCGGTTCGGTTGAAATCGAACCGAACTAGGCAAACCAAAGTTATAATTCGGTTTCTAAAATAAAACCGAACCGAACCGATTTAGCATTGCAACCGAACCAAACCGAACTAAAGTTTTATTTCGGTTTGTTTGGTTCAAACCAAAATATATGATTTTTTTTATTTAAAGCAATTGAGTAATAATAAACCGAAGTATATTAAGAAATAAACCGGGGTATTAAGATATAAACCGGAATATTAAGAAATAAATCGAAGTATTTAAAGCAATTGATTAAGAAATAAACTGGAGTATTAAGAAATAAACTGGGGCGGTCCGTACCAAATTCATAATATATAAAAGTTCGTCGGTTCATTTATTTCGGTTCTGAAAATTTCCAAATTGAACCGAACCGAAATTATAATTCGGTTTTAAAAAGCAAACCGAACTGAACCATTTGGTCCAAACTAATTTGGTTCGGTTCAAAACTGACTAAACCGGATCCAATGAACACTCATAAATGTACTAGAATAACAACGATAATTTATTTCTTTACTCATAAATGACTTTTGAACCGGGATCAATAACTAAGATCCAAAATATTTTTTTTTCAGTAACACATCAGGAAATAGTTTAATTTTTTTTACAACCGTAAATAATCCTGCCCGAAAAATATTTCGTAGTACTTCTAGTACATCTAAATTATAAGATGTTTTATCTATTTTATTTGATGTTCCTTCTAGTACATTAAAATTATAAGTTTCTCCATTCATTTTCGAAAATTAATAAAAAAAATATTTTTTTAATCGGATTCTGCCAAATTCCATATATTATGGACGCAACTTGTTGCGTCCACAAATATTTGGATGCAACTTCAACTTGCGTCCACCCAATCTGTAGACGTAACTTGATGTTGCGACCATGATAAATGTGGAATTCTGACAATTTCGTGGCTTTTTTGTTTATTTTTTTTAGGAAATGTTTTTTTTTTATTTCATGTCAACTTTGTATTTATTTTTTTCCAAATGCTAATTACAAAAAAAATCGGCTCCTCCCTTCTATTTTTTTAATCGGAGAACCCTTATTTTGACAAAATAATTGTGTAAAATAACTTTATTCCATGTGACAATTAAAGTAGAGATGTCCTATTAAATTACTATTGAAACAGAGACAAGAATTCAAGTTGCAACAACTTTCTATATTAATCATATATTAAGGTTTTAAAATTCCAATAATAAATTCAACCCATTTAATTTAGAAAAAAATAATAATTCTCTATAAATATGCTAGACAAAACTATAATGGAGAAAAAAAAATGTTCATCTCTTGACCTTTTAATCTTGTCAAAGATGAAAAAAAATATATAATTTTTTTTCTGCAAACACAATGCTCGTGAAGACAAATGAGATCAACGGTTCAGATTAGTTATCTGAACTTAACTTTGAAGTATTAATAAAAAAATCATTGTCATAAATTTATATTTTTATAGAACTGAAATTCTCCTTTAAAGTAAATGAGGGCTAAATGAGGTGTTAAAAAATTGTCCAGGCGATCTAATTACGTTCTATTTGATATATTAAGGCTGGAATTTCATTTTTTTTTTCTTTCAAAGTCCAGAGATTTTTATTTCAGCAACGTAGAGGTGACAATTTTAATTTTAGTAAGTCAGATAATGCAAAAAGTGGACAAGATGTGATGGCCTCCAACTTGCACCTACACCCCGGATTATACGAATTGGGTAAATATAATTGGTGCGTACAAACTATAAATAAATCCAAATTAATTTCCTTATCTAACTTCATATTCGATTTATCCGAAGTAGTACTAGGGGTGAAACGGAGCGAATACAAAATGGTAAAATTCTAATTCATCCAACATAAAACTTTAAAATCATAATTTAAGCACCAGTAATCTTACTTCTTAGTAGAAGGCTCTGGATCAGTGACATCAGACTAAGTGTTAGCGTTACCAGTATAAGTACAAGGAACAAAGTTATCGTTCAATGTTGACGGCTCTGGATCAATATTTTTTTTTCAAATAATAGCCATAAAGATTTCCACGAAGTTATCGTCTGAAATTTTATACCGAATTGGCCGCCTACAACCCATAAAGCAGAAACGACAAGGCGATATTTTTGCCTCATTTCTACCTCGACCCCTTATTGACCCTCCTCTCGCTATGCCACGATTGGACGATCTACCTCGGTTGTTGTTGTTCATTATTTTCGTCTTTTTTCGCCTCCAAAATCGCCTCTTCTCTTCCTTTTTTTTTCTTTTGTTGAGTTTGAGTGGATTGTGAGTGGGAGGAGAGAGAAACATGGCTTATATAGTCTGGAAAGGAAAAAATATCCATAACCGTAAAAAAACTCGATGGCCGAGAAAAGAAATCAACCGCCAGGTTTTCTGGCGGTTCTGAAAAATAGTGGACCGTCAGGAAACCTGGCAGTCTGGACATTTTTATAAATTTTTCAAAAATTGTAGATATTTCTATTATTTTTTATTTAATGTTGGATATTAAAAAAATGGCGGTACTGTGATAGAAGGCTAATCATTGTCTTTTGAGACAAATTCATACCGACAAAAATAAATTGAAAAAATTACAAAAAATTAAAATATAAATATATATCACATAGAATTATAAATCGACCCGGATCAATCATATAGAAATAAATAAATTATTTAAACCTTCCGGAAGTTTCATGCATTGAAGCCAGTCATTATGATGTAAATTGTGTTACACATTGTGGGGCCCAATATAGGGACGCCTAAAAATTTTAGAGAGCAACTCTCTGCAATCTGGAAATGGGACCCACCATCACCTGTCTTTTTAAAATATGAGCTACGTAATATATATTATGTGCTAAAAAACCAGACAACTCAAAAGTTCATTCATGGTTGCTTATATAAGCTGTAGTGCTTATCTCCTTTTTATTAAAAAATTCACAGATTTCATTGAAATTTAACTCAAGAGAGAATTGATGGGAAGAGAAAGAGAAAATTCTCCAAGATAGCCAGTTGGTCGATCTTCTAGTTAGTTGGAGATTCCATATTTGTCTCAGCACGTGACGCGCACGTGGATGCTGTTTGTCGTTCTACGCACTTGGCAGAATCTTTTTTTTTTTTTTTTTTTTGGGGTCCGTGAATCTTCTCTTTAGTTTGGTTTGGCGGTGTCGCTAGGTAAAAAGAGAGATGAAATGGTTATTCGTATCCAACGGTAATAATTATTTGAATATTTAAAGAGGAGAGATCAACTTATCACATTTGTAAGTTATAATATCTTATAACAATTTGTTTTGAGTGAGGCTACGGTACTCTGTATAGCACGGATTGGTCCGTGCTACGGCTTAATATTTGAATTTTTAAAATTCTAACGGTCGATCCAAACCGTTCAACATGATTATAAAATGAATATGTACTTGCAAACCAAATTTTACATTTTTTCAATTTTTTTTACTATTTTTTTAGATAGGTAGAAAATAACTGTTTTTGGATGGTCCAGAATTTTCAGATCAAGTGATTTTCTATATATCTAAAAAAATAGTAAAAAAATTCGAAAAAATGTAAAATTTGGTTTGTGATTTTTAAAGTTCAAATAGTCAATCCAAACCATTCAACATGATATATATATTAAAAGAGTAGAACTACGGTGTGACGTGCTCACCAACGGATTTGGTGAGCACACCTCCAAAAAATGCATTTTAAAGTTCAAATAGTCGATTCGAACCTTCCAACGTGTTCTTCATATTAATATGTGCTTGGAGACCAAATTTTACATTTTTTGGAAATTTTTTACTATTTTTTTAGAATTTTTGAAAATCATCAGCTTTTCATTAAATAAAAAAATTCAAAAAACACTGATTTTCAAAAATTCTAAAAAAATAGTAAAAAATTTCCAAAAAATGTAAAATTTGGTCTCCAAGCACATATTAATATGAAGAACACGTTGGAAGGTTCGAATCGACTATTTGAACTTTGAAAATGCATTTTTTGGAGGTGTGCTCACCAAACCCGTTGGTGAGCACGTCACACCGTAGTTCTACTCATATTAAAAAGTACTTGGAGATAAAATTTTACATTTTTTTTGAATTTTTTTACTATTTATTAAGTATTTTACAAAACTGTTGTTTTTCAGTAGTTCCAAATTGTTTAAAAACAACAGTTTTGTAAAGTACTTAATAAATAGTAATATAATTTAAAAAAATATAAAATTTTATCTTCAAACATATTTTAATATAGATATCGTGTTGAATTTTGGATCGACTATTTGGTCTTTTATGACCGAAAAACTGAATTGTTATAAGATGTTGTAACTTACAAATATTGTAAGTGGATCCCTTCTCTATTTTAAATTTGATTATGAATTCGTCACGTGATAACGATCACTTGATAGTTTTGATAACTATTTTTTCAATCATTTTAAATATAATTTAAAAATAAAAAATAATTTTGTATGAATATCATTGGACATATAGATAGTCCAACAATTAAATTTCATATAATTTAAATATTGTTTGATGGTAAAAAAACCTATTAATTTCAGACTGAAATATTTAAATAGACATTATATGTGAATTATATAGATCGTTTCTATAATATTGTATTTTATAATTAATCTTTATTTTTTAAGACTCTTAAAGTTGTCAAAAAAAATGACTAGGCAGTGCTAATTGTGTTTTTTAATTAATTATCTAGAAATTCAAAGGTGTGTTGTATGTTGGATTTTTCATCGCCAAAGAAATACAAAACTCAAAAGATAACACAATGAATTGGACATTCATTCGCATTTATCTAAGCATGTACATACCTCTGGAGCATCTACAACGGTGATTTCTTTTAATTGCTAATCTGATGTGTTAATTGCTAATATAATTGCTAGGATGTACCACAATTTTTAAATTAACAAGTTTGTTTTAAAAGCAACTCTTTAGAGCATTTACAACAGTGATTTCTTTTAAATTACTAATCTGATGCGTTAATTGTTAAATAATTACTGGGATGTACTGCAGTTTTAAATTAGTAAGTTTGCTTTAAAAGCAATTCTAATTAAATAAGCAACTTTAATTAAATTTCTGGAATGGAGTGATTTAGAAATTATGAATCTCTTTAATTACTAAACTCAGTGACGTGGCCTAAATTAATTGCTAAACGTTTGCTGGAACGGAGATGCTCTAATTGTAAAAAAGTAGTATTGTTTTCGTCTCGATGACAATATTAGTTGTTATCATAGAAAACGATTTATTTTTACTTTTTGTCTGATTTGTTTTTGTTATTGACTAACAAAAGAATTCTAAGTTATTGGTCATTGAAGTAGGAGTGAAAACGGAGCGAATACGGAGAGGATAGTTAAAATCATATCTATATCTCTTTTTAATTTTATGGATACGGATACGCATCGGATATCAGCCGCATACAGGGCCATAAATATTTGACAGAATCCGCCTTTGAAAATATTTGACTCCCCCAAAAACCTAACATAACTAACACCATGCCATTTTTAAAGAGTTGTGATTTATTTGAGCGAGTTTTTTAAATCTTGATTATATCATTCAAATCGAGCTAAATTTGTTTCATAAATGAAGAAATTGTACGCATATTGTTAGATTTATACATTGATCATTTATTCAATTTCATGCAATTCGAATATAACATGATATTTCATCAAGCTTCTTCATCATTCTACACGTGTATGGTATATATTTAGTGTAAATAGCATCCATGTATAATTCCAAAAATAATTTTTTTTTTTATTTTTGTCAAAATTATCAGGTTAAATAATTAACAATTTATTACTGATTCTTTTAAGTATATTTCAGCATCGTAGTGAAAATAATTATCAAATCATATTATAAGAAAGATCTCGTTGTTAACTTGTTATAGAATCCATGAGGTTGGTGAATAAATTGTCAAGAAATGAATAGTTGCATACAGGGGCGGACCCACACACAGTCAGAGGGGGGCAGTTGCTCCTCTCTGGATTTTGAAATTCAGTGGAAAAATACTAACTCGATCGGTACCTCTTTGTCCCTTTCTGGAAATTATTTTGCCTCTCTCTAGAACTGAAAAGCTCGCTAAACCAGTCGCAAAACACTGTTAATGAGAAACTTTGTTGTTTTTACAAAAAAATTATAGAAATTTACAGATCCAGACTAACTTTGCTGTTTTTTAATATGTAAAATGATATTATTTTATTATTTTTTATTATGTAAATTATACTATTTTTATTATTTTTTATTATGTTGATTGTTTTTTTATCTAGTATTTGATTAGTTAATGGGTTTAAATCCGATAAAACTGATAGAAATCATGCATCCGCCTATGATTGGATGACCAGGAATATTCACAAAATCGATCAATAAATTTCCTGAGGATCAGCAAGAATTTACAAGTGTGCAATTTTTATTAAAATATATGCTGAGGGTCCCCAGATTTAGTATTCCAAGAACAATGACAGGTAACAAAGTTCCTTTTTTATTATTAACAAAAAGTTACTGAGGTGGTAGGTGGTGTACCAGTGTTTTTGTTTCAGTTAGGTGTAAAGCATGTGTTGAGCAACCAAAATCCCAATTGAATAATGTCTAGGGGGCTTGAACTTGGACTAGGAGTCTAGGACTAGGACCCAACTGACATTACCTCTCAACTACTGGTTTTGTTTGGTTTAAGGAAATAATATGCAAGTTTCATCAACAACCTTTCCAAAATTTAAACTATATGCACAAGTTGGAAATAAATCTGCTGCAATTCCAAAGAATCACAGGGACATGCTTTTCCGAATCTAACTGTTTATCTATTTTGAGATTCGTGCATAACAATCAACTGATTTTGAAATTCGTACATTTCAAAAAATTAATAGTTAGATTTGGAAAACAGAGTTCCTGCGGTTCTTTGGAATCGCAGCAGATTTATTTCCATGCAAGTTTCAACAACAAACTCAAAACAACAAAATTTCAAGACAACTGTCTAATTGTCTCACATTATTTATTTTTGTTTTTAAAGTTCAAGCAGATTTTTTAATTTTTGAAAATTTCGATCGTACTACATTTTTTAGATAGTTACAAAATTATTCTTTTTTTAATAGTCCGGAAAGAATTATTTTGTATTCTAAAAAAGAATCGACTGTTTGAATTTTGAAAATAAAAATAAAAATGTGAAGCACAATAAATATGAAAGACACATGAATTCTAATATTATTGACTGAGAACTGGTTATTGTCCTTGATTAGGTGCTCTTGGTGTTGAGATCAAAATGGTGAATTGTGAAAATAAAAATGTGAAGCACAATAAAACATGAAAGACACATGAATTCTAATATTATTGACTGAGAACTGGTTGTTGTCCTTGATTAGGTGCTCTTGGTGTTGAGATCAAAATGGTGAATTCTGAAAATGTGTAAATTAATGAGATTAAAATTCGTTAAAAAAATGAAAATTCGTATAATTAAATAAAAATGTGAGATTTTACTGTATTATTTCGTCTGTGTGCACTAGGGCTGCACAAAAAATTCGTAGTTCGTAATTCGATTTGAGTTTGATTCGAAAAAGTTCGTAAAAAAATTGATTCGAAATTGAGTTCGTTTGAAATTAATTCAAACCAAACTCAAACTGGACCTAGTTCATTCGAAACAGGTTCGCAAACCAAACTTAGTTCGAAATTAACTCAAACGTGAACTGTTGATTTCCGCTGATAATGAACTTTAATGTTTTATTTAGGATAATATTTGGATTTGTAATAATTCTGAGACTTTGGTGATTGTTCTATATTTCTATTGATATTTAAATTGTACTTTGAATACTTTGTATATTTGAAAACTTTGGTGATGTTGCTCCTGTTGGCTATTTGAAAAACTTTGGATACTGTGATTGTACTGAACTTTGATTGATTGTACTAAACTTTGGTGTTTAATATAAATTTTGGTATTTGTAATGAACTTTGATATAAACTTTGGTGTATTGTGTAATTAGAATTCAGAATGCCTGAGTTTTTATTGAAGTGCTGTAATTTCTAACTATGGCCCAGCCATAAGTCATAACTCGTAAGCCGTAACAAAGTTCGTAAAAGTTCGAAATTGAGTTCGTTCGAAATTAATTCAAACCAAACTTAGTTCGAAATTAATTCAAATCAAACTCAAACTGAGGGTAAGTTTGATTCGGTTCGGTTCGTTTGCAGCCCTAGTGTGCACATCAAATTCCATAGCATTGCACTTTTATTTTGACGGATATAAAAATAAATCTAAAATATTATTTTAGGTTTGATGGACTATAAAACCGTCTAATCCGCTTTAAAATTTGTCCGTGTAAAATTAAAGCGGATGTGTACGAATATTAAATCGTAGCACACGGATCTTAAAGAGAATCAGACGGTCTTGAACTCTATAGAACATGCTCCACCATAAAATCACAGAACACTGAAAACCGTCCGACCCGCTTTAAGATCTGCGCGCACAAAATTAAAGCGAACGTGTACGAATATTAAATCGTAGCACACAGATCTTAAAGAGAATCAGACGGTCTTGAATCGAACCTGCTCCACCTTAAAATCACAGCAACATAAAAACCGTCCGATCCGCTTTAAAATTTGTGTGCGTAAATTAAAGCGGACATGTACGAATATTAAATCGTAGCACACGAATCTTAAAGAGAATCATTCAATTTTGAAGTCTATGGAACCTGCTCCACCTTAAAATCACAGACAACTTGTACAGTGAATTTAGTGGCAGAGACAACGTGGAACCGTTGAGATATATTTGACATTTGATTGGTGAAATGAAATTATCATAATATAAATTCGACAAAATTTTAAATATTTTCACTGCACTTAATAAAAAAATTATATGATATTCGCAACTAACAAATGCCGATCACCCATTCAAATTTCTTAAGACAAGTGTCTACTCTAAATCGGTTTAAATTATACAGAATTTAACGCTTAATAAATAAAGACTCAGAACCCACACTTAATTGGTTCTATCAATTGTTAAACTTAAATTTTGAAATATAACCCCGGGAGTGGACCCATGAACAGTAAAAATTGCTCAAAATTCAATAACTGTTGTGAGCTAGATTGGAAAAAACGTGCCGTGCCGTGTTGTGATTTTGGTCTCGTGTCGTGCCGTGCTGTGACAGAGTTAATTTTTCACGTGTCGTGCCGTGTCTAATCAAAATGTCGAGAGGTGGTCACGGCACGCGAATAGTCACGCCGTGTTGAAACGTGTCGTGACCAAACGTGACTCGCATGACCATTTTATCATAATTTAAGTTAGTTTATTCAAGAGGCGGAGGCAGTAACATTGAATGGTGTCAATTGACTCTCATTAATTTTCAAATTTTTTGTATTTATACATGATTTTCTTTATAGTTTAGAGTAAACTGCTATGAGTATTATAAATTGATCCTCATTCACATCACAAAAAATTTATATGATTGACCGCCATTGACGTATGACCCTCGTATTTTGAAAGTGGCTTCGCCCCTATTTATTTAAGATTCACTATTTGATCAAGATCTAACGGTCCTAATTACACTTGACTCGCATGACCACGTGCCGTGCCGTAACTAAATCTTCCGCATGATGTGCCGTGCCGTGCCAAATTAAAAAAAAAAATAGTCACGGTACGAAACAAGCGAGTCACAGCACGTAACCAACACCCGTGCCGTGCCGTAACTGTGTCGTTTCGTGACGAAACCAGCTCCGCCGTACCATTTTTCTCACTCTACTAACAACAAGCCAGCAGGGGCCAATGCATAACAATAATGAAAACATAATTTTATTCCGAGTTAAAGTAGAAAAAATTACCCTAGTTATAAATTGAAACGCACAAAAATTTATCACGTGCTTGCTCCATACATCAATTGCTACCTACCACCACAACCATTATTAAGGTCTAAGAGAGATTGCTTTGACTGAAATTAACACAGAAAATTGTTCCCCTTTGGGACCCCCTAAATTCTTCCATCAATGTACAATTAGTGTTACACATCAAAAAAAAAAAATGTACAATTAGTGAGGCAATGGTAATATAAACTTGGGATTCAAATCAGCTGAAATCTGAGATACGTGAACAGTATCTCTTGAATTTTTGAAATTCCGAATTCAGCCGTTTAACTTTTTCTGTGCATGCATCTTGATACTGCTGATTTTTCTGTGCACGTATCTCGAAACAGTTCAACGGTTGGATTCGGATTTCATGAATTTCAGCGTTACTGTTCTAGATTTTGGATTTCAACAGATTTGGATCCATAAACTTGGCGGTCTCTAGTCTCTACAAGCTTTTAAAAAAAAAGTAGGCTATGATAATATGCATATTACGGATCGTCTCGTGCTACAAATTTATATATTTATTTCAAAGTTTAAATTGTCGATCCGAACGCTTAAACATGATTTCTATAAGAAAATGTACATATAAACCTAATTTTACATTTTTTTAGAATTTTATTACTATTTTTAAATAGGTAAAAAATCATTTGATTTGAAAATTATGGACTATTTATATACGGTTCTACCTATATAAAAAATAGTAAAAAAATATACAAAAATGCAAAATCTGGTGAACAATTACATTTTCATATGAATATCATGTTTAACCATTCAGATCGACTATTTGAACTTTGAAAATAGTAATATGGATCTATAGCACGAGACGATCTGTAATATGCATATTACCATAGCCTCACTCGTGTATAGTTATAAACCGTCGATGTGATGTGCATATCTTTTTAGTTCGTTGCATATTTTTCTATCAAATAAATTTGTTAAATATTTGTGATTTATTAGATGTTTTAAAAAAAACAAAATAGTACATATGATTTCCATTAATTAAAGAACATATGAAATACAAAATAATTACGAAATGACAAAAAAATGATAAAAAAAATAACAAAAAAATTAATATGTCAGCTCTTTTTCTCCTAATCTTACTCTTAATTGGCGGAAAATTTGCAAAAAAATTGTCTCCGCATCACCCAATAAGTAATTAAAATAAATATTACTATGTTATTAAATAATTGTTCATTTAAATATTTTCAGATGATGAAAAAATTTATACCAGACAACAACGAATATATGCCAAAATCAATGTTTAGGTAGAAAGTGCATGAAATATTATTGCAAAAAAAGAAAAAAAAAAGAGACATGATTCAGTTGTTTTCCATTCTTCAGCTCTGGAACTTTTTTGTTTTCACATTTGATGGTGACGTGTATCAGCCCACAAATCAAAAGCATTATTCCATTCTTTTATGTTTTCTGATTTCTTTTCCTCTCTAATGATGATCTCTCTGGAATAAAATCTCTCTCAAGATCACGTCGTACAAATGCATAATTAGCGGAATTTTTCTTTATAAACCATAATTAAAAAAAATATTTACGAAACTAACATGATTATTTTTTTTTTACAAAAATTATAAGAACCGAAATGCCATTTTTTTTTTCGGAACCGAAATGACATTTCGGTACGTACTGGTTTCACAAGTTTTCAGAAAAAAACAGGTGTAGTCGTTGGTGTAACACCCATGGACCGAGATGCCATTTCGGTCCAAAATTTTTTAGCCGCGGTTCGAACTTTTTTTTTTTTTTAGGGTTTGTTGTCGGGTTGGAAAAAAAATTGAGCGGGACTGAAATGACATTTCTGTCCATTTCGGTCCGGTCCCCTTTTTGGATTTTTTGTGACGGCTAATTTGAAAGCTTGTGAAACCATTACAGACCGAAATGTCATTTTAGTCCTGAATAAAGAAAAATGGCGGACCGAAATGTCATTCGGTTCTTATGGTTTCTGTAAAAAAAAAAGTACTTTTGGTTTCGTAAAAATAGTTTTTTAAATTATGGTTTATAAAAAAAATTCTAATTAGCGTGGCAAGTATATATAGCAAAGCAAATTTTAATATCTCAGTGCCCCAATTAATGAGCATTTTTAGTCAAGATGCAAAGTTGCAAATAATGTTAAACTCCTAATCATGCAAAACGAATCAAGAATATTATGGCATTGCGCGTGTTTTTACCCGAAATTTTTATTAATACCACTGTAAAAAAAACTACAAATTATGAAGAATTCAAAAAATACCAAGACCTCTAATTTAATATGCGACCTCATATTTAGGGGGCGCAGATTGAATTGGAGGCTCCTAAAAACCCAAAAATATACTGTAATATACTGATATTTAGGTTTTTGGGGCCTCCAATTCAATATGAAGTCCCTCAAGAATGAAGTCGCAGATTGAATTAGAGACCCTGATATTTTTCGAATTCTCCAATTTCAGCGGTGTTTTTTTTTTTTTAAACGGTATTAATAAAATTTTTGGTGTTTATACACGTGTTATTAATATTGATCGTCATGTAATTAACTTAATGCATATATATGATGTGATGTGATGATTATGTCATCTAAAATTGCAAAATTGATGTTGAGTGGTTTATCAAGAATTGATTGGTAAATAGTAATTTAATAAGTTTGAGAAAAATTTAATTCCGATGAACTATCATATTTAGAAAAACAATTTTAATCTAGTAACTAAAATAATATTTTGTGTGAAATGTCATGTATTTGAACTCCGAATAGGAGATTTTTTTTTTTTTGCATATCAATACATGACTAATGACATTAACTTTTAAAATTTCTAAAAAAAATATTTATTTATATTTAAATTATATGTCTTGTCATAATAAATGAAATATTTGTGTCTAAATTGAACTATTGTAGACGTTATAAATTAAGTCTCAATACTAGTTTAGCAATACCAGAACTCAATCTTGATAAACCAAGAATATCCAGTACATTCAAAATTTAAATTTTTTGCATGTAAATGCATCACTCGGAGGTACATCGTTTTGAACAGTTTGATTCGTTGTTTGAGCTTATTTGCTGGATTTTAAAGTTGACGTCACTACAGTTGAAATAACACGATGTCATAGTAGTCCAGAGTCCAGACTCAAAAAATTTCACTTTCACAATAATATTCTACTATAACTGATTAATAATATTTCTCTCAACAACCTAGTCTTATTCTTATCTACATGAGGAGGGATCCACTTATAACATATGTAAGTTATAACATCTTACAACAATTCGGTTTTGTGATTTTTAAAGTCCAAACAGTCGATTCAAACCGTTCAACATGATCTCTACATTAAAATGTGCTTGGAGATCAAATTTTACACTTTTCGAATATTTTTACTATTTATTAAATATTTTACAAAACTACTGTTTTTAGACAATTCTAGACCACTCAAAAAACAACAGTTTTGTAAAATAATTAATAAATAGTAAAAAAATTCAAAAAAATATAAATTTTGATCTTCATGCACATTTAAATATAGATATCATGTTGAATATTTAGATCGACTGTTTGAACTTTTAAAATCACAAAATCAAATTGTTATAAGATGTTATAACTTTGAAATATTACAAGTGAATCCCTTCTTTGTCTACGTTGTCTAATTTCAGAAACCAAGAATAGGAATAATTTAATTTGAGTGAGTGTACTATGTATAGCACAGATTAGTCCGTACTACGGAGTCACATTTTCATTTTGAAAATTCTAATGGTCGATCTGAACCGTTCAACGTGATCTCCACATGAATATGTACTTGCAGACTAAATTTTATATTTTTTCGAAACTTTTTACTATATTTTATGATAGGTAGAAAATCACTTGATCTGAAAATTCTGGACCATCCAAAAACAGTGATTTTCTACCTATCTAAAAAAATAGTAAAACAATTCTAAAATATAGAAAATTTAGCCCACAAGTATATTCTTATATGAAAATCATGTTAAACGGCTCGGATCGACCATTAAAATTTTGAAAACAAAAATATTGATCTACGAGTACGAACCAATCTGTGTTATGCATAGTACTATAGACTCACTCATTTAATTTTTTGAAAATAAGGTCCAACCACCTGAGCAGGAAGAATCTACAAATTAAAACATGATACAGACTGATATACAGTCAGATGATAACATGTGACTGTCCAGGCACCTGCTTTGCTCTGCCTTGGAATTAGAGAGACGGCATGATAACTTATACAATGGGCTTAAATTGAAGCAGATAGAATAAAAATCCAGAAAAATTATATTAAAGAAAAGAACAAAATTCAAAAACAAGAAAACGACATTGACAGCGAAATTTTCCATTTTTACAAAGAGGTATGATTCACATCTCCCATAGTGACCGCATAAGAGCATCTACATCCCAGTAACTCAAATGGGTTCTAAATAACTATTAACCACTTTTTAGAAATTAAGATCTCAAAAGTTTCTAATTCTCACATTCTGAAATTAATTTTAGAGTTTCTAGTAAGCTACATCAGCAATAAATTAAAAAGGAGAAATGATTTGAGCCAATCATTTGATCAGTATGGAGTTTATAAACCGTTTCTTAATAAGAAACTTTACTGCATAGTTTCTAAATAAGAAACTCTTCCACATCTCTAAAACTGAATTAGAAACTGTCACATCAGATTAGAAACTTCAATAGTACCAGGGATGTAGATGCTCTAAGGAGACGGTATGGTTCGTACGTTCATATATTGACAGATAAACGAGATATTACTTAGAGAAAGAAAAATATGACGTGATAAATATAACGTATTATTTCTGTAATAAAAATATTATTTACGTGATGTGATCAAAGTAGTGGAGAATTATTACGTCGTGCGGTAATCCCGTCACGTGTAATTATTATGTTGTGATTGGTCACATTTAATTATTTTTTCCCGTATTTTAAGTTAGTGAGGGACGGAACTAGAGGTGACTGAAAATTAGGATTTGAACTCAAAATCTCTCAACCACTAGGCCAAAACTAAATATTTGTCATTTATTGAGGGTGGCTAGACTATATAAAAAATTAAAAAAATATAAAATTCAATTAAATTCCTATACGTATAATTAAAAAATTTAAATCATAAGGGTGGCTTAGCCACTTTTGGCTAAGCCTTAGATCCACACCCTTGAAGTTAGTTTATTGAAAGAAAATAGAAAAATATATAAAAAAAATGAAAATGTTGTAAAATTTTAGATAAAAAATTATAATAGAAAATTGATCACGTTACATGATGTGATCATACTGTGTTATTTTTAACCGAAGATGAACATGTCATGCAACACATAAATTCCGTCACATGATCAACACGTGTCAACGTAATGTGCCATACCGTACATGTAATGTACCGTGACGAATTTGATAACGACATGACTAATTTTCATAACTATTTACTCTTGACAACGGTCATCAATCTCTTTTTTATTTCATATATACCAAGTCTATAGAGAACAGCTTGGGTCCGATGCCCATCGGACTCAAATTTGGGTCCGATGGGTTTAGGAACCGTCCGATCCACTTTAAGATTCATGCGCATGAATTTTAAAGCAGATGCGAAGTTGCGGGTGCGAATCTTAAAGCAGAT
The DNA here is from genome assembly GCA_025461045.1 of Carex parvula. Classification (NCBI taxonomy): domain Eukaryota; kingdom Viridiplantae; phylum Streptophyta; class Magnoliopsida; order Poales; family Cyperaceae; genus Carex; species Carex parvula. The sequence continues at coordinate 333,742 of JAJGRW010000074.1, read as the reverse complement.
CGGACGGTCATCGAACTCACTTTGAGTCCGATGGGCATCGGACCCAAATTGGTTCCAAGTATATAACCTCTACAGATAATATATAAAAAATAACACTAATGTTAGTTGGTTGGTTGTCTTAATAATACAAACACCTTTTTTCCATAACCAGCAGCTCCATGCCTAGCTACATCACCTTTAATAAATTAAGAGGAAGAAGCCAAGTCGAACACATTTACAATCTCTAAACTTTAAAACTTATCCCTTTTTTTATCTGATATATTTAAAACTAAAATTTAATTTGGCGGTCTCGTGTTGCCTCATCTCTCTCTCTCTCTCTCTCGCTAAAGTTCAAGTTAATGGAATTTGAAAACAACTTGGCGCAAAATTCCACGCTCGATTAAATAAGAAAAATTAAGAAAAGGGCACAGGCGACAAGGGGAAAGGAGAGATTAAACTTTATGTCAGTTTTCAATTGTCAATGCATTGGAATTTCCCATTGGATCTAATCTAAGAGATGGTTTCGGAATGCCTTGAATACAAGCAACACTTTAAAGCAAAGCGGGGGGCATGTGGCATATGTCCATGTAGCTTTCTATGTGGTCTTCTGAGATGTAACATGTCACAAAGATAGTGATAAATGAATAGTTCGGGTTCTGTTTAGCGGGGTTAAAAAATTGTGATTCGGATATAATACGGGAATAATTCGGTATAACAAGGAAGTAAAAAAAAAACCCAAAAAAAACCTCCCAAAAGAATTTTTTTCTAGAAAAAAATTTTAAATTCTTTTTCGCATTTTTCTCGCGAATAATTCGTGATTCACGTTTTAATCGGAGTTCGGTTTGAAAACGTAAAAAACAAATAAAACACGAATTATTCGCAAATTTCTCGAGTATATTGTTACTATGGTTACAAACACAGGAATTAAAATTCATCGAGATTTAAAATTTGTGACTCTGATATAATAGGAATATAGTTAAAAATAGTTATTTTTCTTACGGTGTATATAAATATAGTCAGAATTCTTAATAGAAAATAACAAATTCTACATATAATTTGGAATTAATAATTCATAAAGTTCGTAGAACTAGAATAGTTGCGAAAACAAATAATTTGCGGGGAGTATCATCTAACTAAAGCAATATTCATAGTTGTGAAAACAAATAATTCAGGTGATTCAAAATTTTAGAGGGTAATAATATTTGAGTGAGTCTATGCTACTATGCATAGCACGGTTTGTCCGTACTACGGATCAATATTTTCATTTTCAAAATCCTAACGGTCCATCCAAACCGTTCAACATGATTTTCATATGTGAATATACTTGTGGACTAAATTTTCAATTTTTTAGAATTTTTTTACTATTTTTTTAGATAGGTAGAAAATTACTGTTTTTGGATGGTCCGGAATTTTCAGATCAAGTGATTTTCTACCTATCTTAAAATATAGTAAAAAAATTTGAAAAAAATATAAAATTTAGTCTGCAAGTACATATTCATGTGAAGATCACGTTGAACGGTTTGGACCGACCATTAAAATTTTCAAAATGAAAATATGACTCCGTAGTACGGACTAATCCGTGCTATGCATAGTACCATAGGCTCACTCGTAATATTTTGAGATATCCTGGTCAAACAGATGAGTAAAGAGAATGTGGTCTGTTTGAACTTTGATGTATGTGTGTCATTAATAAGTTAGGTATGTAGTCTCTTTATTGAAATGTGAATCATTAATAAGTTAGGTACGTAGTGTTTAGTTAGGGTCTGTTCGGCCAAACACTGTGTGCGTGGGAAAAAAAAATTCATTCAGACTTCACGAAATTTCAGCCCACGCGCACAGTTTTTCGGCCATTTAAAAATGTAGTGAAAAATACATATTAATTCTAAGTTTGAGATTTTTAGTTGAGAACTCTAGATAAATAATAACTAAAAATAATTAGTTAAAAAACTATTCAAATAATACTATTTGCTATCAACATTCTATATAATTTCCATGTGCAACTTCTAAGAAAAAATAATACATCTGCATCAATTATTACATGCATAGTGACAAATTAATAGTTCGGGTACGGTTCGGCGAGGTAAAAAATTCGTGATTCGGATATAATTCGGGAATGATTGGTACAACAAGGAAGCAAAAAAAAAGTAAACAAAAAGTTGAGAAAAAAAAATTTGTGTTTTTATCGCGAAAAATTCGTCAACTCGCATTTTATAAGGGTTTTATTCGCAAATAAAACGTATTATACGTTTTCTGCATTTTATTCGGAGTTCGGTTCGGTAACGTTAAAAAAAAAAAATATATGCGAATCTTGTCACTATCATTGCATGCTCTAATTTTCCCCTAATTTTCCCCTTTCGGCAGGAAAAGAAACACACAAGATCAACAAAAATGGTGGGGCCAACAATATTGAAGAAGTAATGAAATATGATGAAGAAATATTTGTCCTTTTTAGTTGAATATGGATAAAAAATCCGGACTCTTTTACCTTTTCTGGGGGCGAGTGCTAACCTCCTTTAATTGACTTGATAAAAGAAAGCAAAGCAACTGCCCTTTTGCCAATCAATACATTATATAATCCCATAACCAACTTTGAATTGATGAACATATTTTATGTTGAGCACAAAAAACAAACAGCTCCATCCTTTACATTAATGAGCGAGGGGGGGAAAAAAAAAAAGGAATCAATGCACCAAACGGAGGGTAAAGATATTGACAGAGCAGTTTTTACTTCATACAACACATGAATCATATATAAATCATATGTACCGCTATTAGTTCTAGTATTCTCGCGCTGCATCAAGCAAAAACTTTCCTGTTAATATCTTTGCCCAGTGTCTGGTCTAAAGAGCCTACACATGATAATATTTGCCTATACAAGCAGTTGATAACTTGATATGATATGAGTTCTCTGTTTCAATGTTGCTTTAGTTTCAAATTTCAAGATAGAGACCCCCTGCCAAACAAGCCAAACATGCCAAACATGACATCTCCTGTGGCATCTTCCAAAATTGTGGCCCCATAAACATCCAAATTTCTAATGAGACACTGTTACACTGTGCATTGCATGGCAATGTTACTAGCTAAAAACAAAAGCATCTATTTCATTCACCCAATTAAACCAATGTCAAAGGGAAAAAAAATGAAAAAGTGATGTTAACAACTTAGGACCTGTTCGGCGCCAACTCGGAAATGGACGTGGGTGTAGGATTAGGAAATTTTTGAACTAAATTTTACTGTGCGCGTGAGGAAAAGAAATTCACTCTGAGTGAATTTTTTTTTCCCACAGCAACAGAAGTTGGCCGAACATGCCCTTAATCTTTTAGACATGATTTTTGAAAGATATTTCTATGAGAATCTTTGCCAAATTTGAGCACTTTGGTACCTAGTGAGCATTAACAGAACACATCAGTACCTCACCTATCCTATAAGACTATAACAAAAATAAAAAATAAAAGAAAAAGGAAAATACATACCTTGTCAATTAAATTACCAAAAAAAAACCTGATTTTGAAATGCATATAAATGCATGCATTCATAGCATATCTCATAAATTAAATACTTACATTGCATCCGAGGCAAAATGCATTAATGGAGATATCTTGGGAATGCATTTCTTAGGTCTGAGACTGTGGGAGCCAATAGTTTTGGAAGTTTGGATTTAAAGGTAACAAAAGGAGAAATGCTCAAAAAATTGTAAAAAAAAAGAAGAGAGAGAAAAGATGAGGTGGCTGCTCAAGTTCTTGAAAAGCCCATTCGGCTCTTTTACTTCTCCAAAAGCCATGCCAACTTGCTTCTCCTATCCCCAAAAATAAATTAAAACAGAAATTAAATATAAACAGGGGTAATTTGTTCCTTTGTTCTGTGAAAGGTCTTTCAAAATTAAAAGTTTAAATAGCGTTTATTGTGTCGTAACAGAACAGATAAAAAAAACAAAATTATTGTCATATAACGCCAATAGCGTCATAGCTTTTATAGTCCGAAAACGCTACAGCGTTGCTGATGTTACTAATACTACTATTACTTATTACTATTATTAATACTATTACTATTACTGTTATTATTTAGTAACTACTACAACTACTAGTAATAGAATGGCAAATTTCTGTGGAAATTATTTTTTTAGAAAAATGTAATCCTTATGTTCCAGTTATTTCTTGATATGATTTATGTAGCAAAACATATGGCACATTTTAATATCATGTGCATATACATTTTTTCGACATGGTTAATTTTTCTTTTGGAAAAATAACAAAGTTTATTGTTTTGACTGGAACTATATTTTTTTTTTCAAATTTTTTTTTTATGCTCTTGGTAAATGATCATCATCTGGAATAACAGGTGCTGACTCATCAAAGCTCTCTGTTTTTTTTTTTTTTTTTTCTGTTTTCAGTATTAGGTAACCTACACATTCAAGGCCCATAAAATGTTGATAGGCCCTTTGGGCCTGTTCAGCAAAATATGGAATAGTTGCGAAATAATGTTAAAAAAATAAGAAATTGTTGGAAATGACCATTTTAACCTTGTTGGTTTTGTGTGTTTATATTAAATTATCAATGCATAATATTATACACTATCTTCAAATAGATACACCGTAATATAATCCAAATTTTGTAACTAGATATTAAAATTTGAATTAGCAACAACACGATTTTTAATCCAATAAAAGAAAAAAGAATCACAATAAAAATACAACTTTTGTTAAATTGGGCCGTCAGGCCTCATATAAGGCGGCCCATTGAGTTTTGATAGGACGAACTTTGAACTTGGTTTGTTTATCGTGAAAAACAGTATATCAGGTTCACTGTTCACCATATGTTTTATTTCAGTCGTAAATAAAAATAGAGTTAATAACTTAATTTCATGTCCATTCAGATTAATAGATTATTATACATGTCCGTATTCCAAAAATTAGATGTGGATATCTGAATATTCGTGTGGATATGAATACTGATAGGGTTTTACGTTTCAATTATTCGTATCCGTGAATAGTAGATATATATCATATATTTTAATATATATTATAAAATAATTATGTTATTCACCATTATAATTAGATATATATTATGAACTTTAGTATATATATTTTAATAAATATCCGATCCGATCCTTATCCGTGTTTGTATCCGGTTGATATCCGATCCGTATCCGTATTTAAAAAATAAAAAAAAATGCATATGGTTTTACCACTATCCGTTCCGTATCCCGTTTTACCACTATCCGCTCCGTTTTCACTCCTAAATTCTCGCTTTCTAGGTGCCAAATATTATAAATAAAAAAAGATGGTGAGGAACTATTTTTATTATTGTGGCAATAAAAATAAAAATAAAGTGTTTACAATAGAGCATAATAATATAAGAGGAGAGATCCAATTACACTATTTATGGTGACACATCTTGACACCATATGTTTATAAGTCATTGTTGTGATTTCAAAATTCAAACAGTTGATACGAACCATCTAACATGATCTCAATATTAAAATGTGCTTGGAGACCCAATTTTTCATTTTTTTGAAACTTTTTACTATTTTTTAGAATTTTTGAAAATTGTTATTTTTTCAAAGGTCAAGAATTGTCTGAAAACAACAATTTTGTACACAATTTAATAAATACTAAATTTTTTTCAAGAAATGTAAAATTTGTTCTCCAAGCACATTTTAATATTGAGATCATGTTGAACGGTTCAGATCGACTGTTTGAATTTTGAAATTGCAAAAATAACTTATAAATATATGGTGTCAAGATGTGTCACCATAAAATAATGTAATTGGATCCCTAAAGTTTCACATTTAATAGATAAATTATTTTAAAATTCATATTTTTATTATATTCTGTTATTGCATAATATACAATTCATTATTTATTTATTTATTTTGTTTGAAAACAGCTAAAATTCGAAAATTGTATTGATATGTACATTCGCTTGTCACCTCTGCCATCTCTCTCCTGTGAAATCCCACAAAATCAAAACACTCCCTCCAGGCTACAGCTCTCTTGCCTTCCCGCGAGAAAAATAAAACCCTAGAAACCCTAGTCTGCTCCTCCGAGCGTGCTTCTAGCGTAGAGGAATAGGAGATGTCGTCGACGCTACTGGAGGTGACACGTGGCGCCCACGAGGATGTGGAGCGCCTGGAGCGGTTGATTGTGCGGGAGATGCAACGGGAGCCAGAGAACGGCCGAGATCGACTTTACCAGAGCCACCGTGTCCGCCACATGATTGATCTTATCATTGCCACATCCGGCAAGCTTGTAAGCTTTTTGGAGATGATTTGTATTTTTTGACACATATTGTAGTAATTTGTCTTCTCTAATACCTAGCTTGACGGTACAGTATATTATGAGTCGACTTATTGATAATTAGAGGATTATAGGACTGTAAAGGGTTTGAAAGTGCAGCGTGTTGGTTGGTTCCCTGTGTTACTGCACTTCTGACGGTAGATTCAGTTATTATGATGATTGACTGATGCAAAATTGCTGAACTAGGAGCTTTTTGTGATAAAATTAAGGGTTAAAGTATGCTGAGGAGGGATTTGATAAAGCCTTGGATTAGTTTTGTACTTTTATTGTAGAATTTACCACAGGAGTTATTGAGGCAGAGTCGTGTACAATTTGAAGTTACTCGAGGGAAGTTTGTATTGACTTTAGGCTTAACAGCACAACCGGGACTTAATTAAGGCCCAACTGCAGGATTAGCCCTTAAATTGTATAATTCTAGTTGGAAGAACTAAGGTTATTTATATATATTATGATAGAAATGATGGATTTTTCATGTACAAAACTCAGCATCTTTCCTTTTGATGCATATTTTAGGTTGAGATATATGAAGATAAAGATAATGCGAGAAAGGATGAAATTGCAGCTCTTGGAGGTCAAGGGGAATTTTCATCAAAAAAGGGCATGCATGGGGAAGACAAAGTTTTAACTGCTTTTTTTGAGCGTCTAAAGGAGGTTAATGTTCTTATATATTTTCTTAGGAAATTGAAGATTGCCTATAGGTTGTGTAGAAACTGCAGAGAATCCCCCTTTTCATAGTTACATGTGTCGCAATCGCAGTTGAACTTGAATTTTTGCATGCTTTGTTTTCCACTGTATAGTATACTATGGTAATCAAATTTAGCAACTTTGCTACTTTTACTATTCGTTGATTTTTTTTTTTCCCAAAAAAAATAGAAAACAGAACAGGGATTTCAAATTCTATTCTGACAGATTGGAGAGTTTACTAGTGCTCTGTAGTAACAATGTTAAGTACCAATTTATTGTAGCTGGTTAATTTTAATTTCTCAATAAGGGACTATTGGCTTGTGAGCAATAATGAACTGGATATTTACATCCTGCCATTTAACAGGCAACTTTGTATCTTAATCTTGAAGTGATGCCTGTTTTTTCTTATTCCATTGTTTGGAGAGAGGGTTGTGGAAGGGATGGAAGGGGAGGGAAAAAACACTTCATGACTAGTTTGTTTAGCTGGATAATTGATATCAGGTTAGGGTCCCTTAACTTTCCGAAGCTTGTATTCTTGTAGCCACTAAATTTGGGTGTAACAGAACGAAACAAGACATTTTGTAAAACAAGAGGATAGAAAATATCGTAACCTTCCTTCTGATTCCATTCCATTACCTTCTCCTCTAAATATGTATCAGCAATGAAACTATTCTTTCTTGCTTGGGTAAACATTGCCCATTTTCTGATAAAGATGGAAAAGCTGCTCTAACTTTAGCACTGACTTTTTTTATTTATTATAAACAGATCAGGGAGTACCATAAAAGAAACCCTTCTGCGCGTGTTGTAGATACAAGTGATGCCTTTGAGGAGCTTCTTAAAGAGGAACCTGCTATTGAATTCAGTGGCGAGGTAACTTCTCCTTTTTTTAACTTCTGTAGTTGAACATTTTCCATAGCTTTTGACTACTCAGTACTGCTTGGAATAATTTAAAAGTTACCTGCAAGAGGGGTACTATTGAAATATGAAATTAGTTTTGGTGCCCTATTGTGATACATATATTTTAATCTATGCAGGAATCTTGCACTCTTCATGTATCATGCTGGTACATATGGTAAGGCTGTAGGCGAGCCTACATACATGTTTATAAGCCCTAATAGTGCCTTAAATTATTGTGTTATTTGCATCATTTACCCACTTTGCTTTGCACCTTTTTGCAGGAAGCATTTGGTCGTTATCTTGATCTGCATGAATTATATAATGAGTTCATCAACTCTAAATTCGGATCACAGATGGAGTACTCTGCTTATGTAGGAACCTTCTCTGAGACTGATAAAATTCCTCGAAATCTAAAATCCAAGTAAGTTTCTTTTGCTGTATAAAATGTAATGCTAGCGGTTGAAGTGCATCAATGTTTAGACTGCTGACTGATAATTTATACTTCATTTTATCTTGCAGACAGTACAAAGAGTACATCGAACATGTACTTGAATACCTGATATCATTTTTAATGCGAACCCAGCCTTTGCAAGACCTCGAAAAAATATTTGCCAAGGTAAGTTCAAATCCCCTCCTGACCTCATGCTATGTTCTACTGTTAAAGTGACCTCTTTTTTGGTCTCTTTCTGACTCAACTTATTGATAGTTATTTGAAGTGGATTTGTTGTCTTGTTTTTTTTAGTATTCCACAAATAGCTCTTTATAGGCTATTTTAAGACATTTCTTCCTATTGCTCTCACAAGCATGTTTGGCCATAACTCACTTGATAGGTGCTTTTTCTGTGTTGCATGACTGTACATGCCAGCTCTATATTGATAGTTCATCGCATGTTTTGTTGATTCATTTTAATATGTTTTTTTTACTTCCTCATATCGGGGAGAAACATAGGGAAATTCTATTAGGTTTCTTGAGCTTATGTATACTAATGGTGCAAGTGCATTTTAGATGAGACTTGAAACTTTATGAACAGAAAACAAATTATGGTGTAGGTTGAGGCCGATTTTGAAGAGAGCTGGGTTAACGGAGAGTTACCAGGATGGGATAACAAAGGCACTGAAAACGGGCCCTCTATGCCTGAGCCTGTGATAGATCTTGACTATTACAGTACTGTTGAAGAACTCATGGAGGTGGCCCCTGAAAAGTTGAAGGAGGTCAGTCTCTCTCCTTTTCTCTCCTCTATCTCTCTGTGTGCTTGAGCTGTGCCATTTTTATTAACTTCTGTAACATAAGTGGGCTACTTTGTCATTTTGGGACCTCAATTGATCTCTTGATAGCAGCAAAACACTAAAACTTCAACTGATAGTCCTGCTGGACTTTATTTCAATATTAAAAGCTAGCATGGACAAATTTACTAAAACCAGGGCTCCAGTCTTTTATGTTAACTGCATGGTACATCATGCTACTGTTCAATTTGGTAATAAAATTACTATTGAAGTTTCTTTCTTGATGCAAACTACATGCAAATTCTCATATCTGCAGCAGACCCAAAACATCTGAGATATTTACAAATAGAATAAAAGAATGGGGTGTTCTGTTCAAAATTGATAATTTAGCCCCTAAATCTTCTGAACTTTTGAGCTATATATGAAGTCATCCGACTTATGAGTTGGACTGCAAATGTTCTATGAGCTACTTGTGAAAAGCTTGGATGAGTTAAGATAAAAAAACTTTTTAGTCATGTTTTCATGATTTAACCTGCGTTTCTCAAGTTAAAGGTGGTCATTTCCAAATAACTCGAAAACTTTCTTTGATTTGCCAACAAGGTAAAGTATTGGAGTAGTTTTCAAGAATCCCTCAAATAGTTGGCTTACTGGCTGAAATTCTCTACGTACAATCTGCTTATGTTTTACCTCAATTAATTCTGAGCCTATATAGTGGTATTACGTTGTAATCGCCAAAATGTCTACTTATCATGGTGGTGTTTTCCAGTTCTACTCTCTTTCTACAAGTCAATAACTGTTTACAATATTTCTTTTTGTTCCTAGTGCTGTGTTATGATACTTCTGTTATTCTTTAGGCCTTGGCTGCACGTGGCTTGAAAAGTGGTGGTACTGTTCAGCAACGTGCGGAGCGTCTTTTCTTATTGAAGGTATGTCTTTTTGTTATTGTGTTCTCTTGGACAGCTTCAGTTAGTATGCATTTTTATGATCCAAGGAGGAGAAAATATTGGAGATACCAAAAAGGTTTAAATTTAAATTAACACTAATATTGTTAGTCAGTTCTAAATAACTATGACGTAATATTCCATGTTTTGGGACATTTTAATGTAAGTTATTTTATTTTTCTCACACATCTCTATTTTTTTTTTTTCAGCACACACCCTTGGAGAAACTAGACAAGAAACATTTTGCTAAAGGTACCCGTAACTCTGATCAAAATGGTACAGAACAGAACAGCTTTAAGGAGGAAATTGCATTGTTGGAAGTTAAACTGAGGCGCTTGTGTGAATTACTTAAAGAGGTGGAATTTCTTTTCCTTTTTTGATATATCTGTTTTGGCATTAACATTAGTGGTTGTTAAATAAGATTTACATCAGATTTTTTGTTATAAATTGCTTTTCTGCTCTTCTTTTGTTTTTTGTTTTCCTCTTCCCCCCCCTTGTTTATTGGTGTTTAGTTGCATAATTGGAGTTTGAGGTTAATTTGATTTTAATTGCTCATTGGGAAGATCTATTTGTGTTGGTGTGGAAATTGATACTAAAAGAAACTGAAATTCTGATGTACTGACCAAAATTGGGTAATGCTTTCTTTTGATCACATATTTATGCTCGATATTTTTCTTTTTTTTAGGTTATTGTACAAACCAAGGAAAATGCTGAGAAAAAACCTACATTGACCTATGAAGAGATGGAAGCAGAGCGTGAAGAGGTAATGCACCATTCCTGATAATTTCTAGTGCTTTATATTTGTTGGAGAACTATAACAATTGTCTATTTGGTTTCTTGTGCTAGCCTTAGATTACTTTAAAAATATGACTATCAAAATGACTTCTTATATATTACTGAACAGAACTGCAGATAGATTTAAATAAGCATTCATTGCCCAAGGATATACTTGGAAAAGGAACATTTACTTTCATAAAAAATAATGCGTGCTTGTTCTGAGTTATTGAATTATTATGAAATAATAGTAATGACGGTGATGGATTCTTTATTCTAACAGGAAGTGGTGCAAGCTGATTCTGAGAGCGATGAAGAAGAAAAGACATACAATCCTCTCAATCTACCTATGGGTTGGGATGGCAAACCTATACCCTATTGGCTTTATAAGCTTCACGGCCTAGGCCAGGTGCTCAATCTGTCTCTATGTGTGCACAGTTTCTAATACAGTCATACGGCATATTGTTTTCTTTTTCATTTCTTATATATATATATTTTTTTTTTTGTTTGTTTGTTTCTTTCTACATCTCCTTGGGGGTAATAATCTTTCTTTTCAATTATGAATTCTGGGAAACTAAACATGTATGCCCCCAATAGCAGAACCTCTAACAGTTGTTTTTGTGCTCTGCAAAAGTAGGTATATACCATGCACTTCCCCAGAGTAACATAGGAATTATAATTTATAATCTATAAAACATCAAAGAATTTACTCATTTGAAAGATTCATAAGTTTCCACTCCTTCCCATATTTGGAAATAGAGTTTCTGCGCTTTGAAGAGTCTGAGGGGGTGGTTATTATACTTATCTCCTTCCTCTAGTGGAAGAATTGATCTTTTTGTTTTTGTGCAGAAATTTGACTGCGAGATTTGTGGGAATTATTCTTACTGGGGAAGAAGGGCATTTGAACGCCATTTCAAGGAGTCGCGTCATCAACACGGCATGCGCTGCCTGGGGATTCCCAACACCAAGTTTTTTAACGAGATCACCTCCATCCAGGTATAACTTATCCTTATTATTTGTTGTTGTTACCCTTTCTTTTGAGAAAGTACTTGGGAGATGTGCTTCCTTTTTCAACTCATCTTGCTTTCTCTCATAAGTTTTAATAATTAACAGGAGGCAAGGGATTTATGGGAGAAAATACAAGAAAAACAAGGGGTAAATAAATGGAGGCCAGACCTTGAAGAAGAATATGAAGATAGAGAGGGGAATATTTATAATAAGAAGACATTTACTGATCTCCAGCGCCAAGGTCTTATATAAAAGGTGACATATTTAGAAACTTGCTTTTCTCCTTTGAGGATTAAGAAGCTGTTCTTCCCGTATAGTCAGTTTCGACCAAGTAGTAAACTAATATAACATGTCTGTCAATGTGCTTGCTGGGCATTGAAACAATATTACTGGGTCTGATCCAAAACAATCCCTGTAGTGGAATATATATATTTTTTGGGTCATATTGTTACTAATGTGGCTCTTTATGCAGTTGTTATTGCCTACAGGGACTAAATACATCTCTTTTGACTGGAGGAAGTTGTGCATGGTTCAATATCAAATATTTCGTGGTCTTCCCATTTCGCTGTTGGAACAGAAAGCATCATTTTTACGTGTCAAACCAAGACTCGCTTTTCAATTTCTTTTGAACATTTAGTTCATGCATGTTGTACAATTTTTGTCACCTGGATGTACTTCTATTGCGGACCTGTATGTACTTCTGTTACTGTCAATTTTATTTTATTTTTCCCCAAATGTTTCTAATTTATTTTCTTTCTTATGGCCCTTGCAAATTGTTGTTTTTTTTTTTTTCTAAATTTTGTTACTCGCTGGTGAAGACTTGGACGTGATAAACACATAATGCACGTTGATCTGCCATTGTTGTTGAAACATGCATAAAGTGGACAATATTATTATGGAATATTTTACTTCAACCGAAAATTTTTGGGACAAAATGGATGTATAATATATACAATTTTTTTCAATAGTATTTTAAAGAAAAAAATCAAATAAAACTTTAAATAGAATGAAATGGTATCTTCTGGTTTCATAAAAGAAAAATAGATATGCGAGAGTAAGAAAAATTTAAACTGTTAATTTTAAAAAATGAATTGGTATATCGAGTATCAAATTTTTTTTTTGTACAACTAACAAATAGTATTTTCTTACTTTTTCTTTGTTAATATGAGTTGTGTTATAGACCGGATTGAAATTTCAAGTCAGTTTTATAATAGTTTTTTCCCTCCAAATGCTCTTTAACATGGTATACGTTAGCGTGGAGGAAATCATTGCTTTTTTCAGTACAATATAAGAGAAATTATTTTAATATATTATAATATATATATCTCCAATGTAAAAAAACATGGTTAGTTGTAGTGTTAATTCCAGTAGCACTGTGCATGATGTATCTAACGTCGTAAAACAGAATTCTCTAGATAAATTAACTGTAAATTTTTTTTGGTTAACAACCCGTAATATGTAATCTGTAGGTATATTCAGGACAAAAATCGATTATATCCATCAGTTTGTATCAGTACATAAGTATATATAGAGTAGTTATATCAGTAAATACTGTAGTCTCTAATGACACTCAGAGGGGGTTTAAAGGGAGTCTCAAAGACTCTTATGTTTTTCGGTTAAGGTCTCTAAACTAACAAGTCAAACAAGTGTGTGCAAGTAAAGTAAATAAAGTAGAGTTTAGAGACAATTGACACGCAAGATGATAACGGAGTTCGGCGTAAAAAACCTACGTCTCCGGGGTAGAGCAACCTCGTCGGTGCCCCTTTCCTATTACCCAAAAACAAAGGACACAACTCGTAATACGTGAGTCCAACAATGGTGGGAAATCACGGCCTAACTCGTGTACAAGTTGAGCCTAGAAGCTCGAGCTGGAGAGTCTCTTGGATCATCACACAGCTATGGATATATGTGACCGAAAACGCCCTGGCTAGTGTACTCCTTCGCGCCCTACAAGCAGACCACACTAGCGGGGATGTAAAAGCTCTAGAACTAAATCCTAGACACTAAACTATATGTCCTAAAGATAAATCGAGTGAATTTGATAGTGTTGAGAGGATATTGAAGTTTAAGTTCACTTAACAATGGAAGCTATCAAGTGTTGCACAATAAATGCGTTTTCAAATGTGAGAGGTGGCTAACTTAGCAAATCTGAAGCGATGATAACTCTTTATATAGTGAGAGGATTCATATTTGCTAGATCCACTCTAACAGGAAGAAACCCGTTAGGTTGGACTGTACGAATATTGAAGTTAGAGTTTCTGCAAAATAATTCAAATTAATATTAACCGTTCTAAACATGTATGCTTGTCTAGAACGGTTAGTACAATTTGTCTTACAAAACTTGATAAGCAACCATACGGATGTCATCCGTCTTGCACGGAACCAAATTAGAATTTTCTGACTTGTCATTTTAATTGATTCCATATATTTGTTTCGGTCAAGGCAGATGCTCCAGAAATCAACAAGCCTCAAATATACTTTACTTAACTACTTGATTATTACACAAATCTATAGCTTCGTAAAGTCTTGTTGACTTCTCAGGTTCATCAAAAGAATCTTTTAATTCAGCACTTCATGAACCTTAGTTCTTCATTATAAATCTTGAAATTAAAGCTCTGAACCTATCTTTAGTTCTTCACAATGGATCTTGTAATTAAAGCTTTGAACCTGCAAACTCACTAAATCGTGTAAAATGTTAAATTTAATTAGTATATGTTTTGCAAATCTAGTCAAACAAAATATTAGAAGATTGCATACAGCCAACACAGACAACATTATAACTGAACTCTCTTGTATAAAGCTAGACAAGAAAAAACAGAAAATAGAATTCTGATGTGATTACAAGTAATGGGTCTTCAGGTCGTCGATTGGTAGATAGCGAGTCTGCATAGTTTCTGTGAGCACGAGCTCAGATTAGTAAATAGTGAGCTAGCATCGTTTCTTGTCAATAGCACAAACAATGTTGTTATTAGAGTCATGGCGAGCTAGGGTGATCCAGGAGAACCTTCGTACTCAGATTAGGTTTGTGCTTGATTTATTCAGATACGACGAAGACAGGGAAAGGTCGAAGAAGAGGAAGAATATAAGAAGGGAGGGAGAAGAAGGAGAGAAAGAGGAAGGAAACAACATCATTGCAACATCGTCACTGCCATCAACCATAAACACGTATCTTATTTATATATAAAGATAGTAGATACTATGGGAGAGGTGAAATGAATTCACAACACTCTCATCCGAACCCGAAGAGTCAAGGAGGAGCGAAGAGCGGTGGTCAGATCCGTTAGACGGAAGCATATATTCGAATGGAGTGAGGCGGGGTGGACCGGACGGGAGAGGGGTGGGAGGGGGGAGAGGAAATGAAGGAGAGCGTCGACTCTCAAAATTCAGCTGAAAATTCTGGATTAAAACTGTTACACTGATTTGAAATGAAAATTTTGAACTTTTATTGGATATAATAGTGAAAATATATCTTAAAAAGAATAAACAGGAGGACAAATTTTTCATACGCTTTCTGAATCGCTCAGGCGAATTCTACAAAACGAGTCTTTTAAGAGGAGAGTCGTTGTTATTGTAAATTTTTTTTGCATGTTATATGTTTATAAAATAACATGTTTATCTCAAAATATTTACAAGTAAATCATTAATTTTATATAAATAAATATTTGAACCGACCAATAATAAGTTTTCTCCAATATCTAAGAGTTTGTTCATTTTATAAGCAGCATATATAGTCAAGTTTTTAGTTTCATAACATTAGCTGGGTGGATAAATCTCACATTTAAGAAACTTATTTCTAACAAAAAATAAGAAACGCATGCTTCATCAATCAAATTTTTATATAATTGACCGCCATTATGTGTTTGATTCTCGTAATTTGAAAGTCTGACTCTGCGCCTGCCTTGATCATTCAAACTTTCTTATTCAATTTGAACCCAATTGCTCTTGATCTGCACTTGGCGACTGGTTGTAGATCACCAATGAAAATAGCTCCGGGTAAGCACATCTGTTCAAAGTTGTGTCAATTGTTTTATTTATGAAGAGTTATGTAAATAAAAGCCATATATATTATGCGTAGATGAATTTTTGAATAACTTGATTTAAAATAAAATATTCGTGGGTCAATATTGAACTGCAATAGCCATTGATTTTTCTCATCAAAATCGCGATGAAACACTTTTATTTTAGGCATAATCGGTTATATACCCATCAAAACTTTTGAATTTGGATATTTGCCCATATCCTATTCAAAATTTAGCTCAAATTTGAATAGGATATGGGCAAATATCCAAATTCAAAAGTTTTGATGGATATATAACCGATTCCCCCTTTATTTTACTGCAGGATTTAAAAGATATTTTTTTTTCTCGTCGCATATTAAAAGCGTTATTTATAGACCGAAAATTTTATTTATAGCATAACTAAAATAAATAAACCAAAACACTCTAGTTTTGGGGAAATTCGACAATTACTCAGGCCGCTCAATGCCGTTGTGGCCCCAAAGACTGGGGGTTGCCCAATGGCTCTGCCACCCTTGGGACCTTCCAATGGCTCTGCGGCCCTTGTTTTTTTTTTTTTTTTTTTTCTATATGTACTCATCCAGAGGCAGAATTTCATTTCTCACATTCACTCATTCTCTCTCATGGACAAGAGAGAGAGAGACATGAGGCATTGGAACCAGTTATTAGCATGCCCACTAGTTCAGCACAAATCTGGTTCTAACTTTTTCTAGTTGAGAATGATGGAGTCTGGTAGGTACTGTACAACCAAACTATGAGTTTTTCTGGGAGTGGATACAAGGTAATTGACCTATATGTGGAGGTTACCCGAGTTCGGCGTACCAATCCACTTACGAGGTTAATCCAGAGTTGTAGTCGGATTAACTCATCTGGCTCAAATCCATCCCCTCTTCAAATTGACCAACCGTCTATAAGTGGACACAATAGGATTCCACAATGGTTGGACGTACTAAATAAGAGGAGAAGAGGACACCAAGCCGACCGAGATACACTAGGAAAGACAGAACAGAGCTGCTCGAGATGTACGAGGTAGTTAATTTATTCTATTATTCAATTTCAACTTTCAAAAAATTATTGAAACAATTAAATTTAACCGTCACTATTTGTTTGTAAATTTGCATGTTGAGAGGCAATCAATTGATTGGATGTTTATCTAGGAGTTAAATTTATATTTTTATTGTACTGGATGTTTTAATTGTATTGGTAAGAACATTATTTATTTTAAGTTTATTAGACATATTTTTATTATACTCGTGAGAACATATGCATTATATTGTTCTATTTATGGCTTATTTATATTTATTTTTAAATTATTATTTGATGCAAAATATACTTAATTTTAACATATTTTATCAAAATACAACAAAACCAAAAAAAAAAAAAATCAAACTATAAATGTTTATCAATCTGTTTATTTTAAAAAAAAAGAGGGGCTGCAGAGTCATTGGGCTGCCCCCAGACTGGGGCCGCAGGGGCATATGGCAGCCCTCAGTCTTTGGGGCCGCTAAACCATTGAGCGGCTTGGGTATTCTTCGAAATCCTCAGTTTCTGAGGTGTTTTAGTTTATTTTTTTTTTGGATTATGGTAGAAATAAAAATTTCGGTTATATAGACTCCATAGAATATGCCATATAAAATCGTGGCAATTTAAAACTTTTTTCAGAAAACTATTTCTTGAACCATGCAATAAAAAACAGATCAATCTCAATACGATAGTTTAAAACTGTTATTCAAAAGAAACCTTCCATGGACCGTCCGATCAAATATCAGACGGATAATTCTTTCCCAAAAAAAAATCTCATCAGCACTGCACTCAGTAAATTATAATTTCGGACATCATACATCTTAATCTTTGCAAATATATACATATTAACCTCCTACAGATTATTTTTGAAAGTATTTAAAACCAAATAGTAGATTATTAACCTCCTATAGATTGCAAATTCATTCTTGGCGTAACCAAGATATATATTTAGTTTATGGGAATATAAATTTTTAATAAGAGAATAAGAATTTTAATTTGTCAAAATTAAAATTATTTGACTTATGAGAAATTTTAGAATATAGGTGGTTCGGCAGGCAAATGCATGAGAAATTTATGAGAAAGTTGTAACTGCTCCCTTGGTATTGGGTGACCCGAAGATGCTTTTGAACTCGTTTCTAGGTTATTTCTTACCTACTACACAATAGTCTATAAAGTCACACTTGCTGATATTTTCCCGTCAACCAAATTTAAAATCCGAGTCGTTCAATTTTATGTATGATGAAGATCCAAAGGCTGTAGGTGCTGCCAGCCTGCCACTATTGTATGGTACAAGTGTACCAATTTTGCAGATTTTTTTTATTAATAATTAATAAATAAATAAAATATCGCTAAACGGAATCGTTTTACCCAAATTTGAAATCTAATTAAAACGGGATCGTTTATCCCGTCTTATGGGACGAGATATTTTATAACGTCCCATTAATTAACTCCCTCTACCGATAATCAGATTAACTAATCAGAAAAAAAACCAAAGACGATAAATTCGTTCCCATCTGACCACAAAAAAAAAAAAAAAAACTCTGAAATGGTGTAGATAGTCTCATCCCAGGAATGAAAAAAAAAATCAAGAAAGCTAGAGAGAGAAAGATACTATAATTGTCATTAAATGCCACTATTTAATGCCCTGTTGACCAACGGTAAAAAGCTCGTACAGCCTACATGCTTCATTTCTCATATATATATTCCTGATTTTTTTTTTTTTGGGTTCGGACGGGATGGGACTTACCGTTTCTTTTTTTTTTTTGGGGGGGGACTGGACAGGATAGATCTTACCGTTCCATATATATTTTTCTACTTAGTTAAAGAGTTGGGATTAAAATTTGAATTAGTGGGACGGGTTAAAATAACTCGTTTCGTGGGACGGAATAAAATAACCTGTTTTACTAATTTTCACCAAAACTATCCCGTTTTGCGATATTTTATTTATTTATTTTTAATTAATAAAAATTTGGGGACAAAAACCAAAGAATTATGTAAATTCGAGACAAAAATGCAAACATACACTGACACAACATATAATTTACACCCATATTGGAGAAATGGTGGCGCCAACAATTTCCATTGCAAACAAATTAAACGATACTAATTGACCCGACATTTTTATTAATATCCAAAGTTATTTACAAATTAATAAATATACTCAGAATCTCTGGATATTTCGAAAAATATCCAAATCGGCCAGATTTTGGCCGGTTTCCTAATCTTCAGAAACCGGCCAGAATCTGGCTAGTTTCTTCCCTTTTTTTTTTTTTAGAGACATTATGAAGAACAAGATAATGAAATTTAACACTGAAAATTCAAATTTTTTGTTTAAATTATTTGTTAGATTACTTACTTTGATGTATAATTAGCATATTTATACTAAAATACACTAAATTACTTGAAATTATGTTGAATTACACTATATTATATTAAATTATGCTAAAATACGGTAAATTACATATGAATATGGATGATATCTTCACTGAGAAAATGAAAAACGACGATGAAACTTCAAACAGTCATAAAACGGCGCTCGAGTGTCCGATTTCAGTAAATGACTACTTTTCGGAAAGCTTACGAAAACACGCATGCGTCAGTGCCCGCGATGCCGAATTTCAAAATTCAGAATTACCAAAAAAATAAAGGGAAGAGCCTCAAAACTTGAGTTGAAGTTTCCGATTAAGATTTTCATTTCTATTATTCAATCTAAGTAGCTCAGTAAATTAGTTATATAATGAACTTTGTAGAATAACATATTTTACTATTTTTTATGATTTATGAAAGATGACACAAAATCGGCCTAATTTAGCGTAATTTTGCGTAGTTTAGCGTAATTTACCGTATTTCATTATAATTAGCGAAATTAGTGTAATTTTATCGTATTTTAGCGTAATTTAACATAATTTCAAGTAATTTAGCGTAATTTAATGTAATTCAACATAATTTCAAGTAATTTAGCGTAATTTAATGTAATTCAACATAATTATAAGTAATTTAGCGTATTTTAGTATAAATATGCTAATTATACATCAAAAGAAGTAATCTAACAAATAATTTAAACAAAAAATTCAAATTTTTAGTTTTAGATTTCATTATCTTACTCTTCACAGTGTCTCTAACAAAAAAGAGGAAGAATTAACAATATAACTAAATCCATCATTTTTTTTTTTGGATCAAACTCACCTGGATACATCCTATGCTAGCAGACTTGGATTTATTTTGGTGGGATAACTTTGAATTCAATCTCGGGCTGTTCTTCTTTCTGGAACAATTCTCTGGAACCTTGTAACTTAGCAGCAACAGTACTAGTTTCAGCTAACTCCTTTCCAGTAAGATTCTGAACCGTAGATTTAAAACTGGCCATGTCGGTTTCGATGAATTGAGTCTCTATTATCTTCACCATCACAGGTTTCGGTTCCTCTCTCGACATGGATAATATAAGAATGTTCTTCTGGAATTTTAACCTCTTTCGACAAGAAAAGAAATTAAGGGTTACTTGGGTTTTGAAAATTCTTCTGATTTGTGCAGATTATAGATAAAGAAATTAAGGGTTACTTCTGGGGCTTGTTAACTATTGAGATTTCTTGACTTTTACTCAATAGCTTTTTTTGTTGTTCAAGCTTTTACCAGGACTAGTCATTTTTTTGACTCGAAAACAAATGATTACGTATGGTTTGGATCATACATCAATGAATAATAAGAAAGTACAGGAGGGTTAAAATGCCATCATTTTTTGTGTCGCCATCATGCCTCTATTTTTTAAAACTTTAATAACTCAAAATTTAAAACTTAAAATTCAAAATAAAACCATTTGATATGAACTACACCATTTTATCTATGTACGTGTAAAAAATTATGACATTTCAACTTTGTTTTAGTTGTCATTTTGAGATTATAAAAATGTATACTAATGTAGATAATTTCTAGACATTGATTTTTCAATTTATTAATTCACATTAAAGCAAAATTGAGATGTGATAATTTTTTATGAGCACATAGAGAAAATAATATAGATCGCATCTAACGGTTTTATTTTAACGTTTAAGTTTTAAATTTTGAGTTATTAAAGTTTTTAAAAATGGAGGCATGATGGAAACACAAAAAATAGAGACATTTGAACCCTCCTCAAGGAAGCATACATTTGTTACTTGACATAGTAATGGAGTAAATTAGAAAAATCATCCTTCAACAAATAATAGTTCATTTCATCTCATATATAAATGAGCATGTTTCAAATGCCTCATGTCTCTCTCTCTCTCTCTTTTTTCTTTTTCTTTTTTATAATTAGTGGCTTTAACGTCTACTAATAATTTGATTGATAAAAAACATATTTACAAAGCGTCAAGTGACTCTAATTCCTAAATCTAATCATTTATTATCATGAAATCCTCTAAATTACTCCATCTATTCTTTTACTAGATCTACTCTTCTAATCCTACTTATATACACTCATAATCACTCTAATACCATAATCCCATCTCGCTCCACTACCGAATCTGCTCTTTCGACCGCCGCCGTGCTCCGATCGAGATGAGGACTCTACGCTCAGAGCTCCGATGATACCGCGCTCTCGGCTCGGCTCGGCTCCCCTCTCCCTCATTCTCCTCTCCGCTCAAAGAGGTAGAGCCAAGCGAGAGAGAGAGGGAGAGATGATGCGTCGGAGATAAGGCCTATAAAGTAATGCCTCATGTCTTTCATGTCTCAACGATGCCTCACAACTTCATTTCCGTTTTCAATATCAAAACAGTTAATTCGAACCACTAATACGATCTCCATATTAAAATGTGCTAAGATACCAAATTTTATATTGTTTGAAAAAAAAATACTATTTTTTTAAGTAGGTACAAAATCATTGTTTCGGAGACCATCCAGAAACAATGATTTTGTACCTACCAAAAAAAATAATAAAAGTTACTAAACTATATAAACTTTAGTATCCACTCTACAAGCACATTTAATATGTTGTTCATATTGAGCGGTTCAAATCGACTATTTAAACTTTAAAAATAAAAATAAAAACATAAAATACAACAAAGTACGTGCTTTATAAAGCACCTTAGTCCATCTCAATTTTGGAATTTTTATGAGAAAATATCTAAAAGAAGAAGTGATGATGGACATATATATAAAATTCTCTTAGATGAATAATAAGTTTTGAAAAAAGAAATCAACTGTCAAAAACAGTAAAATTTATGAAGATGAAACATTGATTATTAACTTAATTATAAAGCATCGTGTTTAATTGTTTTTTATTATTAGTCTTGTGATCTTGTCATAGTATATATAGTATGTTTATATTGTTTAAGATAGTGAGAATCCTAATTGAATAGGGTTGGAATTTTTTATTTATCTTGTTGTGCATACAAGGTGTTTGTTGAAATGCCTCACACAAATTAGGTTATGAACTTAGAGTTATCTTTTCATTCTACAATTGATGGTGGCAGCTTTACAAAGATCAATAACTTGACAGAATCTTAAAATTACTTGTGTTGATATGAATCATAGAGAGATCGCCCAGTAAAGATGTATTGACCAAATTCTCCCAGCACCTATGGACCGAGTCTGGACTGGACAAAGTTTGGTATGGACATTTCCAAACTGAGTTTGATATGGACAGTGTGTCGTGCCTGGGCCCGGATCATCTCCTACCCGGCATTTGGTCGGGCCCACTGCTCTCGTCCTGCTCTGGTAACCGCTTTGTTTACACAAATGATCGAGCTTACTGTCGATGGAAGTGACGAACAATTTCTCAAACCCTTCCAAGAGGGTGATAGATTTCCCAGCTCCATCTCTGTCATTCTGTCGAATGGCTTTAAGGTGGTGTCTCGCAATCATGGCGTTCTCTGTTTTGAGCGTGATATGGTTTTTTTGTAGTGGGCAATCCTGTAATTTCCTCCTGGTCTGTTATGCGTGATGCTCGTAGTCTTTCTCCATATCAATACCGTGGTGTTTCGCTTATCTATGACCCGGCAATATCGCTGAACTTCAACTCTTCAAGCTAGTTCTCGTATCGATTAAATTCAATCAAAGTGAAGAGGAAAAATATTGTGCACATTTTTACATCTACTCTTCCGAGACTTGTTCCTGGACAACATCCTCCGAATTAATTCAAAAGGGGTATCACTGGGAACTGTATAAACTGTGCAAAATTGGAGGTGGCTCAGTATGCTGGATAGATATATTTGGGTTTTTGTGGAATACCCCAGTACTGCGGCACTTCGATGAGGCTGGATCAGAAAGTATGTCAAGTTATGACAGTATCATTTATTTACCAGAATAGACTATGGTGTTGCAATTTGCAAAGGTGTGGAGGTTACAAGGAAAGGATAGCTGGGTTTTGGAAGGAGAAGGCAGCAATGAGGAGCTGGAGCTCTGTCAGTTCGTTCTCCGTTCGTTTGTGTATGACCGTGTAAGGAGAGTTCTGGTTGTAGAAAACCGAGAATGCAGGGACGTATTCGCATTGCATCTTTCGAGCTCGAAGCTTGAGATTCTTTCTCCATCGTGGTTGAGTTTCCTGATGGATATTTTGACTCTCCTAATTCGGCTCATGGCAACACTCTGGCTCCTCTCCATCGTGGTGCCAAGATAGGAATGGATGGTCTTGCCAGAGAATTTTGCTGGATGAGATTGAGTTCATTGTTGAACAAAATCTGGCTAAGAGTAAAGTCATTTCGGTTTGGTATATATTAACAGTCTAATTGAAATGGCTTTGGCGTTAATTTAGTTTTAACTATGAATATTGTTATGCTTTTGTTAGTTATTATGCATGTAATCTTTCTTTAGATTTGCGTTTGATCCCTGTGTATTTTAAAAGATGTTCCCTTTCAGAATACGAATTGGACTTTGTATTACGGTTTGGTTATGTTTGGCAAGTTTACTGGTATATATATTACCTGTGTCAGGTTTACACTTGTTTCTCTGACAGTAACTGATAACATGTGACCTTGTCAATTGTGCATTGCTACCAGATATCTACTCTAGAGCTCTCATGTAACTAGGGATCATATTAACTTGATGGTTTTAGGAAAGAGAGAGGCAATAGAGATCAAGAGAATGAATTTTATATTAATCTTGTGTCTTTCATTACAATTACACATAGAGGTTATTTATAAAGAGGAGGGATCCACTTACAACAAATTTGAGTTACAACAAAGTTACAGCATTCATTTTTTTCATTTTCAAAGTCCAAATCGTCGATCCAACCGTTCAACATGATCATCTAAATAAAATGTACTTGCAGATCAAATTTTATATTTTTTTGAATTTTTTTACTATTTATTAAGATGGGTACAAAATTCAATGGTCTAAGTATGGCTATTTTTTGTAAAATACTTAATAAATAGTAAAAAAATTCAAAAAAATATAAAATTTGATCTGCAAGTACATTTTATTTAGATGATCATGTTGAACGGTTGGATCGACGATTTGGACTTTGAAAATGAAAAAAATGAATGTTGTAACTTTGTTGTAACTCAAATTTGTTGTAAGTGGATCCCTCCTCATTTATAAATTTGATTATTGTATATTCCTAAATATTTCTAAATATTTCCAATTAATTATCTCCTACAATATGCACTCATTAATATTTCCCATCTAATATCTCTATTAGATCTTATCATCACTTTTACTGAATAGCTTTATTGCTGTTCATGCTTTTATTACCAGGACTAGTCATTTTTTTTTACTCGAAAGCAAACGATTGCGCATGGTTTGAATCATGCATCAATGATAATAAGGCAGTATACATTTCTTACTTGAAATAGCAAGTGGAGTAAATTAGAAAAAAAAAAAATTACCCTTCAACAAAATAATAGTTCATTTCATCTCATATTTAAGTACTGTTTATATTCATTTTACTTTTTGAATCTAAAGATTCAAAAAGTAAGGGCAGTGGTGGGAATTCTGGCACTCTGAAAACCAAAAATTAAGGAACTGGATGATACTTCCTTTTGTATGATTGACTCTTATTTAACAACACAATTTTGCTCAGACCGGCTCGATTCTATCCCGTTTGGATCTGATCAGCTGTGTGAATCAGAAACAGGTTGAACTGTAGAGAATTGTCGATCCATGATGTGAATTGCCACCATGACCGGTAGCATTTCAAGTGATTTTCAGAGAAATTACATTTATAGAGAATGCAAATTTGATATGCTCCTTCCATTTTTCAAATTAGTTTTTCATTATATAATCATTAGCTGAGATGTCACTATCATGAAACAGAACTGGAGAGAAATAATATTGGGGTAGATTCAACTATTTTCTATTAATGACAATATTTGCTCTATCATAAAAGAAAATGAGTTACTTGATAGTAATGATACAAATTGCTCTATTCTTTAGATTTCAATGATAAAAACATTTACAACAATACACTGGGTTATCAGAATTTAATCAAAAGAAAAGAAAGAAAATATACTGATCATTAGAAAATATGAACCGAAAAAAATGCAACAAAAAGAAACAACGAATGAAAGCTAATCCACACGAAAAACAGTTTGCTCTTGCTCGAGTAACCTTTCGACCCGCTTCGTCAACTGCAGTAATGCCTCATCTACTGCATCCCTGAAACCCAATTCCGTAGAATCCGGGTGCTTATACGTGACACGCGGAATCATTCCTATTACCTCCTTCCTCATCCTCTCCACCTCCTCAATTGGTATCTTTGCCAATTCTTCCTCTATCCGCTCGGCCTTCTCTTGTCCAAGTAGCAGTGACCATGTTGAAGCCTCCTTTGGTATATACCACTCGTACTGCGTTTGAGCGGAATGTTCTGAGAAGAAAACCGGAATGCACCCGGCCAAAATTGAGTCGAAGGTCGATCGACGCGTGAACGACAAACCAGGTGGTTGTAAGCAGAATTGGGCCCCACGTAAGGTGTCCAGCACCTTGGCCGGGTCGTAGCATCCAATGGTACCAGTCTCGCACGTGACTTGCGCACACTGTTTTGAGGCTGAGCACTGGCGCATGATCTCGGCACGCACCGCTGCTTTCTCACTTGCGACATGGGTACCACCCACAAATGCATATAGGTTTGGCCGTTTAGATTTGAGCACCTGTTCTTGCCAAGTGATGACCTCATCTGCTGTTTTCGGGTGGAAGTATGACGGGTACGGTAAACCAAATTGGTTTTTGCCCTCCCATGGATGACGCTCGATCGTCAGCACTGCCACATCATCCAGCTCTGGCAAGTACAATAGGCGGTTGGCACCAAAATCGGCATTATTTGGGTCTGACATGCGCATGAAATCCCATGACGTACGCCCTACTACTAAAAAATGGTCACGACCACCATGCTTACGAAAAGTCGGCAGGCTGCTCAAGTATGACACGAGTTCAACTGCTAGCTGGTCCCTCAAGGTATGGTTGCTTTCGCGAAATGCAAAAGAAGCATAGAGACCCGCATAAAATGGTACGTAAAAAAGCTTAGCCTGGTCGATGTCATGAGTTCGGCATGGGTGGTTTTTGGCACGTGCATGAAACAACATGTCAGAGAGGAATTCATTTGTGCCGTACCAAGAGGGGCCCAGCTTGTCAGTGATAGGTTGACCGAGCCCTTGGTTTACGACATGCGGGCATGTGTCTACATAGATGTTTAGGAATTGGCACCGATCGACAAGGTCGGTGGTGAAGCGGGACGGGAGGTCATAAATATAAAATGGGGCAATGCCGTCGCATGCGGAGAGGTCTTGTGTTAGGGTTTGTGTTGTATTAGGGTTTCTGGAGGAGATGGGGAACAAATTGAAGTAGAGAACGATCCAAATGAGGATGAGGAGAGAGGAGATTATGATACTTTTCTTGGATACTGTGGAGATGCAAAGTAAGCGTGTGTATGGTGGTTTATCTTTGTCTTTTGAGTAGGAGTAGATGTGTGTGGGGAGGAATTGGCTCTGTTGCTTCTCTCTCTCTTTGATTCTTGAGGCCATTGTTAGGGTTTTGGAGATGTACTTAGGTGATGAGGTATGGATGTTAATTAGGTATGGTTTGAACTTCAAAGGAGTCAACGGCAAATTAAATTGAAATAAATTTGAAGCCTTTGATTTACTTTGGAAATAAATTATTTGTGAGTTTTAGAAGGTGACAAAGTGGTGCGTTTGTATTTATGTCCAATTGAAGTCGTTTGTTTCAGAACTTCAAGTATGACCGTCCGATCCGTCTTAAGATCTGTGCCGTCCTTAAGATCTGTGTGTATGATCCAATGAGCTCAATGATTAAATTGATGTGTTATTATTATTCTCAAATAAATATCAAGTCGGTCTGGTCCAAGAATAATAATAACATATATTAAACCCAATTTAATCATTGACATTCCTTATTATTCATCATAGTCTGACAAAAGTTTATAAATAATTTTGTGAACTTCGTGCAAAATTGCAAGCTAAACAAGAATAATTTATACAAGTACTCCTGAAATAAGGTACAAGTTATGTTTTAAGATTGCTTATAAAATATAAGTTTACATACACAAGTTGAGGAGTTAGGATTACAGGGCTGAAGAGTTGCTGGTACCAGTCTGCAGGGGCGGATTCAGATTTTTGTCAAGGGGGGCAAAAAAATATCAAATCGGGTTTAAATCCATTAACTAATTGGATACTCGACAAAAAAGAATGCTTTAACTTGTAATTTTTGATGCTCTGACTTATAATTCTAATTACCAATCAAAATTAAACAGATTTATTTCAATTTTAACTCTAAATTTAACTCGAATTACAAATTAAACACCTAGAGGTGGAGCAAAAAAAATTCCAGGAGGAGGCAAAGTCGGTCAGAACCGATAAATCTCCACTAAAACTCAAAATCCAAGAGGCAGCTGCCCCCCCCCCCGGCGGAATACATTGGATCCGCCCCTGCCAAAGATTGGAGCTGCTAAGGCTGCTGGTATCAGTCAGAATTGGAGCTGCTCACGCTGTTGGTAACAGTCCGAACTTGGACCTGTTGGAGCTGCTGGTACATCCCGCGTGAGGAACTCAGAAGAGAGAAGTGGCAACAAAATTTGAATTGATGGATTAGGATAACTATGTGAATAAGCTTATTTGAATTGTATAATAATATATAAGTAGGAGCTGTCTCTTGTAAATACTTTTATTAATGAATGATTGTCAGGGGCTAAAAGTCTCTGATGTTCAAAAAAAAAAAAAAATTGTTTATATTAATTCGATGAACTTGAGAATTTTTTAGAAATGTAAAAATATCTCCATAGCTGAATTTGAAGAATTAAGGGCACTGAGCATATCAGAAAAGCACTAAAAATACAACCAATAATTTAGATTTGTGCTACATAAAAGATATATTTTTTTATGAGATAGCATCCCATTTGTGTAAATAATTTAGACAAGAGAAAAAGGAGGGAGGGTATAATGGTCTTATTTTATTAGTTAATATTGTTTATTGATTTTGAGTAAATATGTGAGTTTGAAGGGTAAATATGATATTATAAAATTTTGAGAGGGAAATACGTAATATTAAAGTTTTTGAGGGGATACATGAAATTCCCCCCAGAAATAATATAGCATCAGATTTTGGCAATAATATAAAATATATATATGCACTTTCTCACGAATATAATCTAACTATAGTACGTAATAATTACTTGGGTTAGGTCATTGTAATTACCGAAATTTTTAAAGTTACCATTATAAAAAAAAATAAACAAAAAAATCACAAAATCTGAGTATTTCAAGATCGACGATGGCTGCAAAATGATTCTGCGGCCCCAAATGCTAGAGACCGCACATGCATTCTGCGGCCCTAGCTAGAGGTCCGCAGAACCATGCTGCGGCCCTTTTTTTCTTTTGGTTTTTTTATCTAACTAAAATAGGCCACGTGGGGATATCTCTTTAATAGTTATTTTTTTTGTTCTTGGAATCCGTGTCTCGTATGAGTTATGTCAAAGTTTGATTTGACAATATATATATATATGGGGCCGCAGACTGCCTGTGCGGACTCCTGGCTGGGGCCGCAAAACGCCTGTGCGTCCCTAGCATTTGGGGCCGCACCGGTGTTCTGCGGCCGTGGTAGATCTGAAAATACTTAAATTTTGTAGTTTTTTGGTTTTTTTTTTAGACAATGGTAACTTTAAAAATTTCGGTTGTAATTATATTTATATTTTGTCTCATGTATAAATGGTGTAAATTTTTTAATCATGTGCTTACAAGTCGTTTAATATGATATATATATAAAAATCTATAAAAAAAAAGATTGTTATGTTTTATAATTTTTGAACTATGTTATTTTGAATAAAAGAAAATTAAATAACATTACAATAGTAAAAAAAATATAAATGTTTGATGTGCACATCAACCAATTGAGCCGTATTGTTTAATGACAGAAAGTACCACCAAACATATTAATAATATATTATAATGCTCGTTGGCCGTTGCACGTTGAGGCTTGTTTTTAGAAATAAACATCAAATAAAAATATTTGAAGCACATGTGTACAACTGTACATAGATTACTATAAGTATGCAATCATTGGTAAGATAGTGGTCATACAACATTTGTGCCATCTCAATTATGAGGATTCAAATCTGCTCAAATTCAAAATCATGAACAGTAATGTTGAAATTTCTGAAATTTCGAATCCAGCCGTTGAACTGTTTCGAGATACATGTACAAAAAAACCAGCTGTTTCGAGATACGTGCACAGAAAAAGTTGAACGGCTGAATTCGGAATTTCAAGAATTCCAGATATAATGTTCATGTATCTCGGATTTCAACTGATTTGAATCCCAATTATGAAGACACACATATGAAAAAATTATTAAGCAATACATTATTATACATATGAAAAATGAAATATTAGGTCAACTGAGAGCAAAAATGTAATGGTCCCACATGTCAGAATATATTGGATTGCACGATTAAAATCTAATAACCCTTCTAAATAAAACCATTAATGTTTTAGAATACAACCTATCCAGTTGTTCTCAGAATATGTTGTATCAAATTAATAACAAATATATTAATGTTTCCGGCCTCAAACCAATGTCTACAGGAAAAGTAGGAAAAGTGGAAAATTACATGCATGCTGGTTGGAAACCTAAGCACAGTTTGTATTTCCATGTTAATAATAGTTCTAGGAAGAATGATATACAAAATTGTTGGCTTCAATTGATGTCAATTATATATTCAAATTTATCGGATAGACTTCAAACAACAAATTCAAATTGTTCAAATTGATATACTTTATAAGTGATGTTTATATACAAAATTTATAATTTTTCGAATTATTTTAGTATTAAATCAAGCGGTCAAAAAAATGAATGCATTAAAATTAACTTAAAATCTCTCACATTTCAGGGGCGGATTCAGGATTTTTGTGAGGGAGGGGCAAGAAAATAACGAATCAGATTTGAATAGTTAATCGAGTTCAAACCCATTAGCTAATCAGGTATTAGATAAAAAACAATGCTCTAATTTCTAATTTACAATGCTCTGACTTCTAATTTTCAATATTCTTACTACTAATCCTAATTACCAATTAGAATTCAAAAAAATTATCATAATTTTGACCCTAAATTTAATATTAATTACAAACCAAAAGTCCAGAGGGGGGAAAATAAAATGCCAAAGAGGGGCAAAGTTGAACCGAACTTATAAATTTGTATAAAATTTTAAAAATCCACGCCCCTGTCACATTTGACTGCTTGACTTAATACTAAATGGATTAAAAAAACTATGAATTATGCATGTAAACACATCACTCATGAAATAGATTGGTTTAAACAATGTGAATTCAGTTTCAATTCAATAGGTTTTAAAATTGGTTGTATTTAAATTGAAACACTAACAATATTATGGTAACCACTATTCAAAAAAAAAAAAACAATATTATGGTAACCAGACTCATCTGTTATACTTATATAGCATCACAATTGCATAATTTTTTTTTTGAGAACTTTGACTTCATTTGAATTGTCATCGTAAATTTTTTTTTAAAGTAAGGATTTAATGGTTTATCAATTAATTGTAGTTCTTGATGCATAACAAAATAAAACTGAAATAATTTAATTTTGTTTTTATCAGAATCATGGCACATCAACTGCCATCACATATTTTTCTTTTTTATGGCAGCAGATGTGGTCCTTAACCTAGGCACCTAGCGCTATAGCTTTATTAATTCCTCTACAAGTTTACAAAGTCTAGCTTCATTAAAAATAAGTATTACATAATTTTATTTTTTAAGAGAAACTAAGGGCCTGTTCGGCGCACCAAGGGGAACGGAAATGGGTCTGGGAATATCAATTTTTTAACTGACTTTTACTGTACTCAGAGTGAATTTTTTTTCCCACGACAACAGTATTTCGCCGAACAAGACCTAATAGTATTAGTTCTTATAAAATTACAAATTTTAAAAGATAAAAGGTTCAATTTAGGAGTATTTAGCACCCTTGGTCTCTACTCCATCCACCATGTTCATCTTCAATTTCTCAAACAAAAGTCCCTCTTTTGTCCACAGGGGCGGAACTAGGAAATAAAGATTGAGGGGGTTGAAAAATCAAATATAGTGCAATTTTATTTTATAAGAGGGCTAAAAAGTATTAATACATATGAGAATTACAAAATTTAATGGAATAAAGTGTAAAATTTTAATTTACAGGGGTGGCTTGTTCTGTCACTGTTTGTCCAGATTTTTTTTATTTTTGTATATGTTTTAATCATTTTGTAAAGAATAAAAGAAATTCGATGAACCTCGATATTTAAAAAAAAAAAAACAGCAGCAATGATGCGGTTTCTTAGCCTTATTCATACATTTTTAAAAATAAGAAATATTCCGCCTTTTGTCCGTTGGTGCTGTATGAAAGCGCATCTGCTGAAATCCGAGACCGGTAACAGTAATCCTGAAATCCCTACAATCCGAATCCAGCCGTCAAACTGTTCCGAGGCGTGCAAGAAAAAACAACTGTTTCGAGATGCGTTTCGGAAAAAATTCAATAGCTGAATTCGGATTGTAGGGATTTCAGGATTACTGTTCATTAGTTTTGGAATTTCAGCTGATCCGAATCCGGTGCTGTATAAACGGAAATCAAATCAACTCATGCACTTTCCATTATCTTCTTTTTATAAGAAAAAAAAAATCCAGCTAATCTCATCAAGTCCTCGAGAGAAACGACTAATAATATCTACCTATTATATCTTAAAAAAGAAATAGTTATGATGGATGATCACTACTTGATTAATTATATAAAATTGAGGATAATCTTTGAGTTTCCTTCTTTTGAATCGTATATAGCTTGACGGAAACCAAATTGTTCAAATTGACAGCAAGTAACACCAATTTATAGTATGATATTTTGGATTGGGTTTGGGTTTGAATTATTTGGGTTTGGTTTAGATATCATTTGGAATTAATTAGGCTTATCTGTGATTTATAAAAGTCGCCAGGGGTCTTTGTGCAAATTGGAAAGGATGGCGTTTCAAGGCTTTCAAATTTCTAGGATTTCTTTGCAAGTTCGCTTCTCTGCCGCCATGTCTAGATTTGGGCCTATTAATATTGGTGCTTTTGCATCAAGATTCGTGCTTTTTTTGTGTGTTTTATTTCATATCTAGTTGAGTTTTTATCCAAATTTAGTGTTCTTGATATCAAAATTCATCAAATATTATTCTCTATATTATTATTTTACATTTTTTTTATTTTTTTGTCATATTTTATAATGTATATTATATGTACTTATTTATTTATTTTATTCATTTTCAGCCATGGTTATGTAGCTATTTTGCAAGCTTCATATCTTTGTGTAGAATTAGAAAAAGATTTCTTTGGACTAATTGTACACTTGGGAGAAAGAAATATCATCTTATTGAATGGTCCACTTAATGTTTATCCAAAAAAATAGGGGATTAGGTGTTTTGGATCTTAATTATATGAACATTGCTTTGTTAGCTAAATTATGGTTTAGATTTAAAAACTCCGCTATTAATGGTAAATGGAAATCCATTCTCATTGCTAAATATGACTCTACTGGTTTAGCTTCTAATAGATTTTCTTCTTTTTGGATTGGTATTTTATATCTTGTACAAATTTTTGATATGGGCATTAATAAAATTGTAGGAGATGGTACTACTACTTTCTTTTGGTTAGATAGATAGCATGGTAATTGCTCTTTATATTTTGTCTTTCCCAATTTGTTTAGAATCACTTCTAATCCAACTATCACTATATCTACTGTGTTTTTCAATCTTCATGTTTGACCCTAAAAAGTTGCTATTTAAAGTCAACATGACAAATGGCAATTTCTGAGGTAATTAAAATGTCAAAGTTGTACTCAGACCCTTCAGGCAAATTGGTCACGCATATTAAGATTCTTGTTAGTATTCTACATGCAAAACAATGAATTTTGATATTTAAAACAGTCAAAATCACGAAGGAAACAATTTTCTATGACTCAAATCAAGCTGGATAGCTTTCTGGGTGCAAAAATATGGTGACACCTAAGCAAACCAAGCTTTGAAACTGCTCTGGGTACAATTTGGAGACACCAAACACATACCATGACACCCTGGGCCCACCTGTCAATGGCACAAACCCAATTTCGCTAGGCCCTTAACTTGGGCGAGCATGGAGCATAGAGAAATAACAGTACAGACCGAAGTGGCAGCTACATGGTCTATCGTGCGCCGAGACCATACACCCGAGACCAAATGTCGCTGGATTTAAATGGAGCCACTTTGACCCCTTCAGCTTGGGTACACCGGTTGTTCATGAACCGATAGTATAACCATATGCGGTCTACAAAGAACCGAGATTACCCAAAATTATAGGGGTGTCGCTGGATTTAAATCCGGATGCCATGACCCCTTCGTTCAGAGTACGCGCGGCGCGCCATACACCGTATTTAGAGGGGTACACGGCTCAGAGACACCGAGTCCAGCTGAAAGAAACAAAAGAATTAAAAGGAAGAGTATTGTAGCAGCAGGGAGAATGACAAGCGGGCCCTACCCGCAGCTCCTTCTTCTTCCTCCTCTGACCCGAACCTAAGCAATTCTTCAAATTTCAAACTCGGGGAAATGGTGAAGCCTTAATTCCAAAGCTTGCATGAGATGAGTGAACATCATCTGCCCCTCTTCTCTGCCTAAACCCCCAATTATTCCCTTTTTCCTAGAGTTTCAATTTTAACCGAGAAAGAATGATGGAGAAAATGAGAA
Organism: Carex parvula; assembly: GCA_025461045.1. Taxonomy (NCBI): domain Eukaryota; kingdom Viridiplantae; phylum Streptophyta; class Magnoliopsida; order Poales; family Cyperaceae; genus Carex; species Carex parvula. The sequence continues at coordinate 299,752 of JAJGRW010000074.1, read as the reverse complement.
ACCCAAGTCCAGATAAAAATTGGGTTCTGGGGCTTTGAGTGTACATTAATTAGCCTCTTACGATGCTATATGGGCTGTCAATTTGATCTGAAAGGGGCCTGGAATAGTGCATGGCCGGCATGGCACAAGCCCGATTTTACCTTAAGTAAAAAATATCAAATTAATTGCTCAAATGGTCAATTGATCTCTGGAGCAACTTAAGCAAGCATAGGCTACACTAGAGGCCGTGTTTCAACTGACAAAGGTGCAGAAATCATAGAGGATGCATTTTTACCTCTCGTTGTACCGCCAAGGCACCATACCTTATACCCTACAGCTGTATATGGCTCAGTGGTCTCTTCCAACACGTGTTACACTCTCCTGGAAAAGGCCAAGATGTGGAATATTCCCCTCCCAAGGTGCAGGGACACGTTTCTCAAACTTACCATAATAGGCCGGTTTATGAAGGGCTGAGATGTGTGATCTAACGATTAAATGAAATCCAAGGGCTAAAAATGCTACAGAAAATCATAGATGGAGTGTATGAATATGATTGATCAAGCCCATGCCATGTATGCACCTAGAAATGAAACAATTGATCTAGGCCCTTGATCAAACACCTGGTGGGCACAGAAAAAAACACATCAGCAAGCAACAATTCGAAAAACCTAATTTTGCCCATTATAAGGCACCTCAAATGAACACTCAAGACACACTTCATCTTCTCCAGAAAGCTTTGAGCAAGAAACAAGAGAGAAAACCCCATTTTTACACCAAGGCTAGGTTAGAAGTTTGAAGTTTTCAAGCAAGTTTAATAGGTAATTAATACCTATGCAATGTAAGGCTCTTGATGAGCAAAGTTCTGTAAATATTCTGTTTTTTATTCGAAATAAAGAAGGTTCTTTGATGATTTTTCTTGTTTGTTCTTCATTATTTTAGCTTTATCCCTCACCTCTTCTTCTTTTATTTTATTTCTAAACCTTCAAAAATCATAAATGTGAGAGTTGCATAGTTTCTAGTTCATCATAGGATGAACAAAATGAAATATGTAACTTGAGGATCAAATAAAAATATATTTTTCCTTTTTAGTTCCTTTCTTTACATCTTTCATGAAATAATAATTAAAAAAAAAATATTAAAAATGTGATTCTTCTTACTTTTTTCTTTACTTTGCATAAAAACATATATAAATATATATATAAGTATTAATATGTATATATGTTAATATTTTATCATCTCTTTTATTTGGAGTTTATAAAATAAAAATAATAAAGTTTTGATCTTTGATATTTTCTCTCCTTCTCTAAACTCTTTTAATTTCTTCTAAAAATAACTAAATAGTAGAAGTATGAGGGTTGAGCCATGAGGTCTCCCTTCATATGAAAACTATATTAATTATTTTGTGAGGATATTAAAAGAATAATAAAGTGACAACAAAAAAAATTAAACACAAGAGGTAGTAGGGTTGAGACATGAGGTCTCTCCTATTATTCTCTCAACCTAAATGATCAAAGGGCCTATTTGTGCAAAGGGATTAATTTAGTCAATAATTAGTGCATTTACATGCATGAATATTGGCAAGAATTAAAAACTATGTGCAAATGGGGAGAAATTGAAGCTTAAAGTATTAAATGATATTAGCTTTGGCTATGATATGTCATTTGTGCTTTAAACTTGTGATATTTCAATGACCCTCCTTTTTTTGACCCATTTGTGTATGGAAGAATATTTAGTTTCTTAAGCCAATATGCTAAGAGAAATTAAATATTCCAAATATATATAAATGGTGGAAGATGGAAGGTTTGAAATGTAAACAAATGACAAGTTGGATGTTTGCATCTCTAAACCTAAGGAAATCTTAATAACATGTTCTTCAAAAAACATCAAAAACATGATTTTAAATAAAATCAGGGGCTTCCTTGCATAAAACCACATTTTGGCAGATTTTTGGCATCATTTTCGGAATTTTTGGATTTTTTTTTCTTTCCCTTTGTTCATCGGTACCAAAGATATAGCAATCAAGGCTACGAAAGTCCATAAAAATGATGTTTAATTCATGGAATTAATTGTAAATGTTTTAAAAAACAGTCCCTAATACCCTCTGGAATAATGGACCAATATTACACTACAAGGCATGCACCAATGACACAATAAAAGCACTCAAAATTGCCAAAATGACCTCCTCTGATAAACAGTACCTTCTGGACCGGTACAGGGACCAAAATGAAAAATGGACTTCACCACTAGATAGAGGACTTCAAAACACACAAAATGGACACCAAGTTTGCATTTTTCTGACTATTTTTCGATTTTATACGAATTTTCAAAGTTCAGATTCAAAAATAGAAAAAAAAAACAGCATTTAAATAAAAAGGGGCTGCTGTTGGAAAATGGGCAGTACCGAACGACAAAAAAAATCAAAACATAAAATAAACATCATAATTAGGTAGAATATTCAAAAACACACAAAATAGACATAAAGATCATATTTTTCTGACTTTGTTTCAGATTGATATGAATTTTTAAAGGTTTAATTGCTAAAGTATAAGTAGAAATCCAATAAAACAGCTGCACGGATCTTAAAGCAACCTGAGACTCTCCATTCTGGCGCCATACCAGGATTTGAATGACAGCACGGTTTTTAAAGTCCAGAATACACATCAAATGGCCAGCACGAATCCTGAAGCTCAGCCCACATCTAAAGCCCAATACACGAATCTAAGAGACCCAAAACCCGAATCTTAAAGCCCAGACAATAAATAAAATTACAAATCAATCCCTTTTTACGGAAGACCCCCTCTGATTTTCCAATATTTGCAGCGAAGCCCCTGTGAATTTACAAAAAGGCCCCTGACAGCACAAAACTCTCACAAATAAGCCCTTAGAGGCCCAAATTTCACATGAAACCTTGTCTAAAACCCAAATCACAAATCCACACCCTTCCAGCTTTGTAAATAAGCCCCTGGAAAAACATAAATATTTACAAATAAGTCCTTTTTGGCTATAACTTCTTCATTTCAAGTCCGAATTGACTCAAACCACCTCCAAACGAACCCAAATTGAACCCTCCATCTTTCTAAACCAAAATTGAACATGTCCAGACATCAGCCAGGCCCTGAAATGACGAAAATACCCTTTTCTTCATACTTCAATCATTTTCTCTTAGATAAAAATATAAATAAAGCATAAATATATTTTCTCAAGTACAAATATGTTTATAAATAAATAAAAATGTGTAATAAAGGTATTCTAATAATAATCATTACATCTCGTGCATGCATATTAATTAAATACCTAAAACAATGGTAAACCAAAGAAACACACGAAAACCAAGTACATGAGTTTCCCCTTTTAGCCCTTTTATTCAATTCACAACAAATAGGCATAAATCCTGGAATGAACGAGGTATTCAGTATGGCTTGGGAGGGTCATCTGATGTAATTAACAGCGGGGGCTTGCGCCCGCTGGGAGTTAAACGTCCCCACAATCATTAAACTCTCTCGATAGACCGATCACGAATCGTAGGTCTGTCGAGGGTGAACCGGAAGGAATAGCAGAAAGAAAGAAATGAATGCTTCAAGTTCGATGTTCTTTAATCAATCAAGAGCATTGAACCATGAGACATTCAAATACACATGCACACACCTTCCATACCAGCTGTGCAACTTTCTGCGCCCTACACTTCCATTTAGCTTACAATTTAATAGACAATTAATTGAAATTATACTTTCTTAATGGTCTCAGTTGTTAGGTCTTTTCCCCTCTCATTCTTTAGATTCAGGCAACCCAGACAGTATTTACTGGAGATGGACCTCATCTGGTCTTTTTACTGTTTACTCTCTTTATACATGGCTATCCTTTAGGGGTATTCCAACTATTATTTATAACACTCTCTGGAAGGCTAAGATTCCTCTTAAGATCAAAATCTTTGTTTGGTTACTCAGGCAGGATAAAATTTTCACTAAATATAATTTAAGAACTAGAGGTTGGCAGGGTAATGTTGATTGTTCTTTTTGTGGTGCCCCTGAGACTTTTAATCACCCCTTTGTTACTTGCCCTTTTATTTCTACTTTGTGGACTTGAATTGGTAATCATAATAATTTTGTTTTTAATTGCACACAGGCATCAGACCTTTGGTATTTTGATTATTGGATTCTCTTAAAAGATTCATTATTGGTAGAGTAGATTAGGACTGCTACTTTGTGGATTGTATGATTAACTAGAAATAAAGTTTGCTTTCAAAATACACCTTGTATTATTGCCATGACTTCATATTGGTATAAGGCTCGTTTAGATAATTCTTATTTCAAATTGTCATTAATTATGCATTTTGATGTTTCCTCTTTGACTCAGATAAGCTCTCAGATAGTACTATCAGACACAAAAATGCATGACATGACCAGTTACCTGTTGGATTCAGACGTGGACCCTGGTATTGGTTTAGAAGGGTCGGACTTAGCTGATTATTTGCGCGACAGAGAGGAAACTAATGTCATTGATGCAACTAATGGCTTTCTACCTTCTGATTTGTCTTTAGATGATACTAGTTCCCCTTCTACTAGTGTGATTGTCATTAGTGATACCATCTAGGAGGATTATTTTGTGACTGTTATGTTTGTCTTTTGTTTCTATGTTAATGTTATATTTTTTAATTGTTTTTGGTTAATTGCTACCTCTAGTTGGTAGTTGTTCCATCTAATTAGGTTTTGTTTTGGATATTCAGTGATTTGCTCTACTTTTATATGAACTATGTTGTTTCGTAATAAAACAGATGAGATATATGATATATCCACTTTTGCCAAAAAAAATCAATTAATAGATACGGCAAATCTTTTTTACTGTTGTGCATCATATTAGATTAGGAATAGATACAGTTTCATTAAGCATTAATGAATAGATACAGTAAAAAAATTCTTTTGTTTTACCGTTGTGCAATATATTAGATTAGGAATAGATACGGTTTCATTAAGCATTAATTAATAGATTGTGTTTGGTAACTTTTTTACCGTTGCATAATTGTTTGGTATTATGTCGTCCAATTGAATTGAAATTTGCTGAAATCCGTCATTCGTGAACAGTGTTCCTGAAATCTCTGAAATTCCGAATCCAGCCGTCCAACTTTTTCTATGCACGTATCTCGAAATAGTTGATTTTTTTGTGCACGCATCTAAAAATAGTTTGACGGTTGGATTCAGAAAAGTAGAAATTTCAGAAACACTGTTCACCAATGAGAATTTCAGCAGATTCGTTTCTCGTCCAATTGGGGCAATTGTAACTTGTCAGATGTAAAAATTAAGATTGGGAGTTCGACTTTTAAAGATAATATTATTGAATGCATCAGATCTAAATTCAAATGCCGTTTTTTTTTTCAGGTGCTGGAATTGGTGTGTAAATTAGGAAAAGAGAGGGTTGGTTTAGGATTATATTAGGTTATGTTTGTTGAATTTTTTTTTTTTTTGGGTTAAATTTTATGTTTGAAGAGAAGGTATAGATGGTTAGCGACTTAGTGGTGTATTTGTGCCGACATTTTAGTTTTGCCATTCAAAAAATAAATAAACCAAATAATCATGAATTATGATAAATTCCATTTTGACACGGTCACAACGTTATATTGCAGATACTCAATTTGTATCCACAATCTTAAATAGCAGACACGTAACTTTTTTTTTTGCACAAAGGCGGGACACCGTTGAAAGGTTATGTGTCCGTCATTTAAGACTGAGGACACGAATTGAGTGTCCGCAGCCCGTGTTAAAAATAGAATTCTGACCAAATCATGATTATTTGGTTTAACTTTTATTTTTAATGGTAAAAATAAAATTTCAGGTATTAGTGAATACAACAAATGCTGGTTTATGGGTCAATCAGTGAGTGTAATGTTGGTTTATGGGTAGTTATTTCTATGAAATAATTGTTTGATAATTAATGATCTTGTTGCACATATTAGTAAATGCTTCAATGTTTTTTTTTTAACTTGTAAATGCTTCAATGCTTGGTCTTTGAAATGGCTGGGTTAAGATTTATGTTAGTCAGATTTATTTCAGATCTTTAACAATAATTGCTCGCTACAAGGGCATCTTTTTATCAGGAAAATATGTACACTGATTATTATATACTAGCAGGTGGCCTCGCGTTGCTTCGACAACTGTTTGCTTCGGTATCTTTTTGAGGCAGAAAAATGTATATGGAGATATAGTAATTAGCTGTATAAATGTATGCAAAAATTGTGTAAGCGGCAGAATCATGTTTCATTTTTATACAATAAAAATTTCACAGTAGGTAGAAATAGAGTACAAATTATGCTTTGAAAAGGAACAATATGCTTGCTTTGGCAGTTGTTTTTGAGGTAGTGAAATGTATACGAAGAAGATATATATATATATGAGTGGCTAAATTGCTGCTGACAGCATTTTGGCTGAAATGCTGCCGGGGCTATATTTGATTATGTGATGTTCAAACAACAAATTCAAACCATTAGATATTCAATCTATATTAAAATCTACTTGGAGACTAAATTTTACATTTTTTTTGGATTTTTTTACTATTTATTAAACTGGTTTAAAAACCGCTGTTTCTAATGCTACAGAAATTTACTGAAATTAGCGATTTTCAAACCAACTTAATAAATAATAAAAAAATTCAAAAAAATGTAAAATTTGGTCTCCAAGTAGATTTTAATATAGATTGAACATCTAACGGTTTGGATTTGTTGTTTGAACATCACATAATCAAATATAGCCCCGGCAGCGCTTGGCTGAAATACTGCCAGCAACAATTTAACCACACTATATATATATATAATTAGTTTTGTACAACTAAAAGTAGTTACCTGCATCGATATATTACAATAAGAGTGCATATGGATTACAGATCAAGTTTCCATTTTCATACAGCAAAAACTTCATAGTAGGTAGAGTTGGAACACAAACTATGTTTGGAAGAGGGATAGCATGCTTTGTGTAAGCGTGCTATCCCTAAATAACAAATTCCTCCAAACATGTTTTGTTGTCAGGACCATATAAGCTAACTTTTTTGTTGATGTTCATATCAACACAAAATAGTATGCTACAACTACCAAAATACACCAAAATTTTCTTTAAGGATTGAGAGTAACTACTCCGTCTTCATGTGCCTACAACAGTAGAAGAAACAAAATAGACATTTTTATTCACACTATAGTACCTTCTAGAATGTTTTGCAGCTGCTCATTCAACAATTACACCTCAGCTACTCGGGTTTTATCTAAGCACTCCCCAAGTTCAATAGATGATGCGCAAAAACCAAAACCCAGTTTAAAACCTCCAGAACAAGATATTAGCACAAGAAAAGGGAACATTCTGCACATACCGGTTCAAATTCCTTGGTGGTGATGCTTCCAGGAGAGTCCCCCAAAGTATCATCATCATTCCCAATGGGGTCAGCAGATTCCAAATTGGGGTTCGAGATATTTCCCGTGCCAGTCTCAAATTGTTCAGGAATCTGAGAAGGGTTTGTACGGGTTGGTGTAGTGTCTTCAAAGGAGTCAATATATTGCTTCCAGAGAAAAGGAAACCCAAGTTTAAAGCGTTCGCATATCTACAGAGAAAAAAACATGGGAAGCAGAAAGAAAGAAAGAAATGACTTGTCAATGACAACTTAAAGGGTTGCAATTTTAGCCAGAACACCTTGCAGGTTAGTCGATCATATCCAGACCAACCTGGTGGCATGAGAATTGTCGAATTTATATAAAAATATGTAATTGCACAGCCAATAATATAAGGATCACTTTTATAAAATGTGTCTAATAAATTCATCCGCTGCCTTTTTATAGTTAATTACAAATTAAACAAAAACGTAGATCCCTAGCGACATAACACCAGATAGTGCCCAACACTGAAGGTCAGCAACTAACCTGTGATTGACACCAAATATATATCAACATGACCTGTTATTATGCAAGACCTCAAAATGAATTTTATTGGAAATTTACTATACTTTTACAAGACCAAATTTCTACTGATGCCCAATTTTGGGTTACGTGCAAACTAAGGTCAACTATCAGAGTTTACTTTAACAAAAGAATGGTGTATGCCCCTGCCATATTCATTCCCAACTAAACATCAGTGGAGTGTAACCTGTTGTGCAAACTTGAGACCTTGCATGGAAATTCAAAAGTTCCAGTTTGCCCCTATTGTGAACATATAGAAGGGTTACATGTTTTTGCCCCTAATAATCCAAAACTTGAAGTCTTCTTAACAACTCAAATTTTTTGAATTCCAGCAAATATGGAGATAATTAAGTACTTTTTGCGAGTAGTACAAACAATGGGCATAATTGCAAAACTCTATATAGAGTATGTGTGACTACAAAGAAAAAAGTGAACAGACCTCATGCGAGAAACCATTATTCAGTGTCTTGGTCTGATTGATCATTCCCTCAACCTTCACAGTTAGACCATCAGCAGCTTCTAAAGTATAGGTGTCGTGACGTTTTACAATTGGGGTGGATTTGAAGGGGAGCTGACTCTCCTTTCTATCAAAGAAAAAAGCCAAAAATAAGAATACGTTCAAAGATATACATCCAAAGTAAAATATCGTTAAAGATTGTACTGGGCATAATTTAAACCTCGATCCACTGCTCTAATTACATGCAGCAATCAGATGGTCTAAGTTTATACAGCTAAGAAATAGAGCTGATATTAATTTTTTTTGCTCCTATTAACAACAATTAAGAGGAGAAATGGCTTGGGATTTGTGTTCAAATCTTCTAGATCAAACAACATCTGCTATTAATCTTACTAAGGTCCATTTCACATACAATCTAGTGTTTTATCAATATATATAATAATATCAATGAATTGCACTTTATTCAAAAATCAAAGATATTAGTAAGATCCTTATTAGCACAGAGAGAGAGAGGGAGAGAGCATTCAGTTAGCAAGATCCTTAAAAACTTGTTTCAGGAAAGACCCTTTGAAGTGAAATGTGTTCTTAAAAACATTTTGTATATATTCCCCTTTTTTGCCATACATTTTACCACAAAAAAAAAAGAAATTAAAATGACTAGTGGGAAAATCAAAACCAAAATGTATAATGATAATTGTTTAATTGACTTCTCTTCTCCTTGACTATATTTATTCTAAAACAGAAAGAAAGATGACAGCACAAAAGCCCTACGTGATTGACAATCAGCACTGGCCAGAGGTTGCCTCATGAATGCTCAGTTCACATCTTTTCTGGTGTCTAAGAAACTTCTATTTACTTCTGATCATTTCTATTTTAGTTCCTTGTTAATATGCAAGCAAGCAAATTTGTGAATTCAATTTTTTAAACCAAGGGAAGTTCCATGCACGCACTTACAAACCTCCAAACAACATAATAACCCTTAGAAAGAGAATTGTCTTGTATAACCCCATTTGCCAAAAATAGAAACAAAAAAAAAAAAATCAAGCAATCCCTGCATTTTTCTCATTTTCAGAAATAGATTAACAATGGAGTGTTCTGGATAAATTTCAATAAAACGTACTATAGGAACATGCCCAATAATTTTAATGCTACATTTTTGCAATTTGCAGGGGCATTAAGATTTTAATGCACGCCCAATTTACAAAATAAACAATTGTACCCCAAGCAAAATACAAGCGTTTTTATATTCAACCAATTGTACCCAGGCAGAACACATTTATTTTGGTAAAAAGAGAGTAATACTTTGCAATGTAGCCAGCGACTGCCAGCCCTTTTGATTCACCTTCCACATTTGATGTAAAAAGCCACCAGTCATACAAGAACACCTAGAAAAATGAAACAAACCATTTACGTTTCTATAGTTCTTTCCAATAATAAAGTTTTCTTGTAATTGTATCCTCAAGATGCGGTCCCGAAAGCCCTCTTTAAACCGAAACCCACAAATTTGTGTTTGTTCGTTCCTGCCCCTAAACAAAGGGATCAGACCTAAAGACCGTGAAAATTGTGTATTTACTTTCCAATTGCATTTCGACCTCGGAACAACTTCATGACAAAAGAAAAGAAAAACAACCATCACTTCTATCCCTCGATTAAGCATAAACACCAGAAAAAACAAGCAAGTATTCTCGATTTCGGTAAAGTAGATCACACAAAAACAGTAACGGAAAAAGTAAAATAAGAAGATCGTATCAAGCCGCGATTTGAAAAAAGTAATGTAGAAAACAGAAATCAGTGCCTGAGAGGAACTGCTGTCTGTAGAGGAAGAGAAAAACAAGCCGGGGTTAGTGTTTTGCTTAAGATCCTTTAACAAATCCCCTAACGGGTCCGTACTGTCCATTGGAGAGCTGAGAGAGGCGATCGTAGAAAGGGGAGCTGAGAGAGGCGATCGAAGAAAGGGGACCTTCTTTAGGGAGGAAGCCAAGGAGTGCGTATCCTCTGAGATATCTCAACTTTTGCGTGACCGACGTGTACGGTGCCTATTCGGGAATAGCGCGGTGGAGTAATATTTGTGTTTTTAGATTCGTGCAGAACGTATTTGAACGATTGAGGTTTTTCGAGGGTGCGAATTTAGAAGGCAGGGCAAAGGTGATGGCGGGAAAGGACAACAACGCCTGGATAAACGAGCCAAAATTAATTTTTATTAATATCAACTATGTATTGTCAAATCAATTGTTTTAAAATAATTTCTTTTTTTTATCGAAACTTACCGTTGGTTCAAATTCCAACTTCCTGCTAACGCTTGTTTTCTTGCTGCTTATTCTTGAGTAGTCCTGCCTTGTAAGATTGGGAGGGGCCTCCAAGAACGGAAAATTAATTAGACTCACTCTCGTACGGCTATCTTCGATCAAGGTCTTAGTATTGTATTATCTGCGAAATTTGGTGATTACACGATCAAATAATTCGTCTTTTTCTCTATAGTAATTGATTTAAAAAAAATTTGTAATATAAAAAAAATGATCTAATTTGGTTTTGTTTTTAAATCAATTATTTTAAAATAAATCAGTTTTAAATTTTAATAAAAGTGTCGGAATGTCGTGAATTTTAATTTATATCTTATTATAACAAAAATTGTTCGGTTCAAATAACAAACTTATTGAATTGGAAAAAAAAAAAGGAAAAAAAAAAATCCGAGTTGGACCGGACTGGACCGGACCGTCCCGAACCGTGGAACCGCCGGACCCATGGTTTGATCACGGAGCGGGTTCGGCCTCCGAAAACCAGACCCATGATCCCCGAACCTGTGAACCCGTCCAACCCGCCGGACCCGTGGACCGGAGATCCTTGGACCGAACGGGTTTGAACCAGACTGGACCAGCCCGCCCCGTTTTCAATACACTACATCACTGTCTTCCTTTTTGTTTATTTGTTTGTTTAATAAATTCATTTTGTGTTCATCCATTTAGACTCGTTACATTAATTCTTTGGAAATTCATTGATAATATATAGATTTAACAATTTTAATAATAATAAAAAATTGTAATTTTGAAATCTGACTTTTATAATGTGATCTATACTATACATATATGATGCACATCAGAATAATTATTCTCCTCCGCTCCTTCAATATGCACCATGACTACAAGGAAGTGAGTTATATTTTCTTTATAATTATTCATTTTTGTAATTGATAAATTGTAATTATTTAGTTCTCATATCTCATGGAGGGGGAGGTTGATGAGTTTTGAATAAGTTTTTTGTTTGTTTGTTAATGTAATAGGCTCACCATGGCAAAGGTCTTTGAACATTGGCTCTACATTTGTAGCAGAAGTAGGATGGTTCTTTAACTTTTGTCCTATGTATCGGGCGCGCTTCATAGTACCATCCAAGTTCTTCTAACGTATCAGAAATTTTTGCAACCACGTTAAATAATTTGTCCTGCATTGTTTGTAGTTTGTTTAATGTAGTGTAACAATATTTATATTTGTTGATGGAAACATTGTTCTCTATGGTTTTGTTGTTTACCTTGTTTTCTGGTATGCACATGTCGTGCAGTTCCTTAATGAAAACTGAGGGAGGAAGTTGTTCATTAGGCTGCTCTTCTAATGGTGTGGCTTCATGTAGTATGAGTTGTTTGTTGTTGCTTGCTATTCTGCATATAGTTATTAAAATGTTGATAAATTTATTGTATATCTGTTTTAGAAGTGAAAATTATGTACTTTACTCATCACAGATCAATACCTGTGTCGAAAAGATGTTATCTCTGGCAGGAATTGGTCTTGGTATATTCTTGTTGCCGAGTATGTTGTGAGATTTCATTTTTCTGTGATTTTGCAAAAATGTTAGTTTTGTAGCAAAATTAGTTGCTGTTAAATTCTTTTGTGAATGTAGAAATTCTTACTTTTAAAAGAGATCAACCGAAGAACTAAATGCAAGGATGATCTCTTGTGTTTTTTATTCTTCTTCTATTCTTTGAAAGTCAATTTGAGCTAAGCACTCTTCCTATATAGTAATCAATACTCTGTCATCCTTGTGATGTGATAAATGCAGTTGTTATTTACGATTAGATAATGGTGCAAATAATGTATATGTAACATTCATATTTAGTATTTGTTATACTTATGCAATAATTTGAAGGAGAACAAAATTATTCGTTTGTTGTTCTTTATTGATAGTTCATGCTTTAGATTCTATCAGTGATGAATATGTGAGAATCTGTGAAGTAGTTTTGTTTTTCTAGTATTTCCTAGTTGAAATTTTGTTAAATTTTGTTAAAATGCAATTGCCATTACTTAGAAAAGGAGAAAATTATATAGGTTAGTTTCATTTACTAAGCAAATTTATTTTTTCATAGAGATAACAAAAAATTAATTGAGTCATGTTAACATTTATTTCGAAGAAACTGTTAACTAAGTATGAAAAAGGTTGGTTATGAAGTATGGAAGGAAAGTGCTGAAGCTATTGAGCAAGTTAATTTTGGATATAATGAGTGGTTTTTATTAAAAAAAATATAATGAGTGGATCTTTCGTCTTCTATTTCTATATCTCTTAGGCTGACCTATCTGCTGTTCTGTCTTAGATTGACGACTCGACTGTTCTTGTTGATCCTTCTTATTGGTCCAATGGAAATGACTTGGCCGATCACATCTGGTTGATCAAATTTGGATTAGATTTAGTATCATAAATATGAGAGGTGTGCAAGGCATTTTGAATATTTTATTTATTTTATTGCAGTTTGTGGTGCAGGTACTTACCGACAACTGTTTTATCTCCTGTGATTGTGGTTCCGATGTTGTTCAGTGATTTTAAATCAAAGAATCAGAGTGGAAATGCTGCATCGTCGTTTTCAACATTTGTAATTTTCGTTGCTCCTGTCAACTGGATGCGAGCGTCATGTTCTATTGTTCTGAATCATTCTCTTTTAAATGTTGGTATGAACTTGTAAAATTCATACACCAAACCTTCTTCTATTTGTTGTAGTAAATAGTCTTCATCTGGATCATTGATTTTGATGAAGCCTTCTATTGATGTATTCTGAACAAATAATTAAGGACAATTTGTTAGTAGCAATAGAGATGTAGGAAGCTTAGTAAATTGTTTTGCACATAAGTGAATTAGCTGTATGAGTAAAGATTTTTTGGTTTGGTATGTGTTGAAAAGGATAGATGTAGAGATTTTGTGTCTTTGTAACATAGTTAAGTGTTTTTCGTTTATTGAAAGTAAGGTTTTTTGTGTATGGATTAGAATCAACACAATAGTGTTCAGTTAGTTTAAACATTGGAAGTAATGAAATGTTTTTAATTGAAAAAAATAGACAAGAAGTTATAAATTGCTTATAGTGGTCCTTCCAATTTAATCGAGTTCCTAACATTAAATTTAGGATAACATATTATTTATATAAATATATGATATGTAGGCAGACAATTTTTTTGTAAAAAATATGTGTGACAATGAAGATATCTGTTGTTAATACATCTGAGGATATGAAAAACCTTGAAAAACAACGAAGTACCTCTTTGTCAACTAATATGAAGTCGTGGGAAAATTTTTTGTCGTCCGTTGCGCTATGAGCTATCCATAGTTTTGTGATTCTTCCTCTGATTCTTTAGCGGTACATTCCAGGTTCAAGTATTGCAATGGGTGTTATCTTGTTCTGAGCAGCCATCTGAATATTTATGGCAATGTTGATAGTGTTAGTTAAAAGTAGTATATTTATGTAAACTAATTTAAGTATGTAAAGAATTGTAAATAAGTAGTGCCAAAATATTTATTTTCATGTGAGGAGCCAATAAAATTTGTGACTTTTCAAATGTAAATTGTAAATAAGTAGTACAAACAAATGGCAAAATGAGTAAAAAGTCATTGCTTCAAATTTTGAACTCCAGAAAAATAGAGGGGTCATTTAGGTTATTGCTACATCGCAGTAGGTTGTAATGGCAAACATGCGAGTCTCACTGCACCCAACATGGATACAGTCTAAGTTATACTCCATTCTCAAATTCAAAAGAGAAAATTAACCTCCTCTTAACAGCTTGGGAAAAAAAGAAAAATAAAGAAAGGGCTAAAGAATAAAACAAAGGAGCATCTCACTTCCTCCAGTAAAATTTGTGACTTTTCAAATGTAAATTGTAAATTTTAAGCAATTATTAATATACTATCTAATAAGTAATTCTCTATGATGATGTTTCTAGTGTATGAAAATTGTACTGTGTGAGATGTTTTACTACTGATGAAATGTGACCTTATCTAAATATATATTTTGGTGGTCTGTAATCAATAAGAGACCATTCTTTATACAATTTTTTCAAATTCTAGCCATGGATGGAGTTTAGCATATTGGGGAGATACCTTGTAAGAGGAGAGAGGTGAAGAGATTTAGAGAGGTTTAGAAGAGGAGAGATGGTGCTCAAAACCTAAAAAGAAAAAGGGAGAGAACCAGTAAGAGCTCAAATAAATAGTGATTTGATTCAATAGTTAAAGAACTGTGTAGCATTGTGTAGAGACATGTGTCAGTCAATGGCAGTGGCAATGTTGGGACGTGGTAGAAGATGGTAGAAGTTTCAAGATAAAAATTGGGAATAGTAGTGGCAATGTTGGAACCTGGCAGAAGATGATAGAAGTTTGACGATAAAAATTGGGAATGAGAAGAAATTATATACGCAGTGGGACCTGCCTGCAGTCATATTGTGGATATCACTATTGTACTACTGTAGTTCTATATACAACAATCAATGTATATTGTATGAGTTTACAGTGATATAACAGAACGGAGTACATATCATGTAAGTAAATACATATGGTAAAGTAGTTCATTGGTGTATATTGCAAATCTAATAATGATGTATTCATTTTTTTTGTTTCTCTATTTTGATAAACCTAAATTATTAAAAAAGTATATAAGTATAAATGCCATGGCATATATATATTTTTTTAATAATTCGGTGATAAAACATATATCAGACAGCTTTAATGCTCTGAGAAGTGAGTATTTTGACTAATTTATTCTTTAGATGACTGTTTGATGTTGTCACTCTTCCTGTTATCGGGTCAGTTCCCCCATCCCTGAATCTTTGTGAAAAGCGGATGTTATTTTTTGTGACTTTTCAAATGTAAATATAATTTAGTTGTAAAATTAGGTTTTAACATTATTTTAGAGTAGTATATTAATAAAACTGAAGTCGGAAAATGGTTGGGATATGTAAAAATGAAATAACTAATGCAAAATACAATATGGATCTTTAAATATTCTATGAATAAACAATTATATCAAGTTCAAGTACAGCAAATATATTTTAAGTACAGACTATAGGAAGAATATGTTGATGATGTTTGCAACAAAATAGTCAGGAAGTGATGTTGCAACAAATACAAACGATATGTCTATGTCATTACGAAAGATCTAAAATTAATGTACAACACAAAACAAAAAGTGATTTTGGAACAAAAATATTGAAAACGATTTTAGTACAATCCGCAACGCAGTCTTAAATGACGGACACATAACCTTTCAACGGTGTCCCGTCTTTGTGCAAAAAAAAAAGTTATGTGTCCATCATTTAAGATTGCGGACACAAATTGAGTATCCGCAACCTAACATTGTGGCCGTGTCAAAAGTAGAATTCTGACCAAATCATGGTTATTTGGTTTAACTTTTTTTTTTTGAATGGTAAAAATAAAATTTCGGGTATTAGTGAATACAACAAATGTTGGTTTATGGGTCAATCAGTGTAGGTAATGTTGGTTTATGGGTAGTCATTTAGATAAAATAATTGTTTGGTAATTAATGATCTTGTTGCACATAGTAGTAAATGCTTCAATGTTTTTTTTTTTAAACTTGTAAATGCTTCAATGCTTGGTCTTTGAAATGGCTGGGTTAAGATTTATGTTAGTCAGATTTATTTCAGATCTTTAACAATAATTGCTCGCTACAAGGGCATCTTTTTATCAGGAAAATATGTACACTGATTATTTTATATATATGGTATACAGCAAAAAGAATTTGATTAACAATAATTGCTCATTACAATTTCCTTATTTCCAGAGCCTAAGTAACAAAATAATAGCTGGTCTAACTTTCATCTCTTCCCTTGAATTGAATGAATTGACCTCACTGCATTGTTGTAGCAGCAAACTTATATATATCCATTTATATTTTAATGAACTGTCTTATGCGCTCGTACTCTTTTCGTAAAAAATTAAAATAATGAATTATCAAATCCGTAAAAATAAATGTCCAATTCCTTCTGTGTTCGTACCGTCGCATGTCGCACACGGTACGTCCCATACCATCCGACACGCGGTACCGTCGCCCATCACACGTCGAATCATGACTGTCGTGACTGGTGTATCTTCCGGGTCTACCATGTCGTGCTGTGTTGTTCCGTGTTATGTGCCGTGACCAAGGCAATTTTCGTACCGTGCCGTGTCTTCTTTGCCAACAATTGGTCACACACGCGAATAATCACGGCACGTAACCGACACGCGTGCCGTGCCGTAACTGTGCTGTTCTTTGACGGAGCCGGCTCCGCCGTGCCATTTTTCCCACTCTAATCTCTACTGTTCAAACAAACGGTCAAAATTCGAGGTCCCAAAAAGAAATGAAGTTGCAATCATATATGATGCCGAATACTATAATCACTAATCAGAACACACTTTTCTCTGCAGTCAGATCTTACTGTGATTACAACAACCTAATTTAAGGTATCTAGGTCACCACAGTTTAGGGTTTTGGACGTCATGAGTTTTTTCGCTGGACAAACAATTTCTTGTAAAACAAACATGGAGAAGAGTAGTTTTTTCCATCTTTGCCCTTTTTAGTCACGGAGACTCGGAGTTTAAGCAGATTGTCGAGCTTGATTGCCATGGCCCCACCATGACTGCTCTCCTTCTAGAATCTTTTTGAAGAGAAATGGTTTACTCTTATCTCAAAACTGGAAGAGGTCCTCGTTTGGCAAATATAAAATATATATTGCAAATAGGGATTAAAAAAATTAAATAAACATTTTGTACAAAAAGGATAACATACCACAAACACCCCCCCCCCCCCCCCCCCCCCCCCCCCCCCCCTTTCTCTTAGCAGAAAAGTGTTTCAACTATTTGACTTTACCTCCTTTTGAATCTGGAAAAACACCATCTTGGCATGAAGTCGGTAAACTTGTTATACTATTGAATTTTTGCCAGGATCAGTTGCTTCAGTACACAATTTAATCGGTGCAAAAAAACGGTAGGCACATGTAAAGTAGAGAGAGCTCCTGTGCATGTGGTTTACTCTTGCAAGGAAGAGTAAATTATGGCAACCACCCAACCCCCCCCCCCCCCCCCCCAGCAGAAAAGTGTTGATTTTACACAATTAAATTATGAACTATGTTGGGTGCTATATAATTACTGCATGTTCTATACAAAACTATTTCTGTTACTTGATTATGATTTGGAACTCTTAATCAAATGGCATCCAAAAATTAGCGTCGGCACAAGTTATTTCCCAGCATAATAAACACACATTTTATCTTCTTTTTTTTGAGAAACCTGACATAGGCTGTCAGTAAACACACATTTTATCATTTTTAACTAAGAAACAAATAATCACTGAATTGGTTTTAAGCAACGTTAAAAATAGTTCGTCTATTTCAGCTCTAAGAAAAAATAATCAACGTTAAGCAACGTTAAAAACAAATAATCACTGAATTGACCTTTTCTTTAACGCTAAAAGTTCATCTATTTCAGCTCTAAGAATAAATAGTTCGATTTAAATTTCTATCACGATCAGTTAAATATCTCTTGTTTCTACTCAACGGGCACAACATTTTTTTATCGTACAAAATATTACAAAACAGTTAAACTAAAAAATTGACCATAAAATGATTCTAAATAGGCCAAAGCCATAAGTGGCTTCAAAAGAAACACATTTAATATTATCATAAAGACAGACAAGTTTTAGTATCCAAGCAGGCATATCCAGGCCGAGTTTTAAGCCTTGTGCTACTTGCTGATTACTAGGAAGCAATTCGTGCCCCCAAGCAAAGCTCAAAATTATTTTCGCACTTGTAGGATCATCGGGTGGCGGTGTTTAAACCCAAAAAACTTCAGTACCAGATAGTCAGCCTAAAGGTTATGCTAGAATGCTCATTTCTTCTTTTTGGGTTCTTTCACTTCTTTGGTGAGCATTCTAGGAGCAATTGCCATAGCCATGAGCTCCTGGAACAGAAGCTTGCATGCATACGGTATATACACCTACAGAAAACAAAGCAAAACAAAAGGTCAAGCAAAAAAACTTTACCTTAGAAGGAAACATAAGGTCCACATGGGGGTAGAGAAAAAATTTTGGCTAATCGTTGCAACGAGTAGCAAAACTAGGGAAAGAACAAAGAAAAAGAAAATGTAAATTAACATAGTTACTCGGTTATGACCTCAACCAAAAGATATTGACGACACAAGGCAGTGCCGTACCAAAAGTATTAGAATAGTTATCTTACCTGGACAATGTCAGTCTTGTTCTTGCATCCTCTGCATTCGAAGGAATGTTTCTTGAGATTTGCAATGGCAATCAAGCCACACTTCTCACAGACATGCACTCTATATGCATCACTCTGGTCGAACAACCTCTCTTTAAGAAAAAATGCAGCTCCATGTGCAATCATACAATCACGCTCCATCTCTCCAAACCTCAGGCCACCGTCCCGGGACCGCCCCTCTGACGGCTGACGTGTAAGGATCTGCACGGGTCCACGCCCCCTCGAGTGGATCTTGTCATCAACCATGTGCTTCAAGCGCTGGTAGTATGTGGGGCCCAGGAATATCATGGCTGTCAACCTACGGCCTGTATGACCATTGTACATGGTCTCAAACCCACGCATCTGGTAACCACACTTGTGCAGGGCCTTACTGATGTTGTCCACCTTTGGATGATACCAAAACAAAGGTTAGTTGAGAGTTTATACAATACGAGTTTGAACTTAAATGACAACTCACATCATTTCAAAATCTGCCACGCAAGCATAAAGAAACATGCAAACAAATACACACAGACAGCTAAGTAGTAGCAAACCCTTTTTGTAAAATTCACAAACGCCCTGATTGTTGCTAACTTGGGAAGGCTACTTTAAGTCGGTTCTTTAACAATATTACAATTCTCCACACCAGTGAGAAAATCAGAAACTGAACACCATCAATCTAGTTAAGTTTGCTAAAGTATGAATGTAATTACTTCACTAATTTAACTAGACAAAACCATGACTTAGATTATGAACATTTTCAACATGACCTTCTCCAATACATAGGGTAAATAGTGCCTTCTGCAAATTCACAATGAGATAGGGCTTCTCGCAATTGTTTCCATTATTAGGAATAAGTTGATCACCGCCTTTTGCTAGTATTACAATAATAGACTTACAGTGACATCAGTAAAAGGTGTGGCATCACCCTCTTTCCCCATATGAGCTGCGACTTTTCCCATAATACACTCAATAAGTTGACCGATAGTCATACGAGATGGGATGGCATGTGGGTTCACAATAATATCAGGTGTGATGCCTTCAATAGTCCAAGGCATGTCCTCTTGTGTATATGTCATGCCAACAGTTCCCTTCTGACCATGCCGACTACTGAACTTGTCTCCAATCTGAGGTATACGTACCGACCTCATTCGCACCTTCACAAACCTCAGACCATCAGCATTTGTCGTCAGTAGAACCTGTACATATCACAGGATGAATGAGAACACAAAAGCAGAAAACTACAAATTAAGAGCAGAACCAGTAAAAAGTTACATCACAGAAAGGACAAAAACATAACCTGATCAATCATCCCAGTTTCGCTGTGGCGCATAGAAGTGCTGTGATCCCGCCGTGTGTACCTCGCTGATTGGCCCTGGGCATCGTCTTGGGCAAGTGGAGATGTTTTTCCAATAATAACATCTTCACCAGAAACCCTAGTACCCTAATTAACAAAAAGATGGAAAGAAAGATCATAAAGAGTATTTGTAGAGTAGTCGACAATTTCATAAACTAAGATTAGTAAAAACTCACTGGAGGAGCTAGGCCATCATCATCTAATTTGTCATAGGATCCATGCCGCATACCCTAAAAAAAGAATGCTTTGGTTTAAAAACAATTACCTCTTGACCAAACAGAAAAGAAGATCCTTTCAAATGTTACCAACTTACCATAGTGTTCTCCCTATTTGGACGGCCGAAATCTTCCTTGATAAGAGTTCCCATCTTTTTTTCCTCATCTCTACAAATGTGAAACCACTTAAATATTTTTTTATTGACTAAACAAAAACCATAATACAAAAGAAGAGAAATTATAGGGATATAATACCTATACGAGCGGAAAAACAATGATCGGAAGAAACCACGGTCAATTGATGATTGGTTCATAATGACAGAATCTTCTTGATTGTATCCCGAATAGCACGCAATAGCAACAATAGCATTCTATCCAATAAAAATAGAAATTATTAGCAAAATTTGTTTTCAAAAGAATCAAGTAAATTTCTCGAGCATGTATAAAGATCAATGGTCCTTACAATGCCAGCTGGCAACTGCCTGAAGTGTAGATGCTCCATAGCACGAGTGGTGACAAGAGGCTTCTGTGGGTAATAGAGAACATATGCCAATGTATCCTGGGAAATGGCAGAAGCACAATTACG
This sequence comes from Carex parvula, assembly GCA_025461045.1. Classification (NCBI taxonomy): domain Eukaryota; kingdom Viridiplantae; phylum Streptophyta; class Magnoliopsida; order Poales; family Cyperaceae; genus Carex; species Carex parvula. Next base: position 278,744 of record JAJGRW010000074.1, on the reverse strand, counting down.
CAAATGGAAACACAGAAAAAACTATACATGTAATTATGACCACAATTATCCTCTACGATCTTCCCATGTATAAGCGGTTCATCATAGCTGGCTTCCACAGATGTTGAGCTTTCACAGCCCTCTTATTGGATGTAAATGCAACTTGATAACTAAGCTAAATTTTGTACTTCATAAAGGAACCTTCTAAACAGACCCATAAAAATTAAAAACCAGACAAAAGATTCAAGTCCTCACCATGCGCAGCTGATAATTCGTGACGTAAATCCCCATGGCTTGCTTTCCCATAGCTGACTGGTATGTATTACGGGGTGACTGAAAGACAATAAAGACATCCTATAAGCCAAGCCGATACAAATGTAGTATAGAAAACAAGAGATTTCAAGAGAGATCAATAACCTGGTTGTGGTCAGGAAAAGGAATGATCGAAGCACAGACACCCAGGATAAGTGACGGATGAATTTCACAGTGAGTGTAAGTCTCGGAATATGCCTCTTCTGGATTCATCCTTGCATTGTTAAGATCCTGGAAATTTTGTGTAGCATAAGGTAGTCATCATATGTCTCTACATGATAGCCATTAACTAATTATCAGAACCAATCTAAGATTCCAGGCACTAACATTAATAGTCATCGATATCATGGTAGTTTCTTCTTCCTCAGTATCTATGTACTCGATAAATCCCTTGGCAACCAGATCATGCCAGCCACTTTCTTCTGGGGTCTCCTGATAAACATTAAAAGCAACAATTTCTTTTAAAAACAGGTCAATAATAAGTTGGCTAACAGTAAATACAAACTAAAAGAAGGCCTGACCCTTTGTTGCAAGGCACGAATATCCTTTTTCTTAATCAGCAGCCTCTGATTTTCAACTATAAACAATGGACGACTGCAACGGCCATAGTCAGTATACAACCTGAGTTCCTTCAGACGAATATCACGTACCACACCAACCTCAGTATTCACGTCAATCTGAATAAAAAACCAGCACACCATTAGTTGCTAGATGAACAGCTTAGAAATTTAAGTCATTGTAAACAAAGCAGTCAAAAGTAATAATTCCAACAACAATTACAATTGCGAGAAGAAAAAAAATTATATCATGTCTGTATGGTTTTACATTAAGATGTGTGCTCTTTAAGATTAAATTAACCACAATTCACATAACAAACATTAGTTAATTGTTCCCAATCACCATTTCTTGTGCTCTTCCTCTCCCGCGGTTCTTACTGTGCTCTTTCCAGTCAGAAAGACAAAAGATGCACATGAGAGTTTTTTGGGGAGGCAGAAAAACTAGAAGGGGCTTCATGACATAGACATTTAACAATTTTAGCGGGTCTGGACATGCTATCCCGAATAACAAATCGAGTCAAATCATATGATGTTATCAGTGAATCATAATAAGATTTTAACTGTGTTGCCTTTTCTATTTATTCCAAAAATCAGGTTCTATCAGGGCTCAAAAAGTGCATTCTATACCTTATGGCTCGTGCTCGTCAAATATTCAACAAGCCATAATTCCCAGCAACGCATTCAATGTTAAATGGAGAGGAAAATAGCTTACCTGTCTTCTCAAACGCCTCAAAGTTCTAACCAAGAGCTCAGGGTTTCGGTGAATTCCAACCCAGCAGCCATTAACAAAGATTTTTGCTGCTTGAGGAATGACAGCAGGTGATATTTCCTGAAAATGTCACAGCGCAAATTCTGAGTGTCAAGTACAGAGAAGAAACCTTAAAGTAGATCCAGGTTCAACTGTTAAATCTAATTAGAGACTCTGGTACCTCAAAGTTCTCAGTACCCCATTCCTCCAGAAATTCCAAAATTGGATGAGCAGCTGAACCAACAGTAATGTACACCATAAGTGCGAGATTTTTCACCAGCCCACAAGCCTGAAGCCCCACAACAGTAAAACTGTTATAATATATCCTCGAGCTCTTTTAAATTGATCTGAACATTCCATATGTATAAGTAAGTACCTGACCCTCCGGTGTTTCAGCTGGACACATCATTCCCCAGTGAGAATTATGCAGCTGACGTGGTTTTGCCAATTTCCCTGATAAATTCAAGGTTATGATCAGCCAACAGGTATGATACTGTAATCTGCTCTTCCTTCTGGTAAAGTACAAGACTTACCTTCACGCCCAATAGGAGAGTTCAGCCTCCTCAAATGAGATAATGTCGAAGCGTATGTGAGACGATTCAACACCTAAATAAAGAGTAAAAGCGTATTAAAAGCATATTAATCTTACTAATACAGGTTTGAAACAATGAAGATAACATGATTTCATGTACCTGTGATACTCCAGCTCTTGTACCAGCTTGATTTGCTTGGCCCCAGTTTCCAGTAGCAAGGGAGTACTTGAGACCACTCGTTACGGTCTTAGCTTTAATAGCAAATTGCAAGTTGACCTCTTTTCCATTGTCCACGCACTGCTCAACAAGAGAAGCTCCAAAATCAGTACAAGACAACATTAAATAAGCTCAAAATGCCAAAGAGTTATTCTTAAAGCGGCACCTTTTGAACATATGATCTCACATCCCTCGTCAGCTTTCTGAACAGCTGCAGTAAATAAATCAGATAGTAAGTAGCAGTGCAAAGATAAACCAAATCAACAATGTCTGATCTCAATCAAAACGAACCATCCTGAAGAGCCCGCCTAGTAAGGGACCTGCAAGGTCAAGCCTTTTGTTGCCATAATGGTCCCTGTCATCTTCAGGCCTCCGACCAAGAGCACATAACAGCAGCCGGTGAATGATGTACCTTTAACAAAGAAAAACAGGATTTGTGGTCAACATCTCTGATGGTCATCTAGACAAAAATGAGAATTTTCATAGTCGGTAAAGGGACACACCCAAAGTAGTATGCTTTTTTAGTCTCGCAGAATTCCCCCACACCAACATGAGGAAGCATCTCTTTCTGGAGAATGTCTCTAGCATACTTAATTCTCTTCTCACGAGTCACTCCTACTGTTGCACCACGCTTTCCAATATAATCCAAAGCCACCTAATAAACAAAAAGCAATGCAAGTATTGATCAAAAAGAATGTGGATCACCTACCATTAGATAAACACGAGGATTATACAAGGGGAGTGACTTAACTTACCTGTTGATTTTGTATAACAAATGCCTCCTCAAGGGATGGCCGTAGCAGTTCCATCATTTGTGTGTCAGAGAAATCATAACAGATATGTTCAAGTATATCTTTGTCTGCAACAAAACCGAGTGCTCGGAACACGATGATAATTGGAATATCCGCACGGATATATGGAAGGGTAGCCCGAATATATTGCCCTGAAGAACCCTGTATAAATAAATATTGTAAAATAAGAATCCTCCCATTAATTACAAGGAAGCTAAGGGTAGAAACATATATCATAAGCTAGAAGCAAATACTAACCCCTTTGGCACTTGTACGAGAGAGCATCCTGACGAACATGCTACTAGCTGGCCTGTTCTGGTTCTCAGCCATGGACCGCACCTCGCCCACAAAAGAAAACTTATTGGGCTGCCTCTTCTTGAAAACATACACATGATTTGTGCTCATTTTTTCTTGTGCAATAAGCACCTTCTCGCTGCCATTAATTATAAAATAGCCGCCTTGGTCATAGGGACACTCGCCAAGCTCAGTAAGGTCCTTCTCTGATTGTTGGTATAAAGTGCAATAGCTGGATCGAAGCATGATTGGCACCTTGCCAATGAAAACCTTTGGGTATTCCTGGGTTTCCGTCACCTCCTCACAGTCGTGTCCCTTTTTAATCACTCGATATGTTACGTCGACATACAATGGGGCTGAGTAAGTAAGATTCCTAAGCCGAGCTGCTTTTGGAAAGAGCGTGGCCGTCTCACCATCAGATTCTGTCATCATTGGCCTACTCAGGTATATCTGGCCAAAGCTGATTTTGTGCAAAGTCTGCATTGATTAACAAAATTACCCCTATCAAGGCTATAAAATAGGAACAGTAAAGCATGGTTTCAGTTAGGATTTAACAATGACTTAGTTCTGTGAAAACACAAGCACGTGCAAAAAGAACAAACACCGTGAATTATCAAATATTAAAAGAAAGCGGACGGAAAAAGAACAGACATAGATGCTCGAAGACAACACAAATGGAAGGCTACAGCACATTGTATATTCCTGCTTTTCTTTTTCATTTTTGCAATAGTTTCCTGTTTGCGCGTAATTAGGCCAAATTCTAAGTTTTATGTTTCTCCCTCTTGACAATTGTTTTTTTTCTTGTTCTTTTTTCTTTTTCTTTTTTTTTTTGCCCTTTTCTGATTCATTAGTTGATCAGAGCGTAGCTCAATAGTGCCTGTAATTAATGGGACTCCGGTATTTGATCAGAGCATAGCTAGAAGCAAATAACAACACCTTTTGCAAGAGTTTCAGAATGCTACAACACAAATGGAAGGCTACAACTGTTGCAGTACTGGTATCATGTACCAAAACCCTCATTTTAGAATGCTTAATCAGCAAAAAAATAAAAAAACAACAGGAAGAAAAGGACAGTAACCTCAGAGAACTCAGACTGGCGACCAGGGTTGTGCTGGGACTCCGGTCGGATATCTATATCTGCCGATTCATCCACTATTTCTTGCATTGTGTTCTGGATGAACTCATCGAAAGAGTCGAGCTGCTGGCGCACAAGCCCCTTCTCCTCGAAATATGCGCTGATAACAGCCCAGGCATCCTCCTGTGTTATCTCCTCTTCCTCATCCACCTCCTCCATCGGCTCCATTTCCATTTCACCGGGATACTCCTCCATCATCATCTTAAAAACAACTCCTCTATTATTAGGGTTCTGATTTTATAATTCGAGACTGAAACTCAATCGCAATACCAACAACTCCTCTATACCAACAAGCCTTGCTAAGCTACTAACACAATCAGTTCGACAGAACTTGGTGATTTCCAGCGAAGGAGAAGAGAGGCAACAACAGCAACGGCTCAGAGGGTTGACCGTAGCGAAGAGAAAAATTAAAACAATTAGGCTGTGTTCTGCTCGATCGTGAAGGAAAGGGAAGGGAGGTCAAGAGCGATCAGACCAAACCCCGAATCGAGGTCGAAGAAATATCGTAGAAAGACAGGAGGGGCACGGAGGGGGGAGGTAGTGAACGCGCCGCTGATCTCTTCCTTCCCTTTCTGTTCTTTCCCTGTACCCCGTAGTAGAGTAGGTACAGCCTAATGTTCCCAACTCTATAACCAGAGCCTAAATCAGTCCACTTAATACTTCATATTTCAAATTGTCCCACGATTCTCAAGTCCAAGCATTTTCGGCCCAAGTCAGCAGCCCAGGAGTCCATACAATTTATGAGCCCAAAGGCCCGGAAATGATTTTAAACCATTTCCAACTTTCTCAAAAGAGCCCAACCCAGTTTCAATGAATTCCTTCTTCTTTAATTTCTCAAAGAGTTCAAGAGCCCATAAGAATTGGAGTCCATATCCAATGCGGTACCCTACCGTGTAGAGTGAGATCTGCATCGTCGGTTTTAACCTGACAAAAAATCTCAAAAAGGAGTCCCTATAATCCAAATAGGCGCTAAAATTATGGGTGAGAATCTGCTGCGATCCGGGTACTGTGAAAAGTACCCTGCAATCTCTGCTTTTTCAAATTCAGCTGTCGAATTATTTCGAGATGCGTGCCCAGAAAAACTAGCTGTTTTGATATACGTGCACTAAAAATTGGACGGCTGGATTTGAAAAAGCAAGGATTGCAGGGTTACTGTGCTCAATATTCGGATCGCAGCAGATCTCAATCCCTAAAATTATACATAATAGGTACCGCAGAGAATAATCACCCAAAAATGACCTGGTTTAGCGAGTAACAGAAGTTATATATGGCGAAATGAATGAGTGTTGGTAACCTCTAATATCTACCAATTCCGGATACGGATACGATCAGTCGGATACAGATACAAATACGAATTGGATCGGATATTTATTAAAATAATATTAATAGTGAATAACAATATTTTTTCATAATATATATTAAAATATATGATATATATATACTATTCAAACGGATAATATATACGGATAATTGAAACGTAAAACCATATCAGTATCCATTTTCAAACGGATATTCGGATATCAGATATCCATATTTAATTTTTCGAATACGGATCGAATACAGATCATATATTATTATCCATACCGTTTTCACCCCTACTGTTAGTTGCCATGACAATGAATTAACGATATATTTATTGTTGGGCCGTTAATGCGTCTCAACAAATTAAACTTTCAGTCCTGATAATTTAAGGGACTATGAAATTTTAACACATTTCAGTCCAAGCAAATTCTGATACTTCAATTTTTTTCCCAATTTAATTTTTTTTTTTTAGTTTCAGGCCACTGCCATTTTGAATCTATTGAAAGGCAGGTACAAAACTAATTGTTAGTATATTTTTTTCTTAAATTTTCTAGTGTAGGTTATATGGAACATATAATAGTTCTAAAATATACTTCTGTTAGTATATTTTTTCTTAAAATATTATAAAAATTATATTTAAAAAAAATAATGTAAACTTCTTCAAAAAAAAAATTGTTAAATTATACTTTATTCTAAACTTGTATCTCAATTTTTTGTTTAGTTATGTGTATAAGATTACATTCCAATTCATTTAATTGTATGCTTCATGCATCGGACAGATATCCTCCCAGGTACCTGACTCAAGCAAATTACAACGGCCGGCCCAAATTAATTCTATCTGGACCAAACTCAATCCGGTGCTTATTGAGACAGTAGGGGTCTGTTTTGAGATTCGTGTCATGTTAAATGGACCGTCCGATCGTAATTTGCTTGAGTCAGGTAACCTGAGGTGATCTGAATTCTCATGCATCTTGTTGGCAGTTGGAGTGCACATTTATTGTGTGTGTGTGTATATATATATATATTACATGAGAGAGACAAGATTTCATTTATTATTATTATTTTTATTTTTTTCGGCATTTCAATGCTATATACTAAGCCAGATGTCAACCCTGCTCAGAGTTCACGTGTGCAGTCGGTGGACATGGCCCACATGGACTCATTGTGGGCCCCACAAAATCACATGCAATTGCCCCCCTCATCTGGAGAGCAGCTTGGGTCCGATGCCCATCGGACCCAAAGTGGGTTCGATGACCGTCCGATCTATTTTAAGATTCACGCCAGAACTTTCGCATCTGCTTTAATATTCGTGCGCATGAATTGTAAAGCAAATCGGACGGTCATAGAGCTCATCGAACCCACTTTGGGTCCGATGGGCATCGGAGCCCAAGCTGCTCTCATCTGTGCCAAGAAAAAATCCCATCGTCACTTGACAGAACACAAATGAAATGAAGAAAAATAATTTATACAAAGGCCCAAAAGAATATCTACTTACATGAGGGGAAATCATGATAAGTTGACTGCTAAGTTCAGACAAACTATTTTTATTAACATAAATTATAAATACAAATCTCCAAATCCAACACCTATCTCTCTTATTTATTTCACCATGTGGATTCTGCAATTTTTTTTATTATTTTAACACAAACTTCCTCGTAACTCAAAAAATAATATAATTTTTCTTGATGGCATGTGAAGAAACTCAGCTTGAACATTTGAATTTCCCTTCTTTGAAATTTTGCTTGACAGCACACAGAAAACCTCTAACAAATTGACAGAGATTAAATTTTTGTTGTGTATATAAAATAGTCTGAATTTATAAGCAATGCATGTGGACATACTGACAAATCCCAATCAAAACTGTCATACTTCAATTCCAAGAAAAGGAATATACTCTGCAGGTTAATGCCAGTATCTGTGCTGAGAGACTGAACTCTGATTTCAAATTGGTGAAACCAATACAGATCTTATCTTAGATATAGTAATAAAGAAAAGAGTGAGGCTATGGTGCTATGCATAGCACGAATGGGGTCCGTGCTACGGCCAAAAATTTGACTTTTTAAAATCCTAATGGCCGATCCAACCGTTCAATGTGATAACCATATGAATATGTACTTGCAAACTAAATTTTATATTTTTTCAAACTTTTTTTACTATTTTTTTAGATAGGTAGAAAAATCAGTGTTTTCTGAAAATTCTGGACCATCAAAATTCTACCTATCTAAAAAAATTCAAAAAAATATAAAATTTAGTTTGCAAGTACATATTCATATGGCTATCACATTGAACGGTTGGATCGACCATTAGAATTTTAAAAAGTCAAATTTTTGGCCGTAGCACGGACCCCATCCGTGCTATGCATAGCACCATAGCCTCACTCTAAAGAAAACATCAACTTGGTTTAAA
>JAJGRW010000074.1:70058-267293 GCA_025461045.1 Carex parvula | reverse complement strand
TCTCTCCTTTTCTCTGTGTGCTTGAGCTGTGCCATTTTTATTAACTTCTGTAACATAAGTGGGCTACTTTGTCATTTTGGGACCTCAATTGATCTCTTGATAGCAGCAAAACACTAAAACTTCAACTGATAGTCCTGCTGGACTTTATTTCAATATTAAAAGCTAGCATGGACAAATTTACTAAAACCAGGGCTCCAGTCTTTTATGTTAACTGCATGGTACATCATGCTACTGTTCAATTTGGTAATAAAATTACTATTGAAGTTTCTTTCTTGATGCAAACTACATGCAAATTCTCATATCTGCAGCAGACCCAAAACATCTGAGATATTTACAAATAGAATAAAAGAATGGGGTGTTCTGTTCAAAATTGATAATTTAGCCCCTAAATCTTCTGAACTTTTGAGCTATATATGAAGTCATCCGACTTATGAGTTGGACTGCAAATGTTCTATGAGCTACTTGTGAAAAGCTTGGATGAGTTAAGATAAAAAACTTTTTAGTCATGTTTTCATGATTTAACCTGCGTTTCTCAAGTTAAAGGTGGTCATTTCCAAATAACTCGAAAACTTTCTTTGATTTGCCAACAAGGTAAAGTATTGGAGTAGTTTTCAAGAATCCCTCAAATAGTTGGCTTACTGGCTGAAATTCTCTACGTACAATCTGCTTATGTTTTACCTCAATTAATTCTGAGCCTATATAGTGGTATTACGTTGTAATCGCCAAAATGTCTACTTATCATGGTGGTGTTTTCCAGTTCTACTCTCTTTCTACAAGTCAATAACTGTTTACAATATTTCTTTTTGTTCCTAGTGCTGTGTATGATACTTCTGTTATTCTTTAGGCCTTGGCTGCACGTGGCTTGAAAAGTGGTGGTACTGTTCAGCAACGTGCGGAGCGTCTTTTCTTATTGAAGGTATGTCTTTTTGTTATTGTGTTCTCTTGGACAGCTTCAGTTAGTATGCATTTTTATGATCCAAGGAGGAGAAATATTGGAGATACCAAAAAGGTTTAAATTTAAATTAACACTAATATTGTTAGTCAGTTCTAAATAACTATGACGTAATATTCCATGTTTTGGGACATTTTAATGTAAGTTATTTTATTTTTCTCACACATCTCTATTTTTTATTTTTCAGCACACACCCTTGGAGAAACTAGACAAGAAACATTTTGCTAAAGGTACCCGTAACTCTGATCAAAATGGTACAGAACAGAACAGCTTTAAGGAGGAAATTGCATTGTTGGAAGTTAAACTGAGGCGCTTGTGTGAATTACTTAAAGAGGTGAAATTTCTTTTCCTTTTTTGATATATCTGTTTTGGCATTAACATTAATGGTTGTTAAATAAGATTTACATCAGATTTTTTGTTATAAATTGCTTTTCTGCTCTTCTTTTGTTTTTTGTTTTCCTCTTCCCCCCCCTTGTTTATTGGTGTTTAGTTGCATAATTGGAGTTTGAGGTTAATTTGATTTTAATTGCTCATTGGGAAGATCTATTTGTGTTGGTGTGGAAATTGATACTAAAAGAAACTGAAATTCTGATGTACTGACCAAAATTGGGTAATGCTTTCTTATGATCACATATTTATGCTCGATATTTTTCTTTTTTTTAGGTTATTGTACAAACCAAGGAAAATGCTGAGAAAAAACCTACATTGACCTACGAAGAGATGGAAGCAGAGCGTGAAGAGGTAACGCACCATTCCTGATAATTTCTAGTGCTTTATATTTGTTGGAGAACTATAACAATTGTCTATTTGGCTTCTTGTGCTAGCCTTAGATTACTTTGAAAATATGACTATCAAAATGACTTTTTATATATTACTGAACAGAACAGCAGATAGATTTAAATAAGCATTCATTGCTCTAGGATATACATGGAAAAGGAACATATACTTCCATAAAAATAATGCGTGCTTGTTCTGAGTTATTGAATTATTATGAAATAATTGTAATGACGGTGATGGATTCTTTATTCTAACAGGAAGTGGTGCAAGCTGATTCTGAGAGCGATGAAGAAGAAAAGACATACAATCCTCTCAATCTACCTATGGGTTGGGATGGCAAACCTATACCCTATTGGCTTTATAAGCTTCACGGCCTAGGCCAGGTGCTCAATCTGTCTCTATGTGTGCACAGTTTCTAATATAGTCATACGGCATATTGTTTTCTTTTTCATTTCTTATATTGTATTTGTTTTAATTTTTTTTTTGTTTCTTTCTACATCTCCTTGGGGGTAATAATCTTTCTTTTCAATTATGAATTCTGGGAAACTAAACATGTATGCCCCCACTAGCAGAACCTCTAACAATTGTTTTTGTGCTCTGCAAAAGTAGGTATATACCATGCACTTCCCCAGAGTAACATAGGAATTATAATTTATAATCTATAAAACATCAAAGAATTTACTCATTTGAAAGATTCATAAGTTTCCACTCCTTCCCATATTTGGAAATAGAGTTTCTGCGATTTGAAGAGTCTGAGGGGGTGGTTATGATACTTACCTCCTTCCTCTATAGTGGAAGAATTGATCTTTTTGTTTTTGTGCAGAAATTTGACTGCGAGATTTGTGGGAATTATTCTTACTGGGGAAGAAGGGCATTTGAACGCCATTTCAAAGAGTCACGTCATCAACACGGCATGCGCTGCCTGGGGATTCCCAACACCAAGTTTTTTAACGAGATCACCTCCATCCAGGTATAACTTATCCTTATTATTTGTTGTTGTTACCCTTTCTTTTGAGAAAATACTTGGGAGCTGTGCTTCCTTTTTCAACTCATCTTGCTTTCTCTCATATGTTTTAAAAATTAACAGGAGGCAAGGGATTTATGGGAGAAAATACAAGAAAAACAAGGGGTAAATAAATGGAGGCCAGACCTTGAAGAAGAATATGAAGATAGAGAGGGGAATATTTATAATAAGAAGACATTTACTGATCTCCAGCGCCAAGGTCTTATATAAAAGGTGACATATTTAGAAACTTGCTTTTCTCCTTTGTGGATTAAGAAGCTGTTCTTCCCGTATAGTCAGTTTCGACCAAGTAGTAAACTAATATAACATGTCTGTCAATGTGCTTGCTGGGCATTGAAACAATATTACTGGGTCTGATCCAAAACAATCCCTGTAGTGGAATATATATATTTTTTGGGTCATATTGTTACTAATGTGGCTCTTTATGCAGTTGTTATGCCTACAGGGACTAAATACATCTCTTTTGACTGGAGGAAGTTGTGCATGGTTCAATATCAAATATTTCGTGGTCTTCCCATTTCGCTGTTGGAACAGAAAGCATCATTTTTACGTGTCAAACCAAGACTCGCTTTTCAATTTCTTTTGAACATTTAGTTCATGCATGTTGTACGATTTTTGTCACCTGGATGTACTTCTATTGTGGGCCTGTATGTACTTCTGTTACTGTCAATTTTATTTTATTTTTCCCCAAATGTTTCTAATTTATGTTCTTTCTTATGGCCCTTGCAAATTGTTGCTTTTTTTTTCTAAATTTTGTTACCCGCTGGTGAAGACTTGGACGTGATAAACACATAATGCACGTTGATCTGCCATTGTTGTTGAAACATGCATAAAGTGCACAATATTATTATGGAATATTTTACTTCAACCGAAGACAAAATGGATGTATAATATATATATATTTTTTCAAAAGTATTTTAAAGAAAAAAATCAAATAAAACTTTAAATAGAATGAAATAGTATCTTCTGGTTTCATAAAAGAAAAATAGATATGCGAGAGTACGAAATTAATTTTAAAAAATGAATTGGCATATCGAGTTTCAATTTTTTTTTTTGTACAACTAACAATTAGTATTTTCTTACTTTTTCTTTGTTAATATGAGTTGTGTTATAGACCGGATTGAAATTTCAAGTCAGTTTTATAATAGCTTTTTCCCTCCAAATGCTCTTTAACATGGTATACGTTAGCGTGGAGGAAATCATTGCTTTTTTCAGTACAATATAAGAGAAATTATTTTAATAGATTATAATATAAATATCTCCAATGTAAAAAAACATGGTTACTTGTAGTGTTAATTCCAGTAGCAATGTGCATGATGTATCTAACGTCGTAAAACAGAATTCTCTAGATAAATTAACTGTAACTTTATTTTGGTTAACAACCCGTAATCTGTAATCTGTAGGTATATTCATTAATCAGGACAAAAATCGATTATATCCATCAGTTTGTATCAGTACATAAGTATATATAGAGTAGTTATATCAGTAAATACTGTAGTCTCTAACGGCACTTAGAGGAGGTTTAAAGGGAGTTTCAAAGACTCTTAGATGTTTTTCGGTTAAGCTCTCTAAACTAGCAAGTCAAACAAGCATGTGCAAGTAAAGTAAATAAAGTAGAGTTTAGAGACAATTGACACGCAAGATGATAACGGAGTTCGGCGTAAAAAACCTACGTCTCCGGGGTAGAGCAACCTCGTCGGTGCCCCTTTCCTATTACCCAAAAACAAAGGACACAACTCGTAATACGTGAGTCCAACAATGGTGGGAAATCACGGCCTAACTCGTGTACAAGTTGAGCCTAGAAGCTCGAGCTGGAGAGTCCCTTAGATCATCACACAGCTATGGATATATGTGACAGAAAACGCCCTGGCTAGTGTACTCCTTCGCGCCCTACAAGCAGACCACACTAGCGGGGATGTAAAAGCTCTAGAACTAAATCCTAGACACTAAACTATATGTCATAAAAGATAAATCGAGTGGATTTGAGAGTGTTGAGAGGATATTGAAATTTAAGTTCACTCAACAATGGAAGCTATTAAGTGTTGCACAATAAATGCGTTTTCAAATGTGAGAGGTGGCTAACTTAGCAAATCTGAAGCGATGATAACTCTTTATATAGTGAGAGGATTCATATTTGCTAGATCCACTCTAACAGGAAGAAACCCGTTAGGTTGGACTGTACGAATATTGAAGTTAGAGTTTCTGCAAAATAATTCAAATTAATATTAACCGTTCTAAACATGTATGCCTGTCTAGAACGGTTAGTACAATTTGTCTTACAAAACTTGATAAGCAACCATACGGATGTCATCCGTCTTGCACGGAACCAAATTAGAATTTTCTGACTTGTCATTTTAATTGATTCCATATATTTGTTTCGGTCAAGGCAGATGCTCCAGAAATCAACAAGCCTCAAATATACTTTACTTAACTACTTGATTATTACACAAATCTATAGCTTCGTAAAGTCTTGTTGATTTCTCAGGTTCATCAAAAGAATCTTGTAATTCAGCACTTCATGAACCTTAGTTCTTCATTATAAATCTTGAAATTAAAGCTCTGAACCTATCTTTAGTTCTTCACAATGGATCTTGTAATTAAAGCTTTGAACCTGCAAACTCACTAAATCGTGTAAAATGTTAAATTTAATTAGTATATGTTTTGCAAATCTAGTCAAACAAAATATTAGAAGATTGCATACAGCCAACACAGACAACATTATAACTGAACTCTCTTGTATAAAGCTAGACAAGAAAAAACAGAAAATAGAATTCTGATGTGATTACAAGTAATGGGTCTTCAGGTCATCGATTGGTAGATAGCGAGTCTGCATAGTTTTCTGTGAGCACGAGCTCAGATTAGTAAATAGTGAGCTAGCATCGTTTCTTGTCAATAGCACAAACAATGTTGTTATTAGAGTCATGGCGAGCTAGGGTGATCCAGGAGAGCCTTCGTACTCTGAATTAAGTTTGTGCTTGATTTATTCAGATACGACGAAGACAGGGAAAGGTCGAAGAAGAGAAAGAATATAAGAAGGGAGGGAGAAGAAGGAGAGAAAGATGAAGGAAACAACATCATTGCAACATCGTCACTGCCATCAACCATAAACACGTATCTTATTTATATATAAAGATAGTAGATACTATGGGAGAGGTGAGAAATGAATTCACAACACTCCCATCCGAACCCGAAGAGTCAAGGCGGAGCGAAGAGCGGTGGTCAGATCCGTTAGACGGAAGCATATATTTGAATGGAGTGAGGCGGGGTGGACCGGACGGGAGAGGGGTGGGAGGGGGGAGAGGAAATGAAGGAGAGCGTCGACTCTCAAAATTCAGCTGAAAATTCTGGATTAAAACAGTCACACTGATTTGAAATGAAAATTTTGAACTTTTATTAGATATAATAGTGAAAATATATCTTAGAGAGAATAAACTGGAGGACAAACTTTTCATACGCTTTCTAAATCGCCAAGGCGAATTCTACAAAACGAGTCTTTTAAGAGTAGAGTCGTTGTTATTGTAAATATTTTTTGCATGTTATATGTTCATAAAATAATATGTTTATCTCAAAATATTTACAAGTAAGTCATTAATTTTATATAAATAATATTTGAACCGACCATAATAAGTTTGTTCATTTTATAAGCACCATATATAGTCAAGTTTTTAGTTTCATAACATTAGCTGGATGGATAAATCTCACATTTAAGAAACTTATTTCTAACAAAAAATAACAAACGCATGCTTCATCAATCAAATTTTTATATAATTGACCGCCATTATGTGTTTGATTCTCGTAATTTGAAAGTCTGACTCTGCTCCTGCCTTGATCATTCAAACTTTCTTATTCAATTTGAACCCAATTGCTCTTGATCTGCACTTGGCGACTGGTTGTAGATCACCAATGAAAATAGCTCCGGGTAAGCACATCTGTTCAAAGTTGTGTCAATTGTTTTATTTATGAAGAGTTATGTAAATAAAAGCCATATATATTATGCGTAGATGAATTTTTGAATAACTTGATTTAAAATAAAATATTCGTGGGTCAATATTGAACTGCAATAGCCATTGATTTTTCTCATCAAAATCGCGATGAAACACTTTTATTTTAGGCATAATCGGTTATATACCCATCAAAACTTTTGAATTTGGATATTTGCCCATATCCTATTCAAAATTTAGCTCAAATTTGAATAGGATATGGGCAAATATCCAAATTCAAAAGTTTTGATGGGTATATAACCGATTCCCCTTTATTTTACTGCAGGATTTAAAAGATATTTTTTTTTCTCGTCGCATATTAAAAGCGTTATTTATAGACCGAAATTTTTATTTATAGCATAACTAAAATAAATAAACCAAAACACTCTAGTTTTGGGGAAATTCGACAATTACTCAGGCCGCTCAATGCCGTTGTGGCCCCAAAGACTGGGGGTTGCCCAATGGCTCTGCCACCCTTGGGACCTTCCAATGGCTCTGCGGCCCTTGTTTTTTTTTTTTTTCTATATGTACTCATCCAGAGGCAGAATTTCATTTCTCACATTCACTCATTCTCTCTCATGGACAAGAGAGAGAGAGACATGAGGCATTGGAACCAGTTATTAGCATGCCCACTAGTTCAGCACAAATCTGGTTCCAACTTTTTCTAGTTGAGAATGATGGAGTCTGGTAGGTACTGTACAACCAAACTATGAGTTTTTCTGAGAGTGGATACAAGGTAATTGACCTATATGTGGAGGTTACCCGAGTTCGGCGTACCATCCCACTTACGAGGTTAATCCAGAGCTGTAGTCGGGTTAACTCATCTAACTCAAGTCCGTCCCCTCTCCAAATTGACCAACCGTCTATAAGTGGACACAATAGGATTCCGCAATGGTTGAACGTACTAAATAAGAGGAGAAGATGACACCAAGCCGGCCGAGATACACTAGGAAAGATAGAACATAGCTGCTCGAGATACACGAGGTAGTTAATTTATTTTATTATTCAATTTCAACTTTCAAAAAATTATTGAAACAATTAGATTTAACAGTCACTATTTGTTTGTAAATTTGCAGATTGAGAGGCAATCAATGGATTGGATGTTTATCTAAGAGTTAAATTTATATTTTTATTGTACTGGATGTTTTAATTATATTGGTAAGAACATTATTTATTTTAAGTTTATCAGTCGTATTTTTATTATACTCGTGAGAACATATGCATTATATTATTCTATTTATGGCTTCTTTATATTTATTTTTAAATTATTATTTGATGCAAAATATACTTAATTTTAACATATTTTATCTAAATACAACCAAAAAAAAAAAAAAAAATCAAACTATAAATGTTTATCAATCTGTTTATTTAAAAAAAAAAGAGGGGCCGCAGAGTCATTGGGCTGCCCCCAGACTGGGGCTGCAGGGGCATATGGCAGCCCTCAGTCTTTGGGGCCGCTAAACCATTGAGCGGCTTGGGTATTCTTCGAAATCCTCAGTTTCTGAGGTGTTTTAGTTTATTTTTTTTTTTGGATTATGGTAGAAATAAAATTTCGGTTATATAGACTCCATAGAATATGCCATATAAAATCGTGGCAATTTAAAACTTTTTTCAGAAAACTATTTCTTGAACCGTGCAATAAAAAACAGATCAATCTCAATACGATAGTTTAAAACTGTTATTGAAAAGAAACCTTCCATGGACCGTCCGATCAAAATATCAGACGGATAATTCTTTCCCAAAAAAAAATCTCATCAGCACTGCACTCAGTAAATTATAATTTCGGACATCATACATCTTAATCTTTGCAAATATATACATATTAACCTCCTACAGATTATTTTTGAAAGTATTTAAAACCAAATAGTAGATTATTAACCTCCTATAGATTGCAAATTCATTCTTGGCGTAACCAAGATATATATTTAGTTTATGGGAATATAAATTTTTAATAAGAGAATAAGAATTTTAATTTGTCAAAATTAAAATTATTTGACTTATGAGAAATTTTAGAATATAGGTGGTTCGGCAGGCAAATGCATGAGAAATTTATGAGAAAGTTGTAACTGCTCCCTTGGTATTGGGTGACCCGAAGATGCTTTTGAACTCGTTTCTAGGTTGTTTCTTACCTGCTACACAATAGTCTATAAAGTCACACTTGCTGATATTTTCTCGTCAACCAAATTTAAAATCCGAGTCGTTCAATTTTATGTATGATGAAGATCCAAAGGCTGAGTGGATCTTAAAATAACCTTACTTTGATGTAGGTGTAGGTGCTGCCAGCCTGCCACTACTGTATGGTACAAGTGTACCAATTTTGCAGATTTTTTTTATTAATAATTAATAAATAAATAAAATATCGCTAAACGGAATCGTTTTACCCAAATTTGAAATCTAATTAAAACGGGATCGTTTATCCCGTCTTATGGGACGAGATATTTTATAACGTCCCATTAATTAACTCCCTCTACCGATAATCAGATTAACTAATCAGAAAAAAAACCAAAGACGATAAATTTATTCCCATCCGACCACAAAAAATAAAAAACTCTGGAACGGTGTAGATAGTCTCGTCCCAGCAATGGAAAAAAAAATCAAGAAAGCTAGAGAGAAAGATACTATAATTGTCATTAAATGCCACTATTTAATGCTCTGTTGACCAACGGTAAAAAGCTCGTACAGCCTACATGCTTCATTTCTCATATATATATTCCTGATTTTTTTTTTTTTTGGTTCGGACGGGATGGGACTTACCGTTCCTTTTTTTTGGTGGGGGGGGTCTTACCGTTCCATATATATTTTTCTGCTTAGTTAAAGAGTTGGGATTAAGATTTGAATTAGTGGGACGGGTTAAAATAACCCGTTTCGTGGGACGGAATAAAATAACCTGTTTTACTAATTTTCACCAAAACTATCCCGATTTGCGATATTTTATTTATTTATTTTTAATTAATAAAAATTTGGGGACAAAAACCAAAGAATTATGTAAATTCGAGACAAAAATGCAAATATACACTGACACAACATATAATTTACACCCATATTGGAGAAATGGTGGCGCCAACAATTTCCATTGCAAACAAATTAAACGATACTAATTGACCCGACATTTTTATTAATATCCAAAGTTATTTACAAATTAATAAATATACTCAGAATCTCTGGATATTTCGAAAAATATCCAAATCGGTCATATTTTGGCCGGTTTCCTAATCTCCAGAAACCGGCCAGAATCTGGCTAGTTTCTTCCCTTTTTTTTTTTTTAGAGACATTATGAAGAACAAGATAATGAAATTTAACACTGAAAATTTAAATTTTTTGTTTAAATTATTTGTTAGATTACTTACTTTGATGTATAATTAGCATATTTATACTAAAATACACTAAATTACTTGAAATTATGTTGAATTACACTATATTACATTAAATTATGCTAAAATACGATAAATTACATATGAATATGGATAATATATTTACTGAGAAGACGAAAAACGACGATGAAACTTCAAACGGCTATAAAACGGCGCTCGAGTGTCCGTTTTCAGCAAATGACTACTTTTCGGAAAGCTTGCGAAAATACGCATGTATCAGTGCCCTCGATATTGGATTTCAAAATTCAGAATTGTCAAAAAACAAAGGGAAGAGCCTCAAAACTTGAGTTGAAGTTTCCGATTAAGATTTTCATTTATATTATTCAATCTAAGTAGCTCAGTAAATTAGTTATATAATGAACTTGTAGAAGACCAATTTTTACTATTTTTAAAATTTTTTTACTATTTTTTATGATTTATGAAAGATGGCACAAAATCAGTCTAATTTAGTGTAATTTTGCGTAGTTTAGCGCAATTTTACGTATTTCATTATAATTAGCGAAATTAGTGTAATTAGCTTAATTTAAGTATTTTAGCGTAATTTAACATAATTTCAAGTAATATAGGGTATTTTAATGTAATTCAACATAATTTCAAGTAATTTAGCGTAATTTAATGTAATTCAACATAATTACAAGTAATTTAGCGTATTTTAGTATAAATATGCTAATTATACATCAAAAGAAGTAATCTAACAAATAATTTAAATAAAGAATTCAAATTTTTAGTTTTAGATTTCATTATCCTACTCTTCATAGTGTCTCTAACAAAAAAAGAGGAAGAATTAACAATATAACTAAATCCATCCTTTTTTTTGGATCAAACTCACCTGGATCGATACATCCTATGCTAGCAGACTTGGATTTATTTTGGTGGGATAACTTTCAATTCAATCTCGGGCTGTTCTTCTTTCTGGCACAATTCTCTGGAACCTTGCAACTTACCAGCAACAGTACTAGTTTCAGCTAACTCCTTTCCAGTAAGATTCTGAACCGTAGATTTAAAACTGGCCATGTCGGTTTCGATGAATTGAGTCTCTATTATCTTCACCATCACAGGTTTCGGTTCCTCTCTCGACATGGATAATATAAGAATGTTCTTCTGGAATTTTAACCCCTCTTTCGACAAGAAAAGAAATTAAGGGTTACTTGGGTTTTGAAAATTCTTCTGATTTGTGCAGATTATAGATAAAGGTAGTTACTTCTGGGGCTTGTTAACTATTGAGATTTCTTGACTTTTACTCAATAGCTTTTATTGTTGTTCAAGCTTTTACCAGGACTAGTCATTTTTTTGACTCGAAAACAAATGATTACGTATGGTTTGGATCATACATCAATGAATAATAAGAAAGTACAGGAGGGTTAAAATGCCATCATTTTTTGTGTCGCTATCATGCCTCTATTTTTTAAAACTTTAATAACTCAAAATTTAAAACTTAAAATTCAAAATAAAACCATTTGATATGAACTACACCATTTTATCTATGTACGTGTAAAAAATTATGACATTTCAACTTTGTTTTAGTTGTCATCTTGAGATTGTAAAAATGTATACTAATATGGATAATTTCTAGACGTCGATTTTTCAATTTATTAATTCACATAAAAGCAAAATTGAAATGTGATAATTTTTTATGAGTACATAGAGAAGATAATATAAATCGCATCTAATGGTTTTATTTTGACGTTTTAAGTTTTAAACTTTGAGTTATTAAATTTTTTAAAAATAAAAGCATGATGAAAACACAAAAATAGAGGCATTTGAACCCTCCTCAAGGAAGCATACATTTGTTACTTGCCATAGTAATGGAGTAAATTAGAAAAATCATCCTTCAACAAATAATAGTTCCTTTCATCTCATATATAAATGAGCATGTTTCAAATGCCTCATTTCTCTCTCTCTCTCTCTCTCTTTTCTTTTTCTTTTTTATAATTAGTGGCTTTAACGTCTACTAATAATTTGATTGATAAAAAACATATTTACAAAGCGTCAAGTGACTCTAATTCCTAAATCTAATCATTTATTATCACAAAATTCTCTAAATTACTCCATCTACTCTTTTATTAGATCTACTCCTCTAATCCTACTTATATACACTCATAATCACTCTAATACCATAATTCCATCTTGCTCCACGACCGGACCTGCTCTTTCGACCGCCGCCTGCGCTCCGATCGAGATGAGGACTCTACGCTCAGAGCTCCGATGATACTGCGCTCTCAGCTCGGCTCGGCTCCCCTCTCCCTCATTCTCCTCTCCGCTCGAAGAGGTAGAGCCGAGCGAGAGAGAGAGGGAGAGATGATGCGTCGGAGATAAGGCCTATAAAGTAATGCCTCATGTCTTTCATGTCTCAACGATGCCTCACAACTTCATTTCCGTTTTCAATATCAAAACAGTCAATTCGAACCACTAATATGATCTCCATATTAAAATGTGCTAAGATACCAAATTTTATATTGTTTGAAAAAAATTACTATTTTTTTAAGTAGGTACAAAATCATTGTTTCGGAGACCATCCAGAAACAATGATTTTGTACCTACCAAAAAAAATAATAAAAGTTACTAAAATATATAAACTTTAGTATCCACTCTACAAGCACATTTAATATGTTGTTCATGTTGAGCGGTTCAAATCGACTATTTAAACTTTAAAAATAAAAATAAAAACATAAAATACAACAAAGTGCGTGCTTTATAAAGCACCTTAGTCCATCTCAATTTTGAAATTTTTATGAGAAAATATCTAAAAGAAGAAGTGATGATGGACATATAAAATTATCTTAGATGAATAGTAAGTTTTGAAAAAAGAAATCAACTGTCAAAAAATCAGTAAAATTTATGAAGATGAAACATTGATTATTAACTTAATTATAAAGCATCGTGTTTAATTGTTTTTTATTATTAGTCTTGTGATCTTGTCATAGTATAGTATGTTTATATTGTTTAAGATAGTGAGAATCCTAATTGAATAGGGTTGGAATTTTTTATTTATCTTGTTGTGCATACAAGGTGTTTGTTGAAATGCCTCACACAAATTAGGTTATGAACTTAGAGTTATCTTTTCATTCTACAATTGATGGTGGCAGCTTTACAAAGATCAATAACTTGACAGAATCTTAAAATTACTTGTGTTGATATGAATCATAGAGAGATCGCCCAGTAAAGATGTATTGACCAAATTCTCCCAGCACCTATGGACCGAGTCTGGACTGGACAAAGTTTGGTATGGACATTTCCAAACTGAGTTTGATATGGACAGTGTGTCGTGCCTGGGCCCGGATCATCTCCTACCCGGCATTTGGTCGGGCCCACTGCTCTCGTCCTGCTCTAGTAACCGCTTTGTTTACACAAATGATCGAGCTTACTGTCGATGGAAGTGACGAACAATTTCTCAAACCCTTCCAAGAGGGTGATAGATTTCCCAGCTCCATCTCTGTCATTCTGTCGAATGGCTTGAAGGTGGTGTCTCGCAATCATGGCGTTCTCTGTTTGAGCGTGATATGGTTTTTTTGTAGTGGGCAATCCTGTAATTTCCTCCTGGTCTGTTATGCGTGATGCTCGTAGTCTTTCTCCATATCAATACCGTGGTGTTTTGCTTATCTATGACCCGGCAATATCGCTGAACTTCAACTCTTCAAGCTAGTTCTCGTATCGATTAAATTCAATCAAAGTGAAGAGGAAAAATATTGTGCCCATTTTTACATCTACTCTTCCGAGACTTGTTCCTGGACAACATCCTCCGAATTAATTCAAAAGGGGTATCACTGGGAACTGTATAAACTGTGCAAAATTGGAGGTGGCTCAGTATGCTGGATAGATATATTTGGGTTTTTGTGGAATACCCCAGTACTGCAGCACTTCGATGAGGCCGGATCAGAAAGTATGTCAAGTTATGACAGTATCATTTATTTACCAGAATAGACTATGGTGTTGCAATTTGCAAAGGTGTGGAGATTACAAGGAAAGGATAGCTGGGTTTTGGAAGGAGAAGGCAGCAATGAGGAGCTGGAGCTCTGTCAGTTCGTTCTCCGTTCGTTTGTGTATGACCGTGTAAGGAGAGTTCTGGTTGTAGAAAACCGAGAATGCAGGGACGTATTCGCATTGCATCTTTCGAGCTTCGAGGCTTGAGATTCTTTCTCATGGCAACACTCTGGCTCCTCTCCATCGTGGTGCCAAGATAGGAATAGATGGTCTTGCCAGAGAATTTTGCTGGATGAGATTGAGTTCATTGTTGAACAAAATCTGGCTAAGAGTAAAGTCATTTCGGTTTGGTATATATTAACAGTCTAATTGAAATGGCTTTGGCGTTAATTTAGTTTTAACTATGAATATTGTTATGCTTTTGTTAGTTATTATGCATGTAATCTTTCTTTAGATTTGCGTTTGATCCCTGTGTATTTTAAAAGATGTTCCCTTTCAGAATACGAATTGGACTTTGTATTACGGTTTGGTTATGTTTGGCAAGTTTACTGGTATATATATAACCTGTGTCAGGTTTACACTTGTTTCTCTGACAGTAACTGATAACATGTGACCTTGTCAATTGTGCATTGCTACCAGATATCTACTCTAGAGCTCTCATGTAACTAGGGATCATATTAACTTGATGGTTTTAGGAAAGAGAGAGGCAATAGAGATCAAGAGAATGAATTGTATATTAATCTTGTGTCTTTCATTACAATTACACATAGAGGTTATTTATAAATTTGATTATTGTATATTCCTAAATATTTCTAAATATTTCCAATTAATTTTCTCCTACAATATGCACTCATTAATATTTCCCATCTAATATCTCTATTAGATCTTATCATCACTTTTACTGAATAGCTTTTATTGCTGTTCATGCTTTTATTACCAGGACTAGTCATTTTTTTTTTTACTTGATGCTGTTCATGCATCAATGATAATAAGGCAGTATACATTTCTTACTTGAAATAGCAAGTGGAGTAAATTAGAAAAAAAATTACCCTTCAACAAAATAATAGTTCATTTCATCTCATATTTAAGTACTGTTTATATTCATTTTTCACTGGAGAAATGAAAGGAAGATTCAAAAAGTAAGGGCAGTGATGGGAATTCTGGCACTCTGAAAACCAAAAATTAAGGAACTGGATGATACTTCCTTTTGTATGATTGACTCTTATTTAACAACACAATTTTGCTCAGACTGGCTCGATTCTATCCCGTTTGGATCTGATCAGCTGTGTGAATCAGACACGGGTTGAACTGTAGAGAATTGTCGATCCATGATGTGAATTGCCACCATGACCGGTAGCATTTCAAGTGATTTTCAGAGAAATTACATTTATAGAGAATGCAAATTTGATATGCTCCTTCCATTTTTCAAATTAGTTTTTCATTATATAATCATTACTGCCCCCCACATCTACATGGGTGCAAATATAATTAGCTGAGATGTCAGTATGTCACTATCATGAAACAGAACTGGAGAGAAATAATATTGGGGTAGATTCAACTATTTTCTATTAAATGACAATATTTGCTCTATCATAAAAGAAAACGAATTACTTGATATTAATGATACAAATTGCTCTATTCTTTAGATTTCAATGATCAAAACATTTACAACAATACATGGGTTATCAGAATTTAATCAAAAGAAAAGAAAGAAAATATACTGATCATTAGAAAATATGAACCGAAAAAAATGCAACAAAAAGAAACAACGAATGAAAGCTAATCCACACGAAAAACAGTTTGCTCTTGCTCGAGTAACCTTTCGACCAGCTTCGTCAACTGCAGTAATGCCTCATCTACTGCATCCCTGAAACCCAATTCCGTAGAATCCGGGTGCTTATACGTGACGCGCGGAATCATTCCTATTACCTCCTTCCTCATCCTCTCCACCTCCTCAATTGGTATCTTTGCCAATTCTTCCTCTATCCGCTCGGCCTTCTCTTGTCCAAGTAGCAGTGACCATGTTGAAGCCTCCTTCGGTATATACCACTCGTACTGCGTTTGAGCGGAATGTTCTGAGAAGAAAACCGGAATGCACCCGGCCAAAATTGAGTCGAAGGTCGATTGACGCGTGAACGACAAACCAGGTGGTTGTAAGCAGAATTGAGACCCACGTAAGGTGTCTAGCACCTTGGCTGGGTCGTAGCATCCAATGGTACCAGTCTCGCACGTGACTTGCGCACACTGTTTTGAGGCTGAGCACTGGCGCATGATCTCGGCACGCACCGCTGCTTTCTCACTTGCGACATGGGTACCACCCACAAATGCATATAGGTTTGGCCGTTTAGATTTGAGCACCTGTTCTTGCCAAGTGATGACCTCATCTGCTGTTTTCGGGTGGAAGTATGACGGGTACGGTAAACCAAATTGGTTTTTGCCCTCCCATGGATGACGCTCGATCGTCAGCACTGCCACATCATCCAGCTCTGGCAAGTACAATAGGCGGTTGGCACCAAAATCGGCATTATTTGGGTCTGACATGCGCATGAAATCCCATGACGTACGCCCTACTACTAAAAAATGGTCACGACCACCATGCTTACGAAAAGTTGGCAGGCTGCTCAAGTATGACACGAGTTCAACTGCTAGCTGGTCCCTCAAGGTATGGTTGCTTTCGCGAAATGCAAAAGAAGCATAGAGACCCGCATAAAATGGTACGTAAAAAAGCTTAGCCTGGTCGATGTCATGAGTTCGGCATGGGTGGTTTTTGGCACGTGCATGAAACAACATGTCAGAGAGGAATTCATTTGTGCCGTACCAAGAGGGGCCCAGCTTGTCGGTGATAGGTTGACCGAGCCCTTGGTTTACGACATGCGGGCATGTGTCTACATAGATGTTTAGGAATTGGCACCGATCGACAAGGTCGGTGGTGAAGCGGGACGGGAGGTCATAAATATAAAATGGGGCAATGCCGTCGCATGCGGAGAGGTCTTGTGTTAGGGTTTGTGTTGTATTAGGGTTTCTGGAGGAGATGGGGAACAAATTGAAGTAGAGAACAATCCAAATGAGGATGAGGAGAGAGGAGATTATGATACTTTTCTTGGATACTGTGGAGATGCAAAGTAAGCGTGTGTATGGTGGTTTATCTTTGTCTTTTGAGTAGATGTGTGTGGGGAGGAATTGGCTCTGTTGCTTCTCTCTCTCCTTGATTCTTGAGGCCATTGTTAGAGAGAATTAACAAAGAGACTTCGGTGATGAGGTATGGATGTTAATTAGGTATGGTTTGAACTTCAAAGGAGTCAACGGCAAATTAAATTGAAATAAATTTGAAGCCTTTGATTTACGTTGGAAATAAATTATTTGTGAGTTTTAGAAGGTGACAAAGTGGTGCGTTTGTATTTATGTCCAATTGAAGTCGTTTGTTTCAGAACTTCAAGTATGACCGTCCGATCCCCGACATTTTTATTAATATCCAAAGTTTAATACAAATTATTAATTATATCCAGAATCGGACCAATTATCGAAATATACCCAAGCCGGCCATTTTCTGGCCGGCTATGTATCTTTTTTTTTTTTTCCCCGTTTTTTAGAGAGAGACACTACGAAGATCAAAGTATTGAAATTTAACACTGAAAATTTGAAATTTTTGTTTAAATTATTTGTTATATTACTTCTTTTGATATATAATTAGCATATTTATACTAAAATATGTTATATTAATTGAAATTATATTGAATAACACTATATTATGTTAAATTATGCTAAATTACATGACATTACTTTACAATACGCTATATTAATTGAAATACGCTATATTGTGCTACTATTTTTTATGTTGTGCTACTATTTTAATGTTGTTATATTTTTTGTCTAGCATTATCATGATAATTTATTTTGATCTGTAAATATAAAATAGTACCATAAAAGCACGCATACACAAGAACCGAAATATAGGATAATCCAAATATACCAAACATAAATAGTATATCAAATATAAATAGTACAAAACTAGTAAAAATACAACTAAAACGGAGAGGGGGAATATCGCTGAGGCGGTACTCCGGCGTTCGCCCGGCGCCAGGGCGGCCAGCCTCCGTCTCTCTCGGGCTCATCTGGGGCATCGGCAGACCTCAGTATCTGCTCGGCAGTATCCCATCTGGCATCGCCCGTGGAGACTGTCGGTACTGACGGAGGTGTAGCGAAGATAGATGCGGCAAACCCAGTCCCAAAGGCAGGCTGAGTATGAGACCCACTACCACTAGCCTCTCCATCATACGGCATCTCTGTGCCATATCGGGGCCATATCGGTGTCGACATGATCTCCTCGAACTCATGGAGACTCCACGAGAGGGACTCGTACTCAGAAGTATCGGCTCGTCCACTATTGGACGCTGGGTAGGCCGTGCTCTAGGCATCCTGATATCTAAAATAACCTAAATTCGGTGAAATTACGCTTGATCAACATAATTATGGTAAAAAAGACCAAAATACCCTAAATATTGGTCATCTGTGCTAATTACACTAAATTATGCTTAATCAGCCTAATTATGGTAAAAAAGACCAAAATACCCTAAATATTGGTCATCTGTGCTAATTACACTAAATTACGCTTAATCAGTCTAATTATGGTAAAAAAGGCCAAAAAATACCCTAAAAATTGGTCAAACGTGCTAATTTCGGTAAAATTACGCTTAATCAGCATAACTATGGTAAAAAAGGCCAAAATACCCTAAAAATTGGTCAAACGTGCTAATTTCGGTAAAATTACGCTTAATCAGCATAACTATGGTAAAAAAGGCCAAAAAATACCCTAAATATTGGTCAAACGTGCTAATTTCGGTAAAATTACGCTTAATCAGCATAACTATGGTAAAAAAGCCAAAAAATACCCTAAATATTGGTCAAACGTGCTAATTTCGGTAAAATTACGCTTAATCAGCATAACTATGGTAAAAAAGGCCAAAATACCCTAAATATTGGTCATCTGTGCTAATTACACTAAATTACGCTTAATCAGTCTAATTATGGTAAAAAAGACCAAAATACCCTAAAAATTGGTCAAACGTGCTAATTTCGGTAAAATTACGCTTAATCAGCATAACTATGGTAAAAAAGGCCAAAATACCCTAAAAATTGGTCAAACCTGCTAATTTCGGTAAAATTACGCTTAATCAGCATAATTATGGTAAAAAAGGCCAAATACCCTAAATATTAGTCAATTGTGCTAATTACACTAAATATTGGTTAACTTAGCCAATTACACTAAATTACAACAACATAATTTAAATTATAACACCTAAAACCTAAATCCTAAACTCTAAAATAAATAAATTAAAATTAAATTAGATAAAAAAAAAATTTACCTTAAATAAGAGAGAATTCGGTTGAAGATGGGAGAATTGTGAGAGGAGAGAGAGAAAAAGGGATATATAAAGGGTGAAATGCGGGGGAGAAAAAAAAAAAAAAGGTACATAGCCGGCCAAAAAATGGCCGGCTTGGATATATTTCGATAATTGGTCCGATTCTGGGTATAATTAATAATTTGTATTAAACTTTGGATATTAATAAAAATGTCGGGTCCGATCCGTCTTAAGATCTCATATAACTTTTCATATAACCAACCAATCACCATAAGCTATTTCAAGGTAGTAAAAGTAAAATAACTTAAAAATGTTTACTACTAAGTTCCAAAAACACGGAATCAGATTTTGAGTAAATATGTGAGTTTGAAGGGTAAATATGCATGATATTATAAAATTTTGAGAGGGAAATGCTTAATATTAAAGTTTTTGAGGGGATACATGAAATCTCCCCCCCCCCCCCCCCCCCCCCCCCCCCCCAAGAAATAATATAGCATCAGATTTTGGCAATAAATAAAATATATATATCGCACTTTCTCAACGAATATAATCTAACTAGAGTACGTAATAATTACTTGGGTTGGGTCATTGTAATTACCGAAATTTTAAAGTTACCATTATCAAAAAAAAAAAAAAACCACAATCTGGATATTTCAAGATCTATCATATGCCGAATGGTTCTGCGGCCTCAAATGCTGGAGACCGCACACGCATTCTGTGGCCCCAGCCAAGGGTCCGTAGAACCATTCTGCGGCCCCTTTTTTTTCTTTTGGTTTTTTTTTATCTAACTAAAACAGGTCACGTGGGGATATCTCTTTAATAGTTGTTTTTTTTTGTTCTTGGAATTCGTGACCCGTATGAGATATCTCAAAGTTTGATTTGACAAAAAAAAAGAAAAAAAATATATATATATATGGGGCCGCAGACTGCCTGTGCGGATCCCTAGCTGGGACCGCAGAGCGCATGTGCGGTCCCTAGCATTTGGGGCCGCACCGGTGTTCTGCGGCCGTGGTAGATCTGAAAATACTCAAATTTTGTGGTTTTTTTATTCATTTTTTTTTTCAGACAATGGTAACTTTAAAATTCGATTGTAAATGTCTCATGTATAAATGGTGTAAATTTTTTAATCATGTGCTTACAAGTCGTTTAATATGATATATATATAAAAATCTATAAAAAAAAGATTGTTATGTTTTATAATTTTTGAACTATGTTATTTTGAATAAAAGAAAATTAAATAACATTACAATAGTAAAAAAAAATATAAATGTTTGATGTGCACATCAACCAATTGAGCCGTATTGTTTAATGACAGAAAGTACCACCAACACCAACATATTAATAATATATTATAATGCTCGTTGGCCGTTGCACGTTGAGGCTTGTTTTTAGAAATAAACATCAAATAAAAATATTTGAAGCACATAGATTACTATAAGTATGCAATCATTGGTAAGATAGTGGTCATACAACATTTGTGGCATCTCAATTATGAAGACATACATATGAAAATATTATTAAGCAATACATTATTATACATATGAAAAATGAAATATTAGGTCAACTGAGAGCAAAAATGTAATGGTCCCACATGTCAGAATATATTGGATTGCACGATTAAAATCTAATAACCCTTAAATAAAACCATTAATGTTTTAGAATACAACCTCTCCAGTTGGTTATCAGAATATGTTGTATCAAATTAATAACAAATACATTAATGTTTCCGGCCTCAAACCAATGTCTACAGGAAAAGTAGGAAAAGTGGAGCACAGTTTGTATTTCCATGTTAATAATAGTTCTAGTAAGAATGATATAAAAATTGTTGGCGTCAATTGATGTCAATTATATATTCAAATTTATCGGATAGACTTCAAACAACAAATTCAAATTGTTCAAATTGATATACTTTATAAGTGATGTTTATATACAAAATTTATAATTTTTCGAATTATTTTAGTATTAAATCAAGCGGTAAAAAAAATAAATGCATTAAAATTAACTTAAAATCTCTCACATTTCAGGGGCGGATTTAGGATTTTTGTCAAAGAGGGGCAAGAAAATAACGAATCAGATTTGAATAGTTAATCGAGTTCAAACCCATTAGCTAATCAGGTATTAGATAAAAAACAATGCTCTAATTTCTAATTTCCAATGCTCTGACTTCTAATTTTCAATATTCTTACTACTAATCCTAATTACCAATTAGAATTCAAAAAAATTATCATAATTTTGACCCTAAATTTAATATTAATTACAAACCAAAAGTCCAGAGGGGGGAAAATAAAATGCCAGAGAGGGACAAAGTTGAACCGAACTTATAAATTTGTATAAAACTTTAAAAATCCACGCCCCTGTCACATTTGACTGCTTGACTTGATACTAAATTGATTCAAAAAAATATAAATTATGCATGTAAATACATCACTCATGAAATAGATCGGTTTAAACAGTGTGAATTCAGTTTCAATTCGATAGGTTTTAAAATTGGTTGTATTTAAATTGAAACACTAACAATATTATGGTAACCAGACTCATGTGTTATAATCAAGGTTCTAAATAGCGTTTATAGCGTCGTAGCGGGAAGGCTAAAAAAAAAGCTATAGCGAATAGCGTCGCTATAGCGGAAGCTATTCCAAATAGCGTTTTTTTTTTACATTTCGTATATTCAATATTTGTACTAAATATCAACATTATCTAAAGTCTCATAGAACAATAAATAACACCAAAGTAATTAAGAAATTATAATATTCATATTGAACCAGTACAAAGTTCAAATTGCGGTTCAAAATATCCATAGTAATATCATAAACTATCGATTTTTCCTATTAAAAATATCTTAAGCATCATGATTCATGACATAAATTTTTTTTTCTATTCAAATTTTATTTTCGATTTGGACTTTTTTTCTATTCAAATTTCAATTTCTATTCCCAATTTCAAATTGATTTATCTGTAGCAAGTAGCAACAAATTCAATTTCGGTTTGAGATTTTTTTTATCTTTATTTAAAACCCATATAAATTGCTTTAAAAAAAAAACCCATATTGTATAGCGCAAATAGCGCGAATAGCGGACCACTATAGCGCTGTAGCGGTCGCTATAGCGGCCGTAGCGCAAATAGCGCATTTTGATGTCATAGCGTAGCGTTTGGGGTCCAAAAACGCTATAGCGGCGCTATAGCGCGCTATTTAGAACACTGGTTATAATTATATAGCACCAAAATTGCATAAAAAAATTTTTTGAGAAGAAAATTGCATAAAAAATTAGTTGCCGAAACTTTGACTTCATTTGAATTGTCATCGTAATTTTTTTTTAAGTAAGGATTTAATGGTTTATCAATTAATTGTAATTCTTGATGCATAACAAAATAAAACTGAAATAATTTAATTTTGTTTTTATCAGAATCATGGCACATCAACTGCCATCACATATTTTTCTTTTTTATGGCAGCAGATGTGGTCCTTAACCTAGGCACCTAGCGCTATAGCTTCATTAATTCCTCTACAAAGTCTAGCTTCATTAAAAATAAGTATTACATAATTTTATTCTTAAGAGAAACTAATAGTATTAGCTCTTATAAAAATTACAAATTTTAAAGGATAAAAATCCCCCTGTTCATCTTCAATTTCTCAAACAAAAGTCCCCCTTTTGTCCACAGGGGCGGAACTAGGAAATAAAGATTGAGGGAGCTGAAAAATCAAATATAGTGCAATTTTATTTATAAGAGGGCTAAAAAATATTAATACATATGAGAATTACAAAATTTAATGGACTAAAGTGTAAAATTTTAATTTATAGGGGTGGTTTAGCCCTTTTGCTCTCTACTATGTTCCGCCACTGTTTGTCCAGATTTTTTTTATTTTTGTAAATGTTTTAATCCTTTTGTAAAGAATAAAAAAAAATTCGATGAACCTGGGTATTTTCATTATCTTCTTTTTATAAGAAAAAAAAACCAAAAAACAAAGCCAGCTGATCTCAATAATATCTACCTATTATATCTTAAAAAAGAAATAGTTATAATATCTACCTATTATATCTGAATTTTGGGCCTTTGCCCTACCCTGAAAATTGATATTGTCCTACCCTGTAGCCCAATTAAAATAACTGACTCATTGTATATTAAATTTGGTAAATTATATAAGATACAATCTAATGGATTTGGATCCGATTATCTATTTAAACCCGATTCAATAATTTCTTGCCCTACCCTGATCAAAATCCTGCATCCGCCCCTGATGATCACTACTTGATTAATTATATAAAATTGAGGATAATCTTTGAGTTTCCTTCTTTTGAATCGTATATAGCTTGACGGAAACAAAATTGTTCAAATTGACAGCAAGTAACACCAATTTATAGTATGATATTTTGGATTAGGTTTGGGTTTGAATTGGTTTTGAATTATTTGGGTTTGGTTTAGATCTCATTTGGAATTAATTAGGCTTATCTGTGATTTATAAAAGTCGCCAGGGGTCTTTGTGCAAATCGGAAAGGATGGCGTTTCAAGGCTTTCAAATTTCTAGGATTTCTTTGCAAGTTCGCTTCTCTGCCGCCAGGTCTAGATTTGGGCCTATTAATATTGGTGCTGTTGCATCAAGATTCGTGCTTTTTGTGTGTTTTATTTCATATCTAATTGAGTTTTTATCCAAATTTAGTGTTCTTGATATCAAAATTCATCAAATATTATTCTCAATATTATTATTTTACATTTTTTATTTTTTTATCATATTTTTAAATGTATATAATATGTACTTATTTATTTTATTCATTTTCAGCCATGGTTAAGTAGCTATTTTGCAAGCTTCACATCTTTGTGTAGACATTATGGAATGAACTATAAAGTGTTATTGCAAATTCTAAGTGTTGTATTAAGGATAAGTCCAAATTGTAATCACAAAATTGTTTATAGGATAAGAAAGAGGCCAAAGTGTTAACAATTTCAGGTTTTTGAAAAGATGAATTTTATTCATCTTAAAATATTTATTTAAGTATTTTACAATTCCAAAAAAAATTAGAAAGGGTCTAAAACAACGAAACATTTTTAAAGTCTTGTGGAATAGTTTATGGTAATGATTGTGTTGTGGATGGCTGGTTTAGACAGCATTAATGCTGCATTAATTAATTAATAGATACGACCTTATTGTCCTTTATGGATAAGATTTAGAGTAATTCTTTTGTTCCCCGCTCTCCAGTCCCCTAAACGTCCCCCCATTCTAACTAACTATGTTAATCATTAATTAATGACTTTAACCAACAGTTAGTGGTCCCCATCTAACTGTCAATACCCACTGGCGGGACCACTATTATGAATACTTGCTCGATTAGGAATGAATACTTGCTCGATTAGATATGAATACTTGTGCGACAGATAACTCAAAAGTATGTCATCATGGATCTCATTTGAAAGAGAAAATTGTGTAGAAGACGTTCGTGATTTTAGATTTGCAAAATTCCTCATAGATCGTCAGAAATATTGGTTAGATTGAACGGAGAAAAAAAACCACCTCTAAAAACGTGTAAAAGATGAGTAACTGATGTGTCCAGTTTTTTTTTTAAATACTTGATATCTTAGGTATGAATACTTGATGTATTATACATGAATATTTGATATCTTAGGTATGAATACTTGATGTTTTAGATTCACAAAATTTCTCATAGATCGTTATAAATATATGCGAGATTGAATGGAAAAAAAAAATTACCTCTAAAAAGTGTAAAAGATGGGTGTGTGATAAGAGAAATAAAAAAAGTTTATATGTTCAATTTTTTTAGAAATATTTGATATCTTAGGTATGAATACTTACATGAGGAGTTATGAACACTTGAATGACGAAAAATCCGAAAGTACTTCATCATGGATCTCATTTGAAAGAGAAAATTACGTAGAAGATGTCGGTAGTTTTAGATTCGCAAAATTTCTCACAGATCGTCAGAAATATTAACGAGATTAAACGGAGAAAAAAAACTCACTTCTAAAAACGTGTAAAAGATGAGTGTGTAATTAGAGAGAAAAAAAAGTTGATGTCCAGTTTTTTTTTTTAATACTTGATGTCTTAGATATGAATACTTAATATATTATATGATAATACTTGCACGCATAAGTATCCATACATACGCGCGCCAGTTGTAAATTTTTTCAATCATAAGTGGTCCCCCAAGTAGTTAATGTAGTTAGTGGTCTCCATTGTACTTTACACATCAGTTAATCAGGGGGACGTTTAGGGGACAGAATGGGAGGGACTGTTAGTCGATCCCTAAGATTTATAAGAGATTACACACCTGAAAAGGTTGCTTATTGTCCTTGGGTAGTAGAGTGATTTTGGAATTCTGATTTTGTCAGCCATGTCTTTGTAGAGAACGGAGTAGGTCCGATGTCCATCGGACCTACTTTTAGGTTCAACAAGCATGATGACCGTCCGATCTAATTTTAGATTTGTGCGCACGAAAATTGAAACAGATGCGCACGAAGTTTAAAGCGTTCTGCACAAATCTTAAAGCAAATCGACGTGATTAAACCCATCGAACCAGAGTTACTCTCAAGTAGTCTTTGTATTGGTTATCTATTTATAGATTACCAGTCACTATTAGAAATAAGATTGATAGAATTAGAAAAAGATTTCTTTGAACTAATGGTACACTTGGGAGAAAGAAATATCATCTTATTGAATGGTCCACTGTATGTTTATCCAAAAAACATAGGGGATTAGGTGTTTGGATCTTAATTATATGAACATTACTTTGTTAGCTAAATTGTGGTTTAGATTTAAAGACTCCACTGTTAATGGTAAATGGAAATCCATTCTCATTGCTAAATATGACTCTTCTGGTTTAGCTTCTAATAGATTTTCTTCTTTTTGGATTGGTATTTAGATCTTGTACAAATTTTTGATATGGGCATAAATAAAAGAGGAGGGTTCAAATGGACCATAATTTTTGTGCTCCAATATGCTTCATATCCTTTATTCCTATTTTCAAAGTCCGAAAAGTCGATCCGAACCGTTCAACATGATCTTCATAATAAAATATGTTTGGAGACCAAATTTTATATTTTTTAGAATTTTTTTACTATTTTTTTAGATAGGTACAATATCACTTTATCGGATGGTCCAAAATCTCCTTAAAAAAATGGTTTTGTACCTATCTAAAAAAATAGTAAATAAATTCTAAAAATATAAAATTTGGTATCCAAGCATATCTTATTATAAAGATCATGTTGAGCAGTTCAGATCGACTGTTCGAACTTTGAAAATGGAGATAAAGAATGTAGAGCATATTGGAGCACAAAAATAATAGTGCACTTGAACCCTCTCTTAGTAAAATTGTAGGAGATGGTACTACTACTTTCTTTCAGTTAGATAAATAGCATGGTAATTGTCCTATATATTTTGTCTTTCCCAATTTGTTTAGAATCACTTCTAATCCAACTATCACTATATTTATTGTGTTCTCCAATCTTCCATTTAGCTTACAATTCAATAGACAATTAATTGAAATTATACTTTCTTAATGGTCTCAGTTGTTAGGTCTTTTCCCCTCTCATTCTTTAGATTCAGGCAACCCTGACAGTATTTACTGGAGATGGACCTCATCTGGTCTTTTTACAGTTAACTCTCTTTATACATGGCTATCCTTTAGGGGTATTCCAACTACTATTTATAACACTCTCTGGAAGGCTAAGATTCCTCTTAAGATCAAAATCTTTGTTTGGTTACTCAGACAGGATAAAATTTTCATTAAATGTAATTTAAGAACTAGAGGTTGGCAGGGTAATGTTGATTGTTCTTTTTGTAGTGCCCCTGAGACTGTTAATCACCTCTTTGTTACTTGCCCTTTTATTTCTACTTTGTGGACTTGAATTGGTAATCATAATAATTTTGTTTTTAATTGCACACAGGCATCAGACCTTTGATATTTTGATTATTGGATTACCTTAAAAGATTCATTATTGGTAGAGTTGATTAGGGCTGCTACTTTGTGGATTGTATGGTTAACCAGAAATAAAGTTTGCTTTCAAAATACACATGTACCTCCTATTAGTGTTGTAGCATCTTCTATTAGAGAGCAGGTTGGGTCCGATGCCATCGGACTCAAATTTGGGTCCGATGGGTTTCGAGACTGTCCGATCTGCTTTAAGATTCATGCGCACGAATTTCAAAACAGACGCGAAAATTGCTGGCGTGAATCTTAAAGCAGATCAGACGGTCATCGAACCCATCGAACTCACTTTGAGTCCGATGGGCATCGGACCCAAATTGACCTCCTTCTATTATTGCCATGACTTCATATTGGTATAAGGCTCGTTTAGATAATTCTTATTTCAAATTGTCATTAATTATGCATTTTGATGTTTCCTCTTTGACTCAGATAAGCTCTCAGATAGTACTATCAGACACAAAAATGCATGACATTACCAGTTACCTGTTGGATTCAGACGTGGACCCTGGTATTGGTTTAGAAGGGTCGGACTTAGCTGATTATTTGCGTGACAGAGAGGAAATTAATGTCATTGATGCAACTAATGGCTTTCTGCCTTCTGATTTGTCTTTAGATGATACTAGTTCCTCTTCTGCTAGTGTGATTGTCATTGGTGATACCATCTAGGGGATTATTTTGTGACGGTTATGTTTGTCTTTTGTTTCTATGTTCATGTTATGTTTTTTAATTGTTTTTGGTTAATTGCTACCTCTAGTTGGTAGTTGTTCCATCTAATTAGATTTTGTTTTGGATATTTTTGCTCTACTTTTATATGAACTATGTTGTTTCGTAATAAAACAGATGAGATATATGATATATCCACTTTTGCCAAAAAAATCAATTAATAGATACGGCAAATCTTTTTTACTGTTGTGCATCATATTAGATTAGGAATAGATACAGTTTCATTAAGCATTAATGAATAGATACAGTAAAAAAATTCTTTTGTTTTACCGTTGTGCAATATATTAGATTAGGAATAGATACGGTTTCATTAAGCATTAATTAATAGATTGTGTTTGGTAACTTTTTTACCGTTGCATAATTGTTTGGTATTATGTCGTCCAATTGAATTGAAATTTGCTGAAATCCGTCATTCGTGAACAGTGTTCCTGAAATATCTGAAATTCCGAATCTAGCCGTCCAACTTTTTCTATGCACGTATCTCGAAATAGTTGATTTTTTTGTGCACGCATCTAAAAACAGTTTGACGGTTGGATTCAAAAAAGTAGAAATTTCAGAAACACTGTTCACCAATGAGAATTTCAACATATTCGTTTCTCGTCCAATTGGGGCAATTGTAACTTGTCAGATGTAAAAATTAAGATTGGGAGTTCGACTTTTAAAGATAATATTATTGAATGCATCAGATCTAAATTCAAATGCCGTTTTTTTTTTGCAGGTGCTGGAATTGGTGTGTAAATTAGGAAAAGAGAGGGTTGGTTTAGGATTATATTAGGTTATGTTTGTTGAATTTTTTTTTTTTGGTTAAATTTTATGTTTGAAGAGAAGGTATAGATGGAAATAATCATGAATTATGATAAATTCCATTTTGACACGGCCACAACGTTAGGTTGCGGACACTCAATTTGTGTCCGCAATCTTAAATAGTGGACATAACTTTTTTTTTTTTGCACAGAGACAGGACACCGTTTAAAGGTTATGTGTTCGTTATTTAAGATTGCGTACGCGAATTGAGTGTCCGTAGTCTAACGTTGTGGCCGTGTCAAAAATAAAATTCTGACCAAATCATGATTATTTGGTTTAACTTTTTTTTTTTTGAATGGTAAAAATAAAATTTCGGGTATTAGTCAGTGAGTGTAATGTTGGTTTATGGGTAGTTATTTCTATGAAATAATTATTTGGTAATTAATGATCTTGTTGCACATATTAGTAAATGCTTCAAAGTTTTTTTTTTTTTAACTTATAAATGCTTCAATGCTTGGTCTTTGAAATGGCTGGGTTGAGATTTATGCTAGTCAGATTTATTTCAGATCTTTAACAATAATTGCTCGCTACAAGGGCATCTTTTTATCAGGAAAATATGTACACTGCTTATTATATAGTAGCAGGTGGCTCGCGTTGCTTCGGCAACTGTTTGCTTCGGTATCTTTTTGAGGCAGAAAAATGTATATAGAGATATTATATAAATATAATTAGTTATATACAACCGGTAAGTAATTAGCTGTATAAATGTATTGCAAAAATTATGTAAGTGGCAGATCATGTTTTATTTTTATACAACATTCACAATAGGTAAAATTAGAGTACAAATTATGCTTTGAAAAGAAACAGTATGCATGCTTCGGCAGCTGTTTTTGAGGCAGTGAAATGTATACGAAGATGATATATATATAGAGAGAGATAGACTACGGTGAGTTGTGAAGTTGTCGTTTTACTTCACGCCATATTTACATTTTGAAAATCCAAACAATCAATCCGAACCACTCAACATGTTCTCTATAGTGAAATGTGCTTAGAGACTAAATTTTACATTTTTAAAATTTTTTTACTATTTAGTAAGCCACTTTGAAATCACTGATCCACCGTGAACAGTAAAAATTTCTGAACCACCAGATCAGCGATTTTCAAAGTGACTTAATAAATAGTAAACAAATTCCAAAAAATGTAAAATTTAGTCTCCAAGCACATTTCAATATAGAGAACATGTTGAGCGGTTCGGATCGGTTGTTTAGATTTTCAAAATGAAAATATAAGCGTGAAGTACAAAAAACCTCTTACTTTACAACTCACCATAGCCCAGCTCTCTCTCTCTCTCTATATATATATATAATTAGTTTTGTACCGGAGAGTCTCCCAAAGTATCATCATCATTCTCAATAGGGTCAGCAGA
This sequence comes from Carex parvula, assembly GCA_025461045.1. Taxonomy (NCBI): domain Eukaryota; kingdom Viridiplantae; phylum Streptophyta; class Magnoliopsida; order Poales; family Cyperaceae; genus Carex; species Carex parvula. Next base: position 237,078 of record JAJGRW010000074.1, on the reverse strand, counting down.
TTCCAAATTGGGGTTCGAGATATTTCCCGTGCCAGTCTCAAATTGTTCAGGAATCTGAGAAGAGTTTGTACCAGGGGTTGTAGTGTCTTCAAAGGAGTCAATATATTGCTTCCAGAGAAAAGGAAACCCAAGTTTAAAGAGTTCGCATATCTACAGAGAAAAAAACATGGGAAGAAGAAAGAAAGAAAGAAAGAAATGACTTATCAGTGACAACTTAAAGGGTTGCAATTTTAGCCAGAACACCTTGCAGGTTGGTCAATCATATCCAGACCAACCTGGTGGCATGAGAATTGTCGAATTTATATAAAAATGTATAATTGCGCAGCCAATAATATAAGGATCACTTTTATAAAATGTGTCTAATAAATTCATCCGCAGCCTTTTTATAGTTAATACAAATTAAACAAAAACGTAAATCCCTAGCGACATAACACCAGATAGTGCCCAACACTGAAGGTCAGCAACTAACCTGTGATTACTCCAAATATATATCAACATGACCTGTTATTATGCAAGACCTCAAAATGAATTTTATTGGAAATTTACTATACTTTTACAAGACCAAATTTCTACTGATGCCCAATTTTGGGTTACGTGCAAACTAAGGTCAACTATCAGAGTTACTTTAACAAAAGAATGGTGTATGCCCCTGCCATATTCATCCCCAACTAAACATCAGTGGAGTGTAACCTGTTGTGCAAACTTGAGACCTTGCATGGAAATTCAAAAGTTCCATTTTTGCCCCTATTGTGAACATATAGAAGGGTTACATGTTTTTGCCCCTAATAATCCAAAACTTGAAGTCTTCTTAACATCTCAAATTTTTTGAATTCCAGCAAATATGGAGATAATTAAGTACTTTTTGTGAGTAGTACAAACAATGGGCATAATTGCAAAACTCTATATAGAGTATGTGTGACTACAAAGAAAAAAGTGAACAGACCTCATGCGAGAAACCATTATTCAGTGTCTTGGTCTGATTGATCATTCCCTCAACCTTCACAGTTAGACCATCAGCAGCTTCTAAAGTATAGGTGTCGCGACGTTTTACAATTGGGGTGGATTTGAAGGGGAGCTGACTCTCCTTTCTATCAAAGAAAAAAGCCAAAAATAAGAACGTTCAAAGATATACATCCAAAGTAAAATATCGTTAAAGATTGTACTGGGCATAATTTAAACCTCGATCCACTGCTCTAATTACATGCAGCAATCAGATGGTCTAAGTTTATACAGCTAAGAAATAGAGCTGATATTAATTTTTTTTGCTCCTATTAACAACAATTAAGAGGAGAAATGGCTTGGGATTTGTGTTCAAATCTTCTAGATCAAACAACATCTGCTATTAATCTCACTAAGGTCCATTTCACATACAATCTAGTGTTTTATCAATATATATAATAATATCAATGAATTGCACTTTATTCAAAAATCAAAGATATTAGTAAGATCCTTATTAGCACAGAGAGAGAGAGGGAGAGAGCATTCAGTTAGCAAGATCCTTAAAAACTTGTTTCAGGAAAGACCCTTTGAAGTGAAATGTGTTCTTAAAAACATTTTGTATATATTCCCCTTTTTTGCCATACATTTTACCACAAAAAAAAAAGAAATTAAAATGACTAGTGGGAAAATCAAAACCAAAATGTATAATGATAATTGTTTAATTGACTTCTCTTCTCCTTGACTATATTTATTCTAAAACAGAAAGAAAGATGACAGCACAAAAGCCCTAGGTGATTGACAATCAGCACTGGCCGGAGGTTGCCTCATGAATGCTCAGTTCACATCTTTTCTGGTGTCTAAGAAACTTCTATTTACTTCTGATCATTTCTATTTTCGTTCCTTGTTAATATGCAAGCAAGCAAATTTGTGAATTCAATTTTTTAAACCAAGGGAAGTTCCATGCACGCACTTACAAACCTCCAAACAACATAATAACCCTTAGAAAGAGAATTGTCTTGTATAACCTCATTTGCCAAAAATAGAAACACAAAAAAAAAAAAATTAAGCAATCCCTGCATTTTTCTCATTTTCAGAAATAGATTAACAATGGAGTGTTCTGGATAAATTTCAATAAAACGTACTATAGGAACATGCCCAATAATTTTAATGCTACATTTTTGCAATTTGCAGGGGCATTAAGATTTTAATGCACGCCCAATTTACTGGAGTATTTAAAGCTATTAAGATTTCTAAGGGGGCAAAATAAACAATTGTACCCCAAGCAAAATACAAGCGTTTTTATATTCAATCAATTGTACCCAGGCAGAACACATTTATTTTGGTAAAAAGAGAGTAATACTTTGCAATGTAGCCAGCGACTGCCAGCCCTTTTGATTCACCCTCCACATTTGATGTAAAAAGCCACCAATCATACAAGAACACCTAGAAAAATGAAACAAACAATTTACGTTTCTATAGTTCTTTCCAATAATAAAGTTTTCTTGTAATTGTATCCTCAAGATGCGGTCCCGAAAGCCCTCTTTAAACCGAAACCCACAAGTAAAATAAGAAGATCGTATCAAGCCGCGATTTGAAAAAAGTAATGTAGAAAACAGAAATCAGTGCTTGAGAGGAACATGTTACGCTGCTGTCTGTAGAGGAAGAGAAAAACATGCCGGGGGTGGTTTGCTTAAGATTCTCTAACAAATCCCCTAACGGGACCGTACTATACATTGGAGAGCTGAGAGAGGCGATCGAAGAAAGGGGAACTTCTTTAGGGAGGAAACCAAGGAGTGCGTATCCAGCGTTTTTAGGGAGGAAGCCAAGGAGTGCGTATCCTCTGAGATATCTCAATTTTTGCGTGACCGACGTGTACGGTGCCTATTCGGGAATAGCGCGGTGGAGTAATATTTGTGATTTTAGATTCGTGCAGAACGTATTTGAACGATTGAGGTTTTTCCAGAAAAACACTCAAAGTTTGAGATATCTCAGAGGGTGCGAATTTAGAAGGCAGGGCAAAGGTGATGGCGGGAAAGGACAACAACGCCTGGATAAACGAGCCAAATTAATTTTTATTAATATCAACTATGTATTGTCAAATCTTTTACAATAATTTCCTTTTTTTATCGAAACTACCGTTGGTTCAAATTCCAACTTCCTGCTAACGCTTGTTTTCTTGCTGCTTATTCTTGAGTAGTCTGGCCACAGTGACATAATACGCGAATTATACGCTTATAATTTGTTTTTTAAACATAACTGCACCGAATTCCGTTTAATATGCGGAAAAACATATAATACATTTTATTCGCGAATAAAATGCAAATTACGAATTATTCACGATAAAAATGCCAAAAAACGGCAAAAAAAATTTTGGAAGCTGATATGAGTACCCGCAGTTGAGTACCCGCATTGTACCCGCACCTAAACTGTCATAACTGTTTTTGGGAACCGCACCTAAACTGTCATAACTGTTTTGGGGACCTAAATTGTCAAAACTGTAATTTTATTTTACAAGTATTAATAGTAACATTGTGAAGTATTTATACCCATACAAGACAAGTATTTATATTTATACAATGAACTACATATATGACATATGAATTTTTTTAAATAAACGTACCCGCATCTTTTTTGAAAAATTCTCGCGTCGTACCCGCATTAGGAGACCACACAAACCGTTCCAAAACTGTAATTTTGTTTTACAAGTATTAATAGTAACATTGTGAAGTATTTATATCTATACAAGACAAGTATTTATATCTATACAATGAACTACATATATGAAAAATCCACAACCAAAAAGTCACGTGTCAGACTGCATTGGGGACCATTACTTTTTCAAAACTGGAGACCATTACTTTTCGGGGCAGTAACTGTCAGACTGCATTGGGGACCACAACCAAAAAGTCACGTAGATCACACCACCAGTGCTACATTCATTGATTAAATTAATTCACATACAAAATGGAAAGTATTTATACCTAAATTATCAAGTATTCATATATAATTCATCAAGTATTCATACCTAAGATATCAAGTATTTAAAAAAAAACTGGACACAATACCTACTCATCTTTTACACGTTTTTCAAGGTGGTTTTTTTTTTGTCCGTTCAATCTAACCAATTTTTGGGACGATCTATGAGGAATTTTACAAATTTAAAACCACGAACGTGTTCTACACAATTTTCTCTTTCAAATGAGATCCATGATAACATACTTTTACACGTTTTTTAAAGTATCAAATTTTCAAATATAAAAAGTATTCATACAAAATAGAAAGTATTCATACCTAAGATATCAAATATTCATATATAATTCATCAAGTATTTATACTTAAGATATCAAGTATTTAAAGAAAAAAACTGGACTCATCTTTTACACGTTTTTCAAGGTGATTTAATGATTGACAAAGTTAGTTATATCGTTATGGAAGTTAATTGGGAAAGAAATCAACTGCGGGTACAATGCGGGTACTCAACTGCGGGTACCAAAATAATTATTCAAATTTTTTTTGAATTTTTTCAAATTTTTTTTTTAACGTTTTTTTTGGGGTTTTTTTTTTTTTTTGCTTCCTTGTTGTACCGAATTATATCCGAATCACGAATTTTTAACCTCGCCGAACCGAACCCGAACTTTTGATTTGTCACTATGGTCCTGCCTTGTAAGATTGGGAGGGGCTTCCAAGAAGGATTTTTTTAAAAACAATAACTAAAATAATTAATTTTAAATAAACAACATGATTGCTACAAAATTTACAAAAACTATCAGAACCGAATTGCCAATTCGGTCCGACGGCAATTTTTTCTTCGGACCGAATTGACAATTCGGTCCAGCTCAATTTCACAATAAAACTGTGTTGCCTTTTGTATTGAGGCTTTTTTTAGCCGGCACCGAATTTGCAATTCGGTCCAGGTTTTTTTTTTATTTTTTTAAAGACACTAAGAAGAGCAAAAATAAAGAAATCTAACACTGAAAATTTAAATTTTTTGTTTAAATTATTTGTTAGATTACTTCTTTTGATATATAATTAGCATATTTATACTAAAACACACTAAATTACTTGAAATTATGTTGAATTACACTATATTACGATAAATTATGTTGAATTACACTAAATTACGCTAAATTACAATAACTTCGCTAATTATGTTGAAATACGGCAAATTACGCTAAAGTAGACCGATTATGTGCCATCTTTCATGAATCATAAAAAATAGTAAAAAAATTCCAAAAATAGTAAAAATTGATATTCTACAAGTTCATTATGTAACTAATTTACTGAGCTACTTGGATTGAATAATAGAAATGAAAATCTTAATCGGAAACTTCAACTCAAGTTTTGAAGCTCTTCCCTTTATTTTTTGGCGATTCTAAATTTTGGAATCGAGCATCGTTGGCATGAACGCATGCATATTTCTGCAAGCTTTCCGAAAAGTGGTCATTTGCTGAAATCGGACACTCGAGCGCCGTTTTATGACCGTTTGAAGTTTCGCCGTCGTTTTTCGCCTTTTTAGTGAAGATATCGTCCATATTCATATGTAATTTAGCGTAATATAATGTAATTTAGTGTAATTTAACTTAATATAGTGTAATTCAACATAATTTCAAGTAATTTAACGTATTTTAATATAAATATGCTAATTATATGTCAAAAGAAGTAATCTATCAAGTAATTTAAACAAAAAAAATTCAAATTTTCAGTGTTAGATTTCTTTATTTTGCTCTTGTCTCTAAAAAAAAAAAAGCCTGGACCGAATTGCCAATTCGGTCTAGCCAGTTTTTTTATTTTATGTGGCGTTCTTTCTATAACCAGGTGAAAAACAACCAGACCGAATTGCCAATTCGGTCCGAAGAAAAAAATGCCGTCGGACCGAATTGGCAATTCGGTTTTGATGATTTTTGTAAATCTTGTAGCAATCATGTTGTTTATTTAAAATTAATTATTTTAATTATTGTTTTAAAAAAAAATCCCTCCAAGAACGGAAAATTAATTAGACTCACTCTCGTACGGCTATCTTCGATCAAGGTCTTAGTACTGTATTATCCACGAAATTTGGTGATTACAAGATCAAATAATTCGTCTTTTTTTCTAAAGCGATTGATTTAAGGAATTTTTATAATATCAAAACCGAATTTTTGTAATATAAAAAAAATGATCTAATTCAGTTTTGTTTTTAAATCATTTGTTTTAAAAAAAATCAGTTTTAAATTTTAATAAAAGTGTTGGAATGTCGTGAATTTTAATTTATATCTTATTATAACAAATATTGTTCGGTTCAAATAACAAACTTATTGAATTGGAAAAAAAACAACAACAAAAAAATCCGGATTGGACCGGACCGTCCCGAACCGTGGAACCGTCGGACCCGTGGTTTGATCACGGAGCGGGTTCGGTCTCCGAAAACTGGACCCGTGATCCCCGGATCCGTGAACCCGTCCAACCCGCCGGACCCGTGGACCGGGAAACCCTTGGACCGGACGGGTTTGGACAGGACCGGACCGGCCCGCCCCGTTTTCAATACACTACATCACTGTCTTCCTTTTTGTTTGTTTGTTTGTTTTGTTTAGTAAATTCACTTTGTGTTCATCCATTTAGACTCGTTACATTAATTCTTTGGAAATTCATTGATAACTAGTTGCGTCGTTGCGGCTACGCCGCAACCGTTTTTTTGTGTGTATGTTGATGTCCATGAACATTTTTTTTCTCAATTTTTCTTTTGGTGTAGCATGGAATTTTTTGAAATTTACAGTAATTCTATCTCGATTAACTTCTACAAGCTATATTCCTTTCAAATTCCGATTCCAAATGAAATATATGACAGAATAAGTAAACATGTATATAAAACCATATGTATCATCGTATTGCATTTATACATGTTCTCTGTTGAAGCCCGATAATAATGTACATCATTTTTGGTATTAGGGTTTAAGCTATATTTATTCCTCTTCTCATTGTCTTCTCTTCTCCTCTAGTCATCCGCAGCTTGTTGTGTGCATGTCAGCATGTGCGCAGTAATTGATATCACCTGAGGTACCTCAATTTTTTAGTTTTGAGGTGAGGTTTTCCAAAACTGCAGGAAAAAGACAAATCATTTTATTTTGCAAATTTATTCAAATTTTCAATTATGCAGTGATTGAAATTCCAAATAAACTTCTCTACACATCCATCAGGCATCAATGCATATCTTTTGAAAATTTACATGGAAACATAACATATATAAATTAGAAGCACCTTTGGAAAAAAACAACATTTCTTAGTCATAGTAATTCATGCCATCGAAGAATATGCCACCGAGTCAACGTCTCCTGCCGTGGTGCTGTATAATAGGTATAGTAACAAAAAAAATAATCTAACTAATATTTTCTTATCTAATTATAGGGCAAGAAAAACATAAAAAGGAATTATACTGCATACCTTGATGCAGACGTAATCACCACACCATTCTTGAATTTTGGCTAAAAAGTGGGGACAAACTTATAGCAAGCTTTCTTCTAAATCTGCATGAATAAGATGAAAATAAAATATTACTCTATCAGACTTGTATTTTAGAATGTCCAACTAAAGTCACAAATAAGAGTCAGATGATGACAATTGGAGGCTCCAGATTCGTGAGAAAGCACTTAAAAAGCACTATAAGGAAATGGTTGACATCCTCTTTGATAAATGTACGAAGGTGATCTAAAGAGATATAATGTTACCTTCCAATCGATAAGCTCTTACGCTTAATTAAGTACTCATAAGTAACATGATACCAAAGCTCAATCGCTTATTAAACTGGTACTACTGCTGTATACACTGTCACGTTTTGGTACTTTTGTATGAACTTATTGGTCTGACTGAAATAAATGCTAAATAGTAAGAATTAATTGTCAGTTTCAGTAATGAACGATCTGTAGTTTTTTTTTTCTTTCCGAATAAACTGACTACTATTGTCAATAAGCAGTCTGTTATTACTTGTAATGGATAGAGAACTATTAAGCACTTTGAAGCAATGTTTGTTAATAATTCAAATGGTAGTCTTCAAATTTCACTAAAATAATCAAGTTTTGAAGAAAGCCTCTACTGAACTGTAAAGTCCCAATAAAATAGAATTTCACCTCACTAATTACTCAACCTTTGAGCATTTCACGTTCAGACATGAGGCCATTTTCTTGTAGTCACAAGAAGCTTCATTTCAAATGGGCTTTAATCTCTTTGCAAGGTCTACACCAATGGCAATTACCCTCGGCACCAGTCAGCACACCATTCAAACAGTGAACTCTCTCTCCAGAAACCTGCTTCAAAGTGCTAGTTGTCAGACACTGATTTCCAATAATCACCATAAAAGAATAGTGAATATTCAGGAAAAAAATAATAAAACAAACCTCAGTAACATCACCAAAATGACAGAAGGCACATATAACTCTCGATGGGGCACTTTTGTATCTCTTTTGCATAAAATTATTAAATCCACATTCATTATTCCTTTTCATCTTCATTGTATTTTCTCTTTTCTTGGAGTCCGGATATCTAAGTTGTTACAGTACTGAATTACACTTTCGAATCCCAGAATATTGAAAATGTACCTTAATTATGTATTTCGCAAGTTCTCTATCTTATCAAACAATATGTTCGAAATTATTCAAACAAAATCAAAGAGGTTCACCATGGAAATTGTGACTTTCAGTGGACCACTTTTAATAACATTCAGATTTCTAAGAAAGAATATAGTATTAAATGCAAGAAGTTGGAAAGTACCTGAATCCAATTGGCTAGGTAGCTTTGCACAACATAATTGTCAGACTATCTTTTGTTATGATTCAGTGTTTAAGGCTCACCTAGTACCATGTTGAAATTTAAAAAGAATTTTTTAAAAATAACAAATTGACATCTTGGTACATACGATCAACATAAAAAATAATTTTTGTAGAAATAACAAATTAATTGTCACACAATCGACCATTACGATTTGGCGCTGTCCTGGCAGCAAGGCTGCAGCTCTCACAATATGTGAGCACACTAAACCAATTTGCAATAAAGTGACTGCTCTTACACCTGTTTAAGACATTAATTTCAAGACACCGATTTCTAATGCTGATGGGAAATGCATGGTATTACTTTTCCAGTTTTGCTCCTATTCCCTTCAAGACATCAATGTTTTGATTAAAATTCAGATTGATCGAACCAACTAAACGGTCAACGGTAATTCTTAATTTTTGTTTTAACAATTTAGAAGCCTTTTCATTGACATCATGACATTCTTTGAGAAGGCACAAACCTCCCTACCAGCGTACTCTTGTACCCTGTTATTTTAGTATACCGACCATACTCTCATTATATATTACAATATACATTGTTTTCACCATTTATGCAGTTCTAAGAGGTTAAGAGACTTTGATATTGCTTTACTACAGAACTTAAAAATTAATGTCTTCACCTACATGGATCCATTCCAAATCGGACCGAATGAAATCTTCAACAAAATTAAATTCTTGAATGGACTTTATAAAACCCACAGAAGAGATGGGGTTAAGAACACACCATTTCTTGGCCGAGTTCTAGAGCAGTGTCGCTGAATGCCTTGTCAAAACCTGAGTTGCTTCCACAAACAAATCGTTCTAAACTTGCTCCTACAAAATAAGAGATTATGTAAATCGATCGAAGATGAGATTATGTAATGAGAAGATATTGGTTTAATTAGTACCTGAAGGGGAAGAGGGTTCCTTATTTTTCTCTCTCTCTGTGGAGGTCCCTTGGGAATGGAATAGAGTAAATGTCAACACAGCTTACGATTCCCCAATCGCACACAACTTCTGTTGTCAGACCTTATTGCATGGTATCCACTGGTACTGTACAGTTGCAGTAGCAGCTATACTCGAAACCAACATGGTTTTTGTAGGCGAAAAATGTTAAGTCAGTTGGAAATGGTTATTGGGGGCAATTATAGTACTCCATTCCAAATATATTGTACAAACTGTCTTCTCTAATGTAACCTACAACAATGATTGACGGTAAAGTTTCCAGACTGATATAGCAAACACCAACGACTTACTTACCACTCGACCAAGCTGCAGCTCATTAACATGCATTTGTTTTGTAGTAGGGAAAACACAATCAGTCGGCTAAATTTACTAATGCATCAACAGCTACTTGCTGGTTTGCCAAGTTTCATAGTGCTAATTTGTCATGTTTGGACGAGCAACCCAAGAATTTCCAAACTGCCACAAATTTGGACATTGAAAAAGAGGAAACCATGTTTCTTTTATCAGCTACTGTGAGAACTTGGGGCTGGAAGAGTAAAAGTTACAAACCTGGAGTTGAGTACAAGGGGAGAATCCGATGAAATGGCAGCACCCGACCCTGGCAAAGACAAGCTTGATGAATAGTGGAGAAAATCCAACACGGCTGGGGTAAAATGAGACAAATATTTAAATCAGAAGAGGGGAGAGGTGTGCCGACTATCAATTTTACTGGCAGGCAGTCGATTTTGTTCCTAAGGAGTGAAATAAGTGTGGAAATTAGGAAGCTTTGAACAAATCATACCAACGGGAGGAACCGAAGCTAGCAGAGGCGGGGAGGGTCCATCGCAGTGAAGGGTGTACACGCTGTTCAGAATAGCGGGGGAGGAAGCTGAGGTAAACGAAAGACAAGGCAAGTAAGTAGCTGGTATTAAATTGCAGGAGTACAATCGATAAGCTCAAGGGAGGAAATACCGACTAATAGAGAAGACCAGAAGGCGCCGAGCACAGGAGAAGAAACACGTAGCGGGAGAGCGACTACGTGGCGACCGCGGAAGAGGAGGAAGCGAGCGATGGGCCCACATGCAGACGCGCGAGCGGCGGAGGGTTTTTTTTGGGTGTTTTTTTGGGCAAAATCGCAGGATAAAGGGCGGCCTAGGTCGGTGGTGTGTAGCTGACGGATATAAGCGTCACTCTTAAATCATCTCATCCACAGAACCAACATCAGACGGAGGAAAGATAATGAGGCACTGTTCATCGCTGACGTCACAACCTATTAGAAATTAAGGTATTTATAATATATAGATTTAACAATTTTAATAATAATAAAAAATTGTAATTTTGAAATCTGTCTTTTAAAATGTGATCTATACTATACATATATGATGCACATCAGAATAATTATTCTCCTCCGCTCCTTCAATATGCACCATGACTACAAGGAAGTGAGTTATATTTTCTTTATAATTATTCATTTTTGTAATTGATAAATTGTAATTATTTAGTTCTCATATCTCATGGAGGGAGGTTGATGAGTTTTGAATAAGTTTTTTGTTTGTTTGTTAATGTAATAGGCTCACCATGGCAAAGGTCTTTGAACATTGGCTCTACATTTGTAGCAGAAGTAGGATGGTTCTTTAACTTTTATCCTATGTATCGGGCACGCTTCATAGTACCATCCAAGTTCTTCTAACGTATCAGAAATTTTTGCAACCACGTTAAATGATTTGTCCTGCATTGTTTGTAGTTTGTTTAATATAGTGTAACAATATTTATATTTGTTGATGGAAACATTGTTCTCTATGGTTTTGTTGTTTACCTTGTTTTCTGGTATGCACATGTCGTGCAGTTCCTTAATGAAAACTGAGGGAGGAAGTTCATTAGGCTGCTCTTCTAATGGTGTGGCTTCATGTAGTATGAGTTGTTTGTTGTTGCTTGCTATTCTGCATATAGTTATTAAAATGTTGAAAATTTATTGTATATATGTTTTAGAAGTGAAAATTATGTACTTTACTCATTGCAGATCAATACCTATGTTGAAAAGATGTTATCTCTGGCAGGAATTGGTCTTGGTATATTCTTGTTGCCGAGTATGTTGTGAGATTCCATTTTTATGTGATTTTGCAAAAATGTTAGTTTTGTAGCGAAATTAGTTGCTGTTAAATTCTTACCTTTAAAAGAGATCAACCGAAGAACTAAATGCAAGGATGATCTCTTGTGTTTTTTATTCTTCTTCTATTCTTTGAAAGTCAATTTGAGCTAAGCACTCTTCCTATATAGTGATCAATACTCTGTCATCCTTGTGATATGATAAATGCAGTTGTTATTTACGATTAGATAGTGGTGCAAAGAATGTATATGTAACATGAGGAGGGTTCAAATGCCTCCATTTTTTGTGCCTCCACCATGCTTCCATTTTTAAAAACTTTAATAACTCAAAATTAAAACTTAAAAGTCAAAATAAAACCGTTGGATATGATCTACATCATTTTATCTATGCACGTGTAAAAAATTATGACATTTCAATTTTATTTTGGTTGTCATCAAGAGCTTGTAAAAAACGTACTAATGTGGATAATTTCTAAACGTTGATTTTTTAACTTATTGATTCACATAAGAACAAAATTAAAATGTGATAATTTTTTATGAGCACATAGATAAAATGATGTAGATCATATCCAACGGTTTTATTTTGACTTTTAAGTTTTAAATTTTGAGTTATTAAAGTTTTTAAAAATAGAGGCATGATGGAGGCATTTGAACCCTCCTCATGTAACATTCATATTTAGTATTTGTTATACTTATGCAATAATTTGAAGGAGAACAAAATTATTCGTTTGTTGTTCTTTACTGATAGTTCATGCTTTAGATTCTATCAGTGATGAATATGTGAGAATCTGTGAAGTAATTTTGTTTTTCTAGTATTTCCTGGTTGAAATTTTGTTAAATTTTGTTAAAATGCAATTGCCATTACTTAGAAAAGGAGAAAATTATATATGTTAGTTTCATTTACTAAGCGAATTTATTTTTCCATAGAGATAACAAAAAATTAATTGAGTCATGTTAACATTTATTTCGAAGAAACTGTTAACTAAGTGATGTCTCATTATTAGACTTATAAATCTGACCAATTTTTGTACCACAATCTGTGTTTCAAACCACCAAATCGTGTCTTTTACATTGAATATCTATAGAATGTGGTACTGCTGCATTTTCATTCTTACTTTGCAGAAAATGAGCCAAATCAGGGAAAATTGCGAGTTCTGGAACCCCCCACGCGGGTAGCGTCAGATCCCACGCGGGTAGCGTCATATCCCACGCGGGTAGCGTCAGACTTCAGCACCCGAACTTAAAACAGTCATAACTTTTGACTCGTAACTCCGTTTTGAGCGTATGACCACTTTTCGGAAAGCTTGTGAGAAGATCTACAATCTGAGCCAAACCTCAGTGCTCACTTCCACTCGACGCGACCCGCATGAGGTGGCACGCGACCCGCGTCGAGTTGATTGCGCCAGGGCCCGATTAAAGCCCGTTAAGATGCCTATATAAGGCCTGGCGCAAATTGAGAAAAGAGACCCCCCGACATCTTCCCAAAAAAGGGGATCTGATCGGTTTTGAACCGAGAGCTAGGCGCCTGAGGCGATCTGGAGAGGAGAGGCGATCTGGAGCTACTCGACTTGGAAAAGAAGATTCCAGAAGCCTCGATCCTCTTCACTCCTTCTCTCACAATGATTTGCATTCTCTTTCTCTCTTTTATTTTGATTTTGCTCATGTCTGAGTAGATTTGTAGTTTCAGGGGTTTGGATTTAGTCTGATACTTTGTTTGATTATGCACATGTATTGATTCTGATTGATATTTCGTGTTTCTTTGATTCTTGTATTATTTGTGATTGCTTGATCTGAATTGTTTGATTCTCGATTGTCTACTGTTGAATGTCTTTGGTATTTCTTCTTGTAATAAGGCTTGACGTTTCTTGCAAATTAGGTTAAGTATATGAGGTAGGTCTGAGAACCGAAAGGTGAGGTCAATAGTAGCCGAGAGGTGAAATTTCCACTTGTGGATACCTTTAGTAAACAGAACTGAGAACTTAGGTTTAGATCAAACAGCTTGATTAGACCTAAGAAGGTGAAATTGCATTTCCAAACCAGGTCTGCTAAGCCAACACACGAGAGTTGAGGATTAGTGACACTAGGTACGGTCAATCTAGCCTTACACGACTTAAACAACCAGTTTCTGACATGTGCAGACTCAGCTCAAGGGGCCATGCGGGTCGCGTGAGTTAGCACGCGGGTGACATCACAAGGGTCGCGTACGAAAGTACGCGAGTCGCGTGACAGGTCCAGAGCGCTTGAGGGCCACGCGGGCCGCATGCGAGAGCATGCGGGTCGCGTGGCAGGTCTGAGCAGCAAAGTTGAAGATGAAATCTGAAACCCTTGAAACGCCCTTTTATACAGTAGTACAAAACACAAACATTTAATTGATTTCATTTCTGTTAATACATTATTCATACAATTGTTCGTACATTCGTTTATTTGTTCATACATTCATTACAAAACTTAGGAATAGACAAACACTCAATTTTCACACTTCTAGTACCTAACTGGGTAAAGTAGAAATTTAGAAAGTGAGTCGTCCCTGTGGATCGATACCCGACTAAACTTCACGACAGGATTGTGCACTTGCGATCTGAGTCGAAGGTTTACAAGGTTTAAACTCTACAGCTTGCTGTAGTGAAACTTTGTTCACCACTTTTGGCACTAACACTAAGTATGAAAAAGGTTGGTTAGGAAGTATGGAAGGAAAGTACTGAAGCTATTGAGCAAGTTAATTTTGGATATAATGAGTGGTTTTTATCAAAAAAATATAATGAGTGGTTATATCTTTCGTCTTCTATTTCTATATCTCTTAGGCTGACCTGTCCACTATTCTGTCTTAGATTGACGACTCGACTGTTCTTGTTGATCCTTCTTATTGGTCCAATGGAAACAACTTGGCCGATCACATCTGGTTGATCAAATTTGGATTAGATTTAGTATCATAAATATGAGAGGTGTGCAAGGCATTTTGAATATTTTATTTATTTTGTTGCAGTTTGTGGTGCAGGTACTTACCGACAACTGTTTTATCTCCTGTGATTGTGGTTCCGATGCTGTTCAGTGATTTGAAATCAAAGAATCAGAGTGGAAATGCTGCATCGTCGTTTTCAACCTTTGTAATTTTCGTTGCTCCTGTCAACTGGATGCAAGCGTCATGTTCTATTGTTCTGAATCTTCTCTTTTAAATGTTGGTATGAACTTGTAAAATTCATACACCAAACCTTCTTCTATTTGTTGTAGTAAATAGTATTCATCTGGATCATTGATTTTGATGAAGCCTTCTATTGATGTATTCTGAACAAATAATTAAGGACAATTTGTTAGTAGCAATAGAGATGTAGGAAGCTTAGTAAATTGTTTTGCACATAAGTGAATTAGCTGTATGAGTAAAGATTTTTTGGTTTGGTCTGTGTTGAAAATGATAGATGTAGAGATTTTGTGTCTTTGTAACATAGTTAAGTGCTTTTTCGTTTAATGAAAGTAAGGTTTTTGGTGTATGGATTAGAATCAGCACAATAGTGTGCAGTTAGTTTAAACATTGGAAGTAATGAAACGTTTTTAATTGAAAAAATTAGACAAGAAGTTATAAATTGCTTATAGTGGTCCTTCCAATTTAATCGAGTTCCTAATATTAAATTTAGGATAACATATTATTTATATAAATATATGATATGTAGGCAGACAAATTTTTTGTAAAAAAATGTGTGACAATGGAGATATCTGTTGTTAATACATCTGAGGATATGAAAAACCTTGAAAAACAACGAAGTACCTCTTTGTCAACTAATAAGAAGTTGTGGGAAAAATTTTTCCCGTCCGTTGCGCTATGAGCTATCCATAGTTTTGTGATTCTTCCTCTGATTCTTTGGCGGTACATTCTAGGTTCAAGTATTGCAATAGGTGTTATCTTGTTCTGAGCAGCCATCTGAATATTTATGGCAATGTTGATAGTGTTAGTTAAAACTTAAAAGTAGTATATTTATGTAAACTAATTTAAGTATGTAAAGAATTGTAAATAAGTAGTGCCAAAATATTTATTTCCATGTGAGGAGCCAATAAAATTTGTGACTTTTCAAATGTAAATTGTAAATAAGTAGTACAAACAAACGGCAAAATGAGTAAAAAGTCATTGCTTAAAATTTTGAACTCCAGAAAAATAGAGGGGTCATTTAGGTTATTGCTACATCGCAGTAGGTTGTAATGGCAAACATGCGAGTCTCACTGCACCCAACATGGATACAGTCTAAGTTATACTCCATTCCCAAATTCAAAAGAGAAAATTAACCTCCTCTTAACAGCTTGGGAAAAAAAGGAAAATAAAGAAAGGGCTAAAGAAGAAAACAAAGGAGCATCTCACTTCCTCCGGTAAAATTTGTGAATTTTGAAATGTAAATTGTAAATTTCAAGCAATTATTAATATACTATCTAATAATTAATTCTCTATGATGATGTTTCTAGTGTATGAAAATTGTACTGTGTGAGATGTTTTACTACTTATGAAATGTGACCTTATCTAAATATATATTTTGGTGTAGTCTGTAATCAATAAGGGATGATTCTTTATACAATTTTTTCAAACTCTAGCCATGGATGAAGTTTAGCAGATTGGGGAGATACCTTGCAAGAGGAGAGAGGTGAAGAGATTTGGAGAGGTTTAGAAGAGGAGAGATGGTGCTCAAAACTTAAAAAGAAAGAGGGAGAGAACCAGTAAGAGCTCAAATAAATAGTGATTTGATTCAATAGTTAAAGAACTGTGTAGCATTGTGTAGAGACATGTGTCAGTCAATGGCAGTGGCAAAGTTGGGACCTGGTAGAAGATGGTAGAAGTTTCAAGATAAAAATTGGGAATAGTTAGTGGCAATGTTGGAACCTGGCAGAAGATGATAGAAGTTTGAAGATAAAAATTGGGAATGAGAAGAAATTATATACGCAGTGGGACCTGCCTGCAGTCATATTGTGGATATCACTATTTGTACTACTATAGTTCTATATACAACAATCAATGTATATTGTATGAGTTTACAGTGATATAACAGAACGGAGTACATATCATGCAAGTAAATACATATGGTAAAGTAGTTCATTGGTGTATATTGCAAATCTAATAATGATGTATTCATTTTTTTTGTTTCTCTATTTTGATAAACCTAAATTATTTAAAAAAGTATATAAGTATAAATGCCATGGCATATATATATTTTCTTAATAATTCGGTGATAAAACATATATCAGACAGCTTTAATGCTCTGAGAAGTGAGTATTTTGACTAATTTATTCTTTAGATGACTGTTTGATGTTGTCACTCTTCCTGTTATCGGGTTAGTTCCCCCATCCCTGAATCTTTGTGAAAAGCAGATGTTATTTTTTGTGACTTTTCAAATGTAAATATAATTTAGTTGTAAAATTAGGTTTTAACATTATTTTAGAGTAGTATATTAATAAAACTGAAGTAGGAAAATGGTTGGGATATGTAAAAATGAAATAACTAATGCAAAATACAATATGGATCTTTAAATATTCTATGAATAAACAATTAAATCAAGTTCAAGTACAGCAAATACATTTTAAGTACAGACTATAGGAAGAATATGTTGATGATGTTTGCAACAAAATAGTCAGGAAGTGATGTTGCAACAAATACAAATGATATGTCTATGTCATTACGAAAGATCTAAAATTAATGTACAACACAAAACAAAAAGTGATTTTGGAACAAAAATATTGAAAACGATTTTAGTACAATCCGCAACGCAGTCTTAAATGACGGACACATAACCTTTCAACGGTGTCCCGTCTCTGTGCAAAAAAAAAAAAAGTTATGTGTCCGCCATTTAAGATTGCGGACACAAATTGAGTATCTGCAACCTAACATTGTGGCCGTGTCAAAAATAGAATTCTGACCAAATCATGGTTATTTGGTTTAACTTTTTTTTTGAATGGTAAAAATAAAATTTCGGGTATTAGTGAATACAACAAATGTTGGTTTATGGGTCAATCCGTGTAGGTAATGTTGGTTGAGTGAGGCTACGGTACTATGCATAGCACGGTTAGGTTCTTGCTACGGCTCAATATTTGAGTTTTTAAAATTCTAACGGTCGATCCAAACCGTTCAACATGATTATAAAATGAATATGTACTTGCAAACCAAATTTTATATTTTTTGAAATTTTTTTACTACTCTTTTAGATAGATAGAAAATTACTTGATCTGAAAATTCTGGACCATCCAAAAACAGTGATTTTCTACATGTCTAAAAAAATAGTAAAAAAATTTCAAAAAATGTAAAATTTGGTTTGCAAGTACATATTCATTTTATAATCATGTTGAACGGTTTGGATCGACCGTTAGAATTTTGAAAACTCAAATATTAAGCGGTAGCACGGACCCAATCCGTGCTATGCATAGTACCGTAGCCTCACTCATGTTGGTTTATGGGTAGTTATTTCTATAAAATAATTGTTTGGTAAGTAATGATCTTGTTGCACATATTAGTAAATGCTTCAATGTTTTTTTTTTTAAACTTGTAAATGCTTCAATGCTTGGTCTTTGAAATGGCTGGGTTAAGATTTATGTTAGCCAGATTTATTTCAGATCTTTAACAATAATTGCTCGCTACAAGGGCATCTTTTTATCAGGAAAATATGGACTCTGATTATTATATATATGGTATACAGCAAAAAGAATTTGATTAACAATAATTGCTCATTACAATTTCCTTATTTCCAGAGCCTAAGTAACAAAATAATAGCTGGTCTAACTTTCATCTCTTCCCTTGAATTGAATGAATTGACCTCACTGCATTGTTGTAGCAGCAAACTTATATATATCCATTTATATTTTAATGAATTGTCTTCTGCGCTCATACCCTTTCCGTAAAAATTAAAATAATAAATTGTCAAATCCGTCAAAACAATATGTCCAATCCCTTCTGCGTTCATATCATCACACGTCGCACGCAATACGTCCCATACCATCCGACACACAGTACCGTCGCCCGTCGAATTATGACTACCGTGACTGACGTATCTTCCGTGTCTACCATGTCGTGCCGTGCCGTGTTCCGTGCCGTGACCAAGACAATTTCGTACCGTGCCATGTCTTCTTAGCCAACAATTGATCACGTCACGCGAATAGTCACAGCACAGGACACGCGAGTCACGACATGTAACCGACACGCGTGCCGTGCCATAACCGTGCCTTCCGTGATTCTAAATAAAAATAGTTCGATTTAAATTTCTATCACGATCAGTTAAATATCTCTTGTTTCTACTCAACGGGCACAACATTTTTTTTATCGTACAAAATATTACAAAACAGTTAAACTTTGACCATAAAATGATTCTAAATAGGCCGAAGCCGTAAGTGGCTTCTAAAGAAACACATTCTAAATAGGCCGAAGCCATAAGTGGCTTCAAAAGAAACACATTCTAAATAGGCCGAAGCCATAAGTGGCTTCAAAAGAAACACATTTAATATCATAAAGACAGACAAGTTTTAGTATCCAAGCAGGCATATCCAGGCCGAGTTTTAAGCCTTGTGCTACTTGCTGATTACTAGGAAGCAATTCGTGCCCCCAAGCAAAGCTCAAAATTATTTTCGCACTTGTATGATCATCGGGTGGCAGTGTTTAAACCCAAAAAAACTTCAGTACCAGATAGTCAGCCTTAAGGTTATGCTAGAATGCTCATTTCTTCTTTTTGGGTTCTTTCACTTCTTTGGTGAGCATTCTAGGAGCAATTGCCATAGCCATGAGCTCCTGGAACAGAAGCTTGCATGCATACGGTATATACACCTACAGAAAACAAAGCAAAACAAAAGGTCAAACAAAAAAACTTTACCTTTGAAGGAAACATAAGGTCCACATGGGGGTAGAGAAAAAATTTAGGCTAATCGTTGCAGCGAGTAGCAAAACTAGGGAAAGAACAAAAAAAAAAGAAAATCTAATGTAAATTAACATAGTTACTCGGTTATGACCTCAACCAAATGATATTGACGACACAAGGCAGTGCCGTACCAAAAGTATTAGAATAGTTATCTTACCTGGACAATGTCAGTCTTGTTCTTGCATCCTCTGCATTCGAAGGAATGTTTCTTGAGATTTGCAATGGCAATCAAGCCACACTTCTCACAGACATGCACTCTATATGCATCACTCTGGTCGAACAACCTCTCTTTAAGAAAAAATGCAGCTCCATGTGCAATCATACAATCACGCTCCATCTCTCCAAACCTCAGGCCACCGTCACGGGACCGCCCCTCTGACGGCTGACGTGTAAGGATCTGCACGGGTCCACGCCCCCTCGAGTGGATCTTGTCATCAACCATGTGCTTCAAGCGCTGGTAGTATGTGGGGCCCAGGAATATCATGGCTGTCAACCTACGGCCTGTATGACCATTGTACATGGTCTCAAACCCACGCATCTGGTAACCACACTTGTGCAGGGCCTTGCTGATGTTGTCCACCTTTGGATGATACCAAAACAAAGGTTAGTTGAGAGTTTATACAATACGAGTTTGAACTTAAATGACAACTCACATCATTTCAAAATCTGCCACGCAAGCATAAAGAAACATGCAAACAAATACACACAGACAGCTAAGTAGTAGCAAACCCTTTTTGTAAAATTCACAAACGCCCTGATTGTTGCTAACTTGGGAAGGCTACTTTAAGTCGGTTCTTTAACAATATTACAATTCTCCACACCAGTGAGAAAATCAGAAACTGAACACCATCAATCTAGTTAAGTTTGCTAAAGTATGAATGTAATTACTTCACTAATTTAACTAGACAAAACCATGACTTAGATTATGAACATTTTCAACATGACCTTCTCCAATACATAGGGTAAATAGTGCCTTCTGCAAATTCACAATGAGATAGGGCTTCTCGCAATTGTTTCCATTATTAGGAATAAGTTGATCACTGCCTTTTGCTAGTATTACAATAATAGACTTACAGTGACATCAGTAAAAGGTGTGGCATCACCCTCTTTCCCCATATGAGCTGCGACTTTTCCCATAATACACTCAATAAGTTGACCGATAGTCATACGAGATGGGATGGCATGTGGGTTCACAATAATATCAGGTGTGATGCCTTCAATAGTCCAAGGCATGTCCTCTTGTGTATATGTCATGCCAACAGTTCCCTTCTGACCATGCCGACTACTGAACTTGTCTCCAATCTGAGGTATACGTACCGACCTCATTCGCACCTTCACAAACCTCAGACCATCAGCATTTGTCGTCAGTAGAACCTGTACATATCACAGGATGAATGAGAACACAAAAGCAGAAAACTACAAATTAAGAGCAGAACCAGTAAAAAGTTACATCACAGAAAGGACAAAAACATAACCTGATCAATCATCCCAGTTTCGCTGTGGCGCATAGAAGTGCTGTGATCCCGCCGTGTGTACCTCGCTGATTGGCCCTGGGCATCGTCTTGGGCAAGTGGAGATGTTTTTCCAATAATAACATCTTCACCAGAAACCCTAGTACCCTAATTAACAAAAAGATGGAAAGAAAGATCATAAAGAGTATTTGTAGAGTAGTCGACAATTTCATAAACTAAGATTAGTAAAAACTCACTGGAGGAGCTAGGCCATCATCATCTAATTTGTCATAGGATCCATGCCGCATACCCTAAAAAAAGAATGCTTTGGTTTAAAAACAATTACCTCTTGACCAAACAGAAAAGAAGATCCTTTCAAATGTTACCAACTTACCATAGTGTTCTCCCTATTTGGACGGCCGAAATCTTCCTTGATAAGAGTTCCCATCTTTTTTTCCTCATCTCTACAAATGTGAAACCACTTAAATATTTTTTTATTGACTAAACAAAAACCATAATACAAAAGAAGAGAAATTATAGGGATATAATACCTATACGAGCGGAAAAACAATGATCGGAAGAAACCACGGTCAATTGATGATTGGTTCATAATGACAGAATCTTCTTGATTGTATCCCGAATAGCACGCAATAGC
Source organism: Carex parvula (assembly GCA_025461045.1). Classification (NCBI taxonomy): domain Eukaryota; kingdom Viridiplantae; phylum Streptophyta; class Magnoliopsida; order Poales; family Cyperaceae; genus Carex; species Carex parvula. The sequence continues at coordinate 215,333 of JAJGRW010000074.1, read as the reverse complement.
AACAATAGCATTCTATCCAATAAAAATAGAAATTATTAGCAAAATTTGTTTTCAAAAGAATCAAGTAAATTTCTCGAGCATGTATAAAGATCAATGGTCCTTACAATGCCAGCTGGCAACTGCCTGAAGTGTAGATGCTCCATAGCACGAGTGGTGACAAGAGGCTTCTGTGGGTAATAGAGAACATATGCCAATGTATCCTGGGAAATGGCAGAAGCACAATTACGCAAATGGAAACACAGAAAAAACTATACATGTAATTATGACCACAATTATCCTCTACGATCTTCCCATGTATAAGCAGTTCATCATAGCTGGCTTCCACAGAGGTTGAGCTTTCACAGCCCTCTTATTGGATGTAAATGCAACTTGATAACTAAGCTAAATTTTGTACTTCATAAAGGAACCTTCTAAACAGACCCATAAAAATTAAAAACCAGACAAAAGATTCAAGTCCTCACCATGCGCAGCTGATAATTCGTGACGTAAATCCCCATGGCTTGCTTTCCCATAGCTGACTGGTATGTATTACGGGGTGACTGAAAGACAATAAAGACATCCTATAAGCCAAGCCGATACAAATGTAGTATAGAAAACAAGAGATTTCAAGAGAGATCAATAACCTGGTTGTGGTCAGGAAAAGGAATGATCGAAGCACAGACACCCAGGATAAGTGACGGATGAATTTCACAGTGAGTGTAAGTCTCGGAATATGCCTCTTCTGGATTCATCCTTGCATTGTTAAGATCCTGGAAATTTTGTGTAGCATAAGGTAGTCATCATATGTCTCTACATGATAGCCATTAACTAATTATCAGAACCAATCTAAGATTCCAGGCACTAACATTAATAGTCATCGATATCATGGTAGTTTCTTCTTCCTCAGTATCTATGTACTCGATAAATCCCTTGGCAACCAGATCATGCCAGCCACTTTCTTCTGGGGTCTCCTGATAAACATTAAAAGCAACAATTTCTTTTAAAAACAGGTCAATAATAAGTTGGCTAACAGTAATACAAACTAAAAGAAGGCCTGACCCTTTGTTGCAAGGCACGAATATCCTTTTTCTTAATCAGCAGCCTCTGATTTTCAACTATAAACAATGGACGACTGCAACGGCCATAGTCAGTATACAACCTGAGTTCCTTCAGACGAATATCACGTACCACACCAACCTCAGTATTCACGTCAATCTGAATAAAAAACCAGCACACCATTAGTTGCTAGATGAACAGCTTAGAAATTTAAGTCATTGTAAACAAAGCAGTCAAAAGTAATAATTCCAACAACAATTACAATTGCGAGAAGAAAAAAAATTATATCATGTCTGTATGGTTTTACATTAAGATGTGTGCTCTTTAAGATTAAATTAACCACAATTCACATAACAAACATTAGTTAATTGTTCCCAATCACCATTTCTTGTGCTCTTCCTCTCCCGCGGTTCTTACTGTGCTCTTTCCAGTCAGAAAGACAAAAGATGCACATGAGAGTTTTTTGGGGAGGCAGAAAAACTAGAAGGGGCTTCATGACATAGACATTTAACAATTTTAGCAGGTCTGGACATGCTATCCCGAATAACAAATCGAGTCAAATCATATGATGTTATCAGTGAATCATAATAAGATTTTAACTGTGTTGCCTTTTCTATTTATTCCAAAAATCAGGTTCTATCAGGGCTCAAAAAGTGCATTCTATACCTTATGGCTCGTGCTCGTCAAATATTCAACAAGCCATAATTCCCAGCAACGCATTCAATGTTAAATGGAGAGGCAAAATAGCTTACCTGTCTTCTCAAACGCCTCAAAGTTCTAACCAAGAGCTCAGGGTTTCGGTGAATTCCAACCCAGCAGCCATTAACAAAGATTTTTGCTGCTTGAGGAATGACAGCAGGTGATATTTCCTGAAAATGTCACAGCGCAAATTCTGAGTGTCAAGTACAGAGAAGAAACCTTAAAGTAGATCCAGGTTCAACTGTTAAATCTAATTAGAGACTCTGGTACCTCAAAGTTCTCAGTACCCCATTCCTCCAGAAATTCCAAAATTGGATGAGCAGCTGAACCAACAGTAATGTACACCATAAGTGCGAGATTTTTCACCAGCCCACAAGCCTGAAGCCCCACAACAGTAAAACTGTTATAATATATCCTCGAGCTCTTTTAAATTGATCTGAACATTCCATATGTATAAGTAAGTACCTGACCCTCCGGTGTTTCAGCTGGACACATCATTCCCCAGTGAGAATTATGCAGCTGACGTGGTTTTGCCAATTTCCCTGATAAATTCAAGGTTATGATCAGCCAACAGGTATGATACTGTAATCTGCTCTTCCTTCTGGTAAAGTACAAGACTTACCTTCACGCCCAATAGGAGAGTTCAGCCTCCTCAAATGAGATAATGTCGAAGCGTATGTGAGACGATTCAACACCTAAATAAAGAGTAAAAGCGTATTAAAAGCATATTAATCTTACTAATACAGGTTTGAAACAATGAAGATAACATGATTTCATGTACCTGTGATACTCCAGCTCTTGTACCAGCTTGATTTGCTTGGCCCCAGTTTCCAGTAGCAAGGGAGTACTTGAGACCACTCGTTACGGTCTTAGCTTTAATAGCAAATTGCAAGTTGACCTCTTTTCCATTGTCCACGCACTGCTCAACAAGAGAAGCTCCAAAATCAGTACAAGACAACATTAAATAAGCTCAAAATGCCAAAGAGTTATTCTTAAAGCGGCACCTTTTGAACATATGATCTCACATCCCTCGTCAGCTTTCTGAACAGCTGCAGTAAATAAATCAGATAGTAAGTAGCAGTGCAAAGATAAACCAAATCAACAATGTCTGATCTCAATCAAAACGAACCATCCTGAAGAGCCCGCCTAGTAAGGGACCTGCAAGGTCAAGCCTTTTGTTGCCATAATGGTCCCTGTCATCTTCAGGCCTCCGACCAAGAGCACATAACAGCAGCCGGTGAATGATGTACCTTTAACAAAGAAAAACAGGATTTGTGGTCAACATCTCTGATGGTCATCTAGACAAAAATGAGAATTTTCATAGTCGGTAAAGGGACACACCCAAAGTAGTATGCTTTTTTAGTCTCGCAGAATTCCCCCACACCAACATGAGGAAGCATCTCTTTCTGGAGAATGTCTCTAGCATACTTAATTCTCTTCTCACGAGTCACTCCTACTGTTGCACCGCGCTTTCCAATATAATCCAAAGCCACCTAATAAACAAAAAGCAATGCAAGTATTGATCAAAAAGAATGTGGATCACCTACCATTAGATAAACACAAGGATTATACAAGGGGAGTGACTTAACTTACCTGTTGATTTTGTATAACAAATGCCTCCTCAAGGGATGGCCGTAGCAGTTCCATCATTTGTGTGTCAGAGAAATCATAACAGATATGTTCAAGTATATCTTTGTCTGCAACAAAACCGAGTGCTCGGAACACGATGATAATTGGAATATCCGCACGGATATATGGAAGGGTAGCCCGAATATATTGCCCTGAAGAACCCTGTATAAATAAATATTGTAAAATAAGAATCCTCCCATTAATTACAAGGAAGCTAAGGGTAGAAACATATATCATAAGCTAGAAGCAAATACTAACCCCTTTGGCACTTGTACGAGAGAGCATCCTGACGAACATGCTACTAGCTGGCCTGTTCTGGTTCTCAGCCATGGACCGCACCTCGCCCACAAAAGAAAACTTATTGGGCTGCCTCTTCTTGAAAACATACACATGATTTGTGCTCATTTTTTCTTGTGCAATAAGCACCTTCTCGCTGCCATTAATTATAAAATAGCCGCCTTGGTCATAGGGACACTCGCCAAGCTCAGTAAGGTCCTTCTCTGATTGTTGGTATAAAGTGCAATAGCTGGATCGAAGCATGATTGGCACCTTGCCAATGAAAACCTTTGGGTATTCCTGGGTTTCCGTCACCTCCTCACAGTCGTGTCCCTTTTTAATCACTCGATATGTTACGTCGACATACAATGGGGCTGAGTAAGTAAGATTCCTAAGCCGAGCTGCTTTTGGAAAGAGCGTGGCCGTCTCACCATCAGATTCTGTCATCATTGGCCTACTCAGGTATATCTGGCCAAAGCTGATTTTGTGCAAAGTCTGCATTGATTAACAAAATTACCCCTATCAAGGCTATAAAATAGGAACAGAAAAGCATGGTTTCAGTTAGGATTTAACAATGACTTAGTTCTGTGAAAACACAAGCACGTGCAAAAAGAACAAACACCGTGAATTATCAAATATTAAAAGAAAGCGGACGGAAAAAGAACAGACATAGATGATCAAAGACAACACAGATGGAAGGCTACAGCACAATGTATATTCCTGCTTTTCTTTTTCATTTTTGCATTAGTTTCCTGTTTGCGCGTAATTAGGCCAAATTCTAAGTTTTATGTTTCTCCCTCTTGACAATTGTTTTTTTTTTCTTGTTCTTTTTTCTTTTTCTTTTTCTTTTTGCCCTTTTCTGATTCATTAGTTGATCAGAGCGTAGCTCAATAGTGCCCGTAATTAATGGGACTCCGGTATTTGATCAGAGCATAGCTAGAAGCAAATACCAACACCTTTTGCAAGAGTTTCGGAATGCTACAACACAAATGGAAGGCTACAACTGTTGCAGTACTGGTATCATGTACCACAACCCTCATTTCAGAATGCTTAATCGGAAAAAAAATAAAAAACAACAGGAAGAAAAGGACAGTAACCTCAGAAAACTCAGACTGGCGACCAGGGTTGTGCTGGGACTCCGGTCGGATATCTATATCTGCCGATTCATCCACTATTTCTTGCATTGTGTTCTGGATGAACTCGTCGAAAGAGTCGAGCTGCTGGCGCACAAGCCCCTTCTCCTCGAAATATGCGCTGATAACAGCCCAGGCATCCTCCTGTGTTATCTCCTCTTCCTCATCCACCTCCTCCATCGGCTCCATTTCCATTTCACCGGGATACTCCTCCATCATCATCTTAAAAACAACTCCTCTATTATTAGGGTTCTGATTTTATAATTCGAGACTGAAACTCAATCGCAATACCAACAACTCCTCTATACCAACAAGCCTTGCTAAGCTACTAACACAATCAGTTCGACAGAACTTGGTGATTTCCAGCGAAGGAGAAGAGAGGCAACAGCAGCAACGGCTCAGAGGGTTGACCGTAGCGAAGAGAAAAATTAAAACAATTAGGCTGTGTTCTGCTCGATCGTAAAGGAAAGGGAAGGGAGGTCAAGAGCGATCAGACCAAACCCCGAATCGAGGTCGAAGAAATATCGTAGAAAGACAGGAGGGGCACGGAGGGGGGAGGTAGTGAACGCGCCGCTGATCTCTTCCTTCCCTTTCTGTTCTTTCCCTGTACCCCGTAGTAGAGTAGGTGCAGCCTAATGTTCCCAACTCTATAACCAGAGCCTAAATCAGTCCACTTAAATACTTCACATTTCAAAATTGTCCAATAGTCCACGATTCAAAATCTCAAGTCCAAGTATTTTCGGCCCAAGTCAGCAGCCCAGGAGTCCATACAATTTATGAGCCCAAAGGCCCGGAAATGATTTTAAACCATTTCCAACTTTCTCAAAAGAGCCCAACCCAGTTTCAATGAATTCCTTCTTCTTTAATTTCTCAAAGAGTTCAAGAGCCCATAAGAATTGGAGTCCATATTCAATGCGGTACTTTACCGTGTAGAGTGAGATCATCGTGGGTTTTAACCTGACAAAAAAATTCAAAAAGGAGTCCATATAATCCAAATAGGCGCTAAAATTATACATAATAGGGTACCGCAGAGAATAATCACCCGAAATGACCTGGTTTAGCGAGTAACGGAAGTTATATATGGCGAAATGAATGAGTGTTGGTAACCTCTAATATCTACGTACTATATTTTGAAACAGAGATTAGTTATGATGGATGATCACTACATTAATAATATAGAGTTGAGTACATAATCTTTAAAAAAAAAAAAATCTTTGAGTTTCCTTCTTTGAATCGGTGCAAGTCTGTAGCTTGATTAGTTGTACTTTTTTTCTACTTTCTGTCAACAATATCTCTGTTAGCTAGGGATGAAAACGGAGCGAACACGGAGCGGATAGTGGTAAAGTTTCCGGATACGGATACAAATCAGATATCAGTTGGATACAAATGCAGATACGGATCGAATCGGATATTTATTAAAAGGAGCGGATAGTGGTAAAGTTTCCGGATACGGATACAAATCAAATATAGATACGGATCGAATCGGATATTTATTAAAAGAATATTAACAGTGAATAATAATATTTTTTCATAATATATATTAAAATATATGATATATATCTACTATTCGGATATGGATAATTGAAACATAAAACCATATAGTATCCATTTTCACACGGATATTTAGACAAATGGATATTCGGATATCAGATATCCATATTTAATTTTTCGAATACGGATCGAATACAGATCGGATATTATTATCCATACCGTTTTTACCCCCAATGATGTTTTAATTTAGCCCGTTGGCCTAATTAAAATTTATTTGCTGTCTTTTAACTTAGAAATAGCTGCCATGACGATGAATTAACGATATATTTATTGTTGGGCCGTTAATGCGTCTCAACAAATTAAACTTTTAGTCCTGATAATTTAGGGACTATAAAATTTTAACACATTTCAGTCCAAGCAAATTCTGATACTTCAATTTTTTTCCCAATTTAATTTTTTTTTTTTAGTTTCAGGCCACTGCCATTTTGAATCTATTGAAAGGCAGGTACAAAACTTATTGTTAGTATATTTTTTTCTTAAATTTTCTAGTGTAGGTTATATGGAACATATAATTGTTCTAAAATATACTTCTGTTAGTATATTTTTTCTTAAAATATTATAAAAATTATATTTAAAAAAATAATGTAAACTTCTTCAAAAAAATTTTGTTAAATTATACTTTATTCTAAACTTGTATCTCAATTTTTTGTTTAGTTATGTGTATAAGATTACATTCCAATTCATTTAATTGTATGCTTCATGTATCGGGCAGATATCCTCCCAGGTACGTGACTCAAGCAAATTATAACGGCCGGTTCAAATTAATTCTATCTGGGTCAAACTCAATCCGGTGCCTATTGAGACTATAGGGAGTCTGTTTTGAGATACGTGTCATGTTAAATGGACCGTCCGATTGTAATTTGCTTGAGTCATGTAACCTGAGGTGATGTGAATTCTCATGCATCTTGTTGGCAGTTGGAGTGCACATTTATTGTGTGTGTGTGTATTACATGAGAGAAAACAAAACAAGATTTCATTTATTATTATTATTTTTATTTTTTTCGGCATTTCAATGCTATATACTAAACCAGATGTCAACCCTGCTCAGAGTTCACGTGTGATGTCGGTGGACATGGCCCACACAGACTCATTGTGGGCCCCACAGAATCACATGCAATTATCCCCCTCATCTGTGCCAAGAAAAAATCCCATCTTGACAGAACACAAATGAAATGAAATGAAGAAAAATAATTTATACAAAGGCCCAATAGAATATCTACTTACATGAGGGGAAATCATGATAAGTTGACTGCTAAGTTCAGACAAACTATTTTTATTAACATAAATTATAAATACAAATCTCCAAATCCAACACCTATCTCTCTTATTTATTTCACCATGTGGATTCTGCAATTTTTTTTTATTTTAACACAAACTTCCTCGTAACTCAAAAATAATATAATTTTTCTTGATGGCATGTGAAGAAACTCAGCTTGAACATTTGAATTTCCCTTCTTTGAAATTTTGCTTGACAGCACACAGAAAACCTCTAACAAATTGACAGAGATTAAATTTGGAGGGTGACTTTTTTGTTGTGTATATAAAATAGTCTGAATTTAGGATTTTTTTTAAAAACCATAAATTAAATAATTAAATTTACCAAAACGACATGATTACCCGAAGATTTACAAAAACCATCAATACCGAGATGTCAATTCGGTCCGAACGAATTTTTTTTCTCCGGACCGAATTGGCATTTCGGTCCCCCTCTTTTTCACAACAAATCAATATTCAAGCTTGTGAAGCTTGTGGCCGATCGTGTGGTGCAGTTTTTTTTTTTTTTTTTTTTAATAGAAATACTAAGAAGAACAAAATAAAGAAATCTAATACTGAAAATTTAAATTTTTTGTTAGATTACTTCTTTTGATTTATAATTAGCATATTTATACTAAAACACACTAAATTACTTGAAATTAAGTTGAATTACACTATATTACAATAAATTATGTTGAATTATGTTGAATTACACTATATTACAATAAATTATATTGAATTACACTAAATTACAATAACTTCATTAATTATGTTGAAATACGGTAAATTATGTAAAAGTAGACCGATTATGTGTCATCTTTCATGAATCATAAAAAATAGTAAAAAAATTCCAAAAATAGTAAAAATTGGTAATCTGCAAGTTCATTATGTAACTAATTTACTGAGCTACTTGGATTGAATAATAAAAATAAAAATCTTAATCAGAAACTTCAACTCAAGTTTTGAGGCTCTTCCCTTTGTTTTTTCGCGATTCTGAATTTCAGAATTTGGCATAGCGGGCACAGACGCATGCGCATTTTCGCAAGCTTTCCGAAAAGTGGTCATTTGCTGAAATCGGACACTCGAGCGTCATTTTATGACCGTTTGAAGTTTCGCTGTCGTTTTTCGCCTTTTTCGTGAAGATATCGTCCCTATTTATATGTAATTTAGCGTAATTTATCGTATTTTAGCGTAATGTAATGTAATTTCGTGTAATTTAACTATTATAGTGTAATTCAACATAATTTCAAGTAATTTAGCATATTTTAGTATGAGGGGGGATCAAGTTACAACAAATTTGAGTTACAACAAAGTTACAACAATCATTTTTTTCATTTTCAAAGTCCAAATCGTCGATCCAAACCGTTCAACAAGATCTCCACAATAAAATGTGCTTGCAGATCAAATTTTACATTTTTTTGAATTTTTTTTACTATTTATTAACTATTTTACAAAAAATAGTCATATTCAGACCATTAAATTTTGTACTCATCTTAATAAATAGTAAAAAATTCAAAAAAATGTAAAATTTGATCTGCAATCACATTTTATTTAGATAATCATGTTGAACGGTTTGGATCGACGATTTGGACTTTGAAAATGAAAAAAATAATTGTTGTAACTCAAATATGTCAAAATAAGTAATCTATCAAATAAATTTAAAAATAATTCAAATTTTGATTTCTTTATTTTGCTCGTCTAAAAAAAAAAAAAAAAAAAAAGTACCTGGACCGAAATGGCAATTCGGTCCAGGCTAAAAAAAACCTCTGGACCGAATTGCCAGTTCGGTCTGGCCTTTTTTTTTTATTTTCTGTGATTTTCTGTGCCGCAACCCGTGAAAACAGTGAAAAAACAGCCAGACCGAAATGCCAATTCGGTCCGGAGAAAAAAAATTCGTTCGGACCGAATTGGCATCTCGGTATTGATGGTTTTTGTAAATCTTCGGATAATCATGTCGTTTTGGTAAATTTAATTATTTTATTTATGGTTTTTAAAAAAAAATCCCTGAATTTATAAGCAATGCATGTGGACATACTGACAAATCCCAATCAAAACTGTCATACTTCAATTCCAAGAAAAGGAATATACTCTGCAGGTTAATGCCAGTATCTGTGCTGAGAGACTGATCTCTCATTTCAAATTGGTGAAACCAATACAGATCTTATCTTAGATATAGTAATAAAGAAAAGAAAGATGATATGAGTATTCACACTCTAGTATACACATTGTACCCGCACTTTAACTGTCATATTTCTGACAATCTATGAGGAATTTTGCGAATTCAAAACCACAAACATCTTTTACGTAAGATCCATGATGACATATTTTCGGACTCGTCGTCACGCAAGTATTTATACCTATACTTGCAAATATTTTTTTACATATGACACCGGATTACATATGAAAGTATTCGTATCAAGTATTGTAAGTATTTATACCTATAAGGTCAATTATTTTTGTTAGAGGAATGTTGACGAGGAGACTATTAGAGAATGTTGATGGGGGGATACAGGGTCCCTACTACATTAGAGAAAGGTTGACGGGGGAACAATTAGCGGACTGGAAAAGGAGATGATCATATTAGAGTATTGAAAAGGGTCCGGGTCGGGTCGGTCTGGTCCAAACCCGACCGGTCCCCGGGTTGACTCGGGCACGGGTTAGCCTGGGTCAACGGGTTGAGTCGGGTAGGGGGGTCGGGTTGGGGTCTGAGTTGGCCGACCCTTACCCGGCCTAAACCCGGCGGGTTAGGTCGGGACGGGTTAGGTCGGGTCGAGGGTCGGTCCGGTTCGGTTTTTTTCTTTTTTCTTTTTCTTTTTCTTTTTCTTTTTCTGTTTCTGTTTTTTTTTCTGTTTCCACTTTCCAGACGTTTTCTTTTTTTTTTCAGTTTTTTTTTCTTTTTTTTTATTTGAACTCAATATATTTTTGTTTAAAAAAATTTGAATATTTTCGGGGGGGTCGGGTTGGCCGGGTTGGGACGGGTCCCGCCGGGTTTGGGGGGGTTAGGGTCGGGTTTTGGGCGGGTTAAGGTCGGGTTAACCCGGGTTAGGCCGGTTTTGGTTCGGGTTTAGGGTCGGATTCGGGCGAGGCGGGTCGGATTTTGGTCGGTCCGGGTCGGGTTCGGATAGGCGGGTTGAAACGGTGGGGGTACGGTCGAGTTTCGCCCAGAAAACCGCATCTGACCCAACCCTTTAGGACGGTTCAGGTCGGGTTCAAGGTCGGGTCCGGGTCCCGGGTTCGGTCGGTCCGGATCGACCCGGTCGGGTATAATCAATACACTAGATCATATCAAGTTATGCATGCAATTATTTATATCTTATTTTGCAAGTATTAATATTTTATACAAGTATTTATACCTATGAAGGTTGACGTGGAAACAAGTGTGGAGACTGGAATAAGGGGATCATATAATTAGTGGGGACCATAATACAACTTTCCTCTAATTAGTGGGGACCGTAGTACAACCTTTCTCTATTGTTGTTGTGGGTACAATGCGGGTACTAAAGTGGAGGGGATTGAAATAATTATTCTAGAGGAAAACATCAACTCGGTTTAAACCTAAGAAGAAGTACAGATGGCAATTGATTGATACCATTATTCATTTCAATATTATTATTTATATGCTTGCTAAGGAAATTAGCATAAACCTTTAAACAAAAGAAATATTAACTCATTTTTTTCGTATGCAAGGATAATAACTAACGAGTGAGTCTATGGTATTATGCATATCACGGGTTGGTCCGTAATACAGATCAATATTTCCGTTTTCAAAATTTTAACGGTCGATCCGAACCGTTCAACACGTCTCCATATGAATATGTACTTGCAAATCAAATTTTATATTTTTTTAGAATTATTTTACTATTTTTTAAGATACGTAGAAAATCACTTGATCTGAAAATTTTGGACCATCCAAAAACAGTGATTTTCTACCTATTTTAAAAAATAGTAAAAAAGTTATAAAATATAAATTCGGTCTGCAGGGACATATTCATATAAAAATCATTTTGAACGGTTCGAATCAACCGTTAGAATTTTAAAAACGAAAATATTGATCTGTATTACGGACCAAATCGTGATATGTATAGTACCATAGACTCACTCATAACTAATAGCCACATAATTTAGAGAACCAACTTTTGATGTGGTGACAAAAAACAATGCCTTTCGTATGAGAAGTCGCATGTATGAAATTCGGATCAAGAATACTCTGTGTATATTAAAACAATTAGATTATTTAATCATCAACTTTATTAAAATAATAACAATAATAATAATAATTTATTTCACAAGTTCACTTGTGTAACTTTCTAGCAAGTATAAGTATCCTTATCCTTGATTTCATTCAAAGTCGTCACATGCTTAATTCCTAGTCAAACTAAACTTTTTTAAAATGTGTCTTTCTCATATGAAAAAAGAGAAAGAAGAAACAAAGAGTGCCACGTTTGTTGAGGGAATCAAATCAGCTAAAATCCGAAATACATGAACAATATTTTTAGAATTTTTGAAATTTCAAATTCAACTGTTCAACTTTTTCTGTGCACGCATCTCGAAACGGTTCAACGGCTGGATTTAGGATTTCAAGAATTTTAGCAAATTTGGATCCTTTGTTGAGGGGAGATTATGTTATCTTGTAAGGACCAGAAATAGCACTACAAAAATAAATTGCATGTGTTGTCAATTTATTTCGGTTAGCTATCCACATTTCGTTTCATAAAATAATAAATATTATAAAAATTATAATTAAGTGATAGATAAAACTATAAAGGTTAGAAGTTAAGTTAATAAATTATTTAATATTCACACAAAAAAAAATTTGTTGGATTTCGAACCTGTAATTTCTCACGCTGAGAGCATTATTTTTGTCACTAGACTAAATACTGGTTCTCGAAAACCATTATTTTTGGATAGTCTAGAATTTTCAAATCAAGTGATATTCTACCTATCTAAAAAATGTAAAATTTGATCAGTGAATACATTTTCATATAAAAACTATATTGAACAGTTCATATCAATTATTTGAATTTTAAAAATAAAAATATAAATCCATAGCATGAGCAGCTGTGTAAAATGCATATTACCATAGCCTCATTCTTTTTGTTTGACTAACAAATTTTATGAAATGAAGATGGTTACAAAATAATTTTGGAAACAATTAATACAATAATCCTTTATTGACTAACAAAAGTATTATATATTTAAGAGACCATAATCAATATTCTCAAAGTGTCTCCACAATAATAATGTTATCATCCACAAATTGTAAAATATTTGAAAAAATATGGCTGACATTTTAAGATTTGCATATATTTCTTTTCATAATCTTATTTATGAAAATGTTGGAAATTATGAATAGATAATAAATTACTTGCACAATGTTGGAAAAAGGGAGACTAACCCCCACCCCCTCCTACAATAGAAAGTTTGTACTTTGGTTCATTAAACTTTATAATTTTTATATGCGTCAATTATTTTCAGCTTTCTTATAAAAATAAAAGAGTGAGGCCCTGGTACTTTGAAAAAATACGCGGATCGTTTCATGCATTGGATTCATATTTCCGTCTTTAAAATTCAAATAGTCGATCCGAACCGCTCCACATTATTATCATATGAAACAGAGATATAGTCTTTAAATTTTTTTTACTATTTTTTTGGCAGGTAGAAAATCACTACTTTCGGATGGTCCAGAATTTTTAGATCAAGTGATTTTCTAATTGTCTAAAAAATAGTAAAAAAGTTCAAAAAAATATAAAATTCGGTCTCCAAGTATATTTTCATATGATAATAATGTTGAGCAGTTCGGATCGACTATTTGAACTTTGAAGACGGAGATATAAATCTAATGCAATTAACAGTCAAATCAAATAATACAGTTTTTTATTTTATCAATAAATCACATCCGTTTTTCTTTTCCTTTATGACCTAACCAATCCTCAAAAAAGCAAGTAAACTTTTCAATCATTTTCTTCTCTCCATTTTACCATTCCTTGATTGGGTAAATTAGTCAATTGGAATGAGAAAGATTCGCCTTTGTGTAATGCTCATTTAACTAATTATCATGTTAGCTATTGAACCATTAATAGGCAACATATGCTTTTTAACATCTAGTTATAATTCTAGTACTTTGATTTATTGTGGCAGTTGCAAGTGATGAATCATGTAGCGGGTCGTTCTGACTGTTTCGATTATAATCACAAGATTTACGAATTATTCGCAAATAATTCATTTTTTTTGTAATGGCGAACCGAACGCCGAATTATTCGGTTGACCGGACTTTGACCGTATAATTCGCGAATAATTCATAAATTTTACGATTTTTTCTGAATTTTATGAATTATTCGCGTATTTTTTTCCGAATTTTTCTCATAACTTTTTTTTGTTTTTCCTTTGCTCCCTTGTGGGAATGAGATATTTGATCCGGATAATTCCGAATTATTCTCGAATCACGAATTTTTGATCCCGCCGAACCAAACCCAAATATTTCATTTGTCACTATGTTTCCCAATTTCACATGATATAATTAATTTTAAAAAATGTAAGATATAACCAAAGGTTTAAATAGCGTTTATCGTGTCATAGCGGAAAGGCTAAAAAAATGGCGCTATGGCCATATAGCGCCGCTATAGCGCGAAATAGTGCACTATAGCGGCGCTATTTGGCCATAGCGTCATAGTTTTTTTGGTCCGAAAACGCTATTGCGCGCTATTTAGAACATTGGATATAACACATGCCGTCAACCTGAAAAATAAAAATAAAAAGAAACATTGACTGATTTATTATTCTTACTGTTTATTTGTTTTTATTTTTATTTTTGCAAAACCACCAAGTACATTGCTGTCCTTAATTAATATGTAGCTTATGCTAGTTGGTAATAGCTTGGCACCCTATTTATTTGTTTATTGTATTATGTGGCAAGAACCCTCAATCCCTCATTGAACTGTATGCATAAATATTAAATTCACATAACATTAAGCGTTACTTATGTGAGACTATTGAGCGTTATAAATGTGAATTTTTTCATGTTTAATGGAGTCAATTTTACAGTTTTATAATATTATATTCTAAATTATATACAAGTAAAAAAAATCGAAAATAAATGAGGATTAATTGACTCTCATTCAGTACGCACGGGTCCGCCCCTGTGCATAACAATAGATGTATGTACGCACGTACTAGGACAGAGTTAGACTTTCAAATTATGATAGTCAAATGTGAATGAGAGTCGATCATATAAAAAGATACTGTAAATGAAGTTATTTTACACTACTCGTAACATTTTACTATTAATTATATAAAAAAATAAGTTACAAATAAAAAAATAAAAAATAAGAATAGGGATCAATTATTCTTTTTATTTTTTACACACACATTTCACATCCCTCGTACATTTATTCACTTATAACAATGAATTATTACATCAAAGTCATCAATTATCATCCAAATTATTTGAAAGAAAAAAACTCTTTTACATATGAAGTGGTAAAAAAATAATTTTTTTTTTGGTAAATTTCGCTGGAGGTCACTAACTTTGTCTTTTGTCACGAATTGGTCACTCAAGTTTGGTTTGTCTCTCCATAGCCGCTGAATTTTTAATTTGTCTCAATCAAGTCACCCTATAACTTCTCCGTCCAAAATATTAACGGAATATTCTCATTCCATCCAAAATATAACAGAATATGCTTATTCTATTCAAAATTTTAATTGAATATGCCTATTCCGTTCAAATACTAACGGAAAAGTTATATTTTATTAATTTTTAAGATGAAAAAGTTATAGGGTGACTTGATTGAAACAAATTAAAAGTTCAGTGACTATGGAGGGACAAATCAAACTTGAGTGACCAATTTATGACAAATGACAAAGTTTAGTGACCTCTAGCGAAATTTACCTTTTTTTAAGTCTGGAAACATATGCAGATTAAAATATGATTCAAAATGCGAAAGAAAAGTGAGCATTAACAATTATATTCAAGTTAAAATAAAAGCATTTACTTGATGCTATATTTATTACAGTATATAATCACACAGCCACACTTTATAATACACATCCACAATCCTTTTTCTGAATTTATAACAAAATTATAATGTATTCTTGTAAAATAATATAATAATAGAAGGATTGTCTAGAGATTTTGATCGCGTAGAAAGAAACTCAAAATTTATTTCGAAGCCTTTAGTTTAGAGTTTACGGTTTACGGTTTACAGTTTACGGTTTACAATTTAGAATTTAGGGTTTACGGTTTACAGTTTACGGTTCAGAATTGAGGGTTGAGGGTTTAGGGTTCAGGGTATCACTTGAGAGTAGGTCCAATGGGTATCAGACCTACTCTGGTTCGATGGGTTTAATCACCGTCAATTTGCTTTAAGATTTGTGCAGAACACTTTAAAATTCGTGAGTGTTTGTTTCAATTTTCGTGCGCACAAATCTTAAATTAGATCGGACGGTCATCATGCTTGTTGAACCTAAAAGTAGGTTCGATGGGCATCGGACCTACTCCGTTCTCTCAGGGTGTAGGATTTAGGTTTAGGTTATTACGATGAATCTTAAAAAAAATTAGAATTTTTTATATTCTTACTATGAAATCAAAATTTCATACAATCCATTAATTATCTTATATTATTTCTAGAGGGTTCAAATGCCTTCATTTTTTGTGCCTCCACCATGCCTCCATTTTTTAAAACTTTAATAACTCAAATTTTAAAACTTAAAAGTCAAAATAAAACCGTTGGATATGATCTACATCATTTTATCTACGTGCTCATAAAAAATTATCACATTTCGATTTTGTTTTTAGGTGAATCAATAAGTTGAAAAATCAACGTCTAGAAATTATCCATATTAGTACGTTTTTTACAAGCTCTTGATGACAACTAAAATAAAATTGAAATGTCATAATTTTTTACACATGTATAGATAAACTGATATAGATCATATCCAACAGTTTTATTTTGACTTTTAAGTTTTAAATTTTGAGTTATTAAAGTTTTTAAAAATAAAGGCATGATGGAGGCATAAAAAATGAAGGCATTTGAACCCTCCTGTATTTCTATAAGTAAAAAATATTGCAACAAGTGATATGGAGTAACTAATGGAGTGGTCCAGTTGTACGGATGGTGTGGGGCCTGTCAGGTCGTTGGCCAACACGCAAGAACACTTTTTTATTTATTTATTTTAGTTGAACAACACGCAAGAACTCAAGTAGAGATGGATACTGATACATTGCCTCCTCCATTGATGGCTACTTTTATAATGTGGACCCCTTAATTATTCAAATTTGCGATTCAGTTCATCATTTGAAGAATTTTATACATGTGAGTGGTGTTGGGCAATGATAACCGTTTATTAATGGAAGTAGCATTTGTTGAAAAATGGTATTTTATTCCGGATTTAACTAACAACCTACACCAAGTGTTATAGATTTTCTATGGCATCCACGTGGAGAAATATGTGCTATATTCTACAAATAAGATTTAATACATCAAAATTATCTAATAATTGTAATAGCATAAATAAAATTTTTAGGGAAGAAATAGAGAAAAAGTTAAGAAAAGTGGAACTTGGAATAGACTTCAATTCCTCACTATTCCGGTCGTGTTCAGTTGATGGTGGAAGAGTACTGGTAAACAAACCAAATCCATTTCTCGAAAAATGTAAATTCTTCTATTCCACATTTCTATTCTGCTCTTGCCGAACGAACAACATAATTGAAAATAGTAAAAGATATAAATTAATGTGTGCTTCGGTGTTCACTAGTTATAAAATTTAGTTCCATTTTAAAATTAACTAGTTATTCATAAAAATTTATGAACACTCGACAGCTTTGTGTTACTGGCCTGAGATGAAAAATCAATTTAATTTTAAATCACATTAAATTTATTCTCCAAAATACCTCATTTTTCATAACTGTCGAAATATTAATTAGATGATTATTTATACCTCCTTATAAAATGCGCATGTGATTGCCACATGCTTTACTGCAGAGACACACCGAATGCGGCCGCACCAAGCTACCTGACAAATGTCCACGTGGCAAAGTGGGACCATACATTTGACGAGGGGATGACGTGGCCCGGGATAACGTGCGTGCATGCTTGGTTGGTGGATTCGGATCATGTGGGTCCCACCCGCATCTTAATTAACAAAGATCTCCTTATTATATTATCTAATAGTCTTATTGGGAAAATATTGGAAAAAGAGAATTAATATCTTACTTAAATGGCCAAATCTAATCTAAGGCAATTGAAAGCGATTGCATGTGTAGTTGTATTGCATCATTATCATGTAATCAAGTGTTAAATATTAGGTAACTACATTCCTTATATGGAAAAAGGAAGTTTGCTTGTATTGAAATGAATAAGAAAATTAATTTGTTGTTAAATTGAAATTCTATTAGAATTAGAGCATTACATTATTGATATTATTAGAGTTTCTAATGTGAAATGACAGTTTTTAATCCAATTTCAGAGATGTGAGAGAGTTTTTTATTTAGAAACTATGTAGAAAAATTTCTTATTAAGAAACTATTTATAAACTCCACGCTGACTAAATGATTTGCTTATATTATTTCTCTTTTTTTATTAATGACGTGACTTAATAGAAAATCTAAAATTAATTTCAGAAATATGAGAGTTTATAAACTTTAGAGACCTTAATTTTTAAAAAGTAATTAACAGTTATTTAAAAATTCATTTGAGTTGTTGGAATGTAGATGCTCTATTCAATAGGTAATCTAACTTCTTTCGCAATTATACAAAATAAAAGAAGAGTGAGTCTATGGTACTATGCATAGCACGATTTGGTCCGTGATACGGATTAATATTTTCGTTTCCAAAATCCTAATAGTCAATCCGAACCGTTTAACATAATATGAATATGTACATGCTGACCTGATTTTATATTTTTTAGAATTTTTTTACTATTTTTAAAGATAGGTAGAAAATCACTGTTTTTGGATGGTCCAAAATTTTCAGATCAAGTGATTTTCTACCTATCTTAAAAAATAGTAAACAAATTAAAAAATATATAAAATTCGGTCTGCAAGTACATATTCATATGAAAATCATGTTGAATGGTTCGGATCAACAGTTAGGATTTTGAAAACCAAAATATTAATCCGTATTACGAACCAACTTGTGATATGGGTACTCACTCATCAAAGAAATCATCATCTTTCTTCCCTCTCTCTTTTCTCCGGTCTTATAACTATTCTGAAGTGGAACTGTTGCGGGCGTGGGGATCACGTGACAGTTCAATCGCTTCAATTTTCTCCACTCCATTAAGATTCACATTGCATTTTCATTAGGGACTCGCTGTATTTAGCAGCGGAAAGTCACTCCAAAATTGTTTTGAAAAAAATAAAAGAAAACATCTTTTTATTTCCAACATTTTTTAAGAAGATACATCTCGTGTTTGTTTCGATTTCAAATAAAAAAAACACATACATAACTGTCTAAATAAATCAAAATACTTTCTAGAATACAAAATATAAGAAAATTGAACGGATTTTTTGGTCTTTAAATAATTTTTGTTTAGGTCCGAAAATAGTTATTACGGTCTACGTTGGATAACGAATATAATTTTTTATAAATTTTTCGGACCGGAATCATGATAAAAAAATTGAATTTCGTATACAAAATTATGTTTGTTTAAAGTTCAAAATAATTATCTTCAGCTTGTTCTCCTTCTTCTTTTTGCCGCTCCAACTATTTTGAAAATCTCTGCAGAAGCTGTAAAGTTGTGAGAGAAAATGAAACTATCGATCTTTGTACTCAAAACAGTCCTAGGACTTTTTTTTCTAGCCAATTGTGCTACCTCCCTTTCTCTCGCTCCAACTTAAAAAGTCTTTAGCAGCCTGCTCCCCATCAATATTTTTTGTACAACTTGACATGAGATGATGATTTGTTTGTTACGTTGAATTTTATCAGGCTAATTATTTGTTGTGGTACAGTATTCGTGAGGGTAAAAAGTGACTATTCACGAGGGTATACTGACAGAGAGGTGCTTTTTCGATTAGCGACGGAATTATCTGCGAGAGTATACCGACAGTATTCGATTGAAATTCATCAAGACACACCAATTCCATATAACTAAAACCATTTTTGTATGTGACTCAAAATGGGACCGATATCCTTCCAGGAACCTGACTCAAGCATATTACAACGGCCGGTCCAGATTAATTCTATATGGGTCAAACTCAAATCCGGTGCCTATTGTGACTGTAGGGGTTTTGAGATTCGTGTCATATTAAATGGACCATCCGCTCGTAATTTGCTTGAGTCAGGTAACCTGAGGTGATGTGAATCCCTCAAAATGAACTTAAAAATTTTCATTAATTAAATACAATACAACACATATTATCTAGCTACTAGGTCCACGGAAATTTCAAACAAAATTCAAATATTAGATATTTCAACTTCTACTTTATAGGTCAAACAATTATCTAAGCATTGCATTATTTATGTAAAATATTTTGACATAATTTAATGGGTCACAAATCAAATAATAAAATAATATTTTTTGTTTATTTAATATGTTAGTCCTATGATAATCCAATAACACTTTCACGTTCCATCAGTTGTTTCTGATAATTAAATTATAAAATATTATTCTAGATCAAGTCAATCAATTTTGTATTGTACTATGCTAAATTTCCTTAAAAATATTCAAATTACACATCAGATCTGTGTCACCAACATGTTGATAATTATTTAATATTTATATATTCTATTGCTTTGTAGGAATCGTGCTGTTAAAATTCAATAAATATTCAGGCGGCAATAATCGTGGGAAAGGAAATAGCAAGAAAGAAAAAAAAATGTTAAATATTAATTAGTCATTGTGTTTAATTTAGAAATGGCAACCACTAAAATCATTTTAGATAAACTGCTTTAGTGGAAAAAAAATCGAAATAATTTTATCTCTTCTTCATCCTTCAACTGTTTGAAAAAAAAATTCAAGAAAAAATTGATATTTTGCAATGAAAAATATAAAATCTCCAATATAGAAGTGTGGATTTTATGAGGAATTTGAACAATGATTGTGAAATTTCATGATAACAAACGTGTATTTTACAATAAATTATTTTGCATTATGTAATAGTTGAGTGTATATTTTGAGGAGTTTGAAAAATAATGTACTGTGCAATTGTAACGCCCTGAAATTGTTGGGTAATTATTATTATTATTATTTAAAAAAATATGTAATAATAAATAATGACTCAATATTTTTGGAGTGTTACAGTCTTTCCTATTTTAAAAACGAATTTTATTCTGAAAATTCAAACATAAAATTGCAAAATAGAAAAAAAAAAATCAATATGTTACCGGCTTACCGCTACGCAACTCTGATAAAGTATTGTTGTGAGGTTAATTAAATAGAAATTAGTTAGGATATTCCAAAAAAATTCAAACGAGTCACCGAATATATTGATATTATTAATAGTTCAAATTGATATAAGAGTATGATTATATTATAGAAAGTCATGTAATACTATAATTCAAATTAGTCTTTGAACCGCTGCTAAATTCCGTTAGCCGAAGTGTCTATAATAGTTACATACATTATCCTACTCACACCAGAATGCAATAACTAAACACCTATTGGTATGTAAAGGGTCATTGACATATAGTAGACAAAACTATTTATACAATGACGTAATAAAAATGAATTCAAAATATAAAAAGAAACTCAAACCAATCATAAACAAAACATAAACATATACTAAAACATAATTAAGAATTCAAGTACAACCCTCGCTCTAGAGATGAGAAGTTTAACTTCTCATAACCATGGAAAAATAAAATAAAATAAAATAAAATAAGGAGAACATAAATTACAATCCAATTGAAGATATAATAATTTCTAACTTCTTAGATGACACATTCTTCTCTTGCTTAGCTTCTAATGACTACCCTTCTCTCTCTAAGTAACTCTCTAACCTAACCTAATAATGAGAATTGCTAGTCTACTATATTGAACTTGATACAATTAAACACGTACACTAAATCCTATTACAAGAGTGGTATTTATAGCTTTCTTAAATGAGAAGTAGAGTAGTGGAAGTAGTGGGGGACGTGGGGTCCACTCATTAATGGTTATCAGACTTTTTGGATAAAAAAATATGTCTAAATATTTTAAATTATTGTAAAGATTTATACGTAGACTAATTCAACAGCCGCCGAGAAAAAAAATCATCTTTTAATGTAATTATTACTATGTGCTAAGAAGTTAGGTACGTGACTTGAACGTGACTTGCACCAACGGTATTTAGCTACAATATATATATATATATATAGGTTGTATATCTCTGGATAAACCGTCACAATCAATTTAATCATTCTTCTAGAAAGAGCCGTTTGATTTTTTCTTTTTTTATTCTCAAATTTCAAAGTCTACTTTGGTTCCTCTTCGCCTATTCACCAAAAAAAAAAGGAGGCTAGTTAAATTAAACCGTTTATCCAAAAAGAACCAATGCAGCAGTCACACACATGGATAAGAATTTGACAATACCAACATCTCTTTAGAGGTGGTATCATAATAATTTAAAGGACAAAACATATCTTGACTTGTATTATTTGAGAAACTCCATGCACTAAGTAAATGAACTTGTCTTATATGATGTATATGGATAGATGAAGAATAGTCACTAATTCATATTAGTATTTTTTTAAACTACTATTTTCTGGTTGGATGTGTTTAGATTAGCAAATATATATGAATAGTCACTAATTCTTTGTTTGTCTTTTGTGAGTTTCCTCACTATTCTACTAATCCAACAAAATGTTGAGTTAGCTACTATTTTTAATCTTAGAGTTAGCTCTATTCTTACTCTATTCTTTGTTTCATCTAATATTGCTTTATTTTTGTTCTATTCCTTGTTTTATCCAATCTTGTGTAAGGACTGGTAGTGAGAATTTTATTTTTAATTTTAGACCATCTAATAAAAATTAAAAAAATAGCGAGAATTCTTTATAATTCATGCAATTTAACACTGACAGTCTAAATTTTTTCCACATTAACTCAAAATTTAAATCACCACAGACGATACGAATACAAAGGAGAGAATTCATTTCATTCACACATTCGATGCATGTCTACCATAACATATTATGACAACAATGTATGCACGCATGATTATATCAACCGATGCATGAAATTTAGTCGTTTAGAGCATCTCCATCCTATCAATAAAAAAATAAATTAAAAACAACTATAAAGTAATAGTTAAAAATTAAGTTAATTTTGATTTTTAAACTCTTACACTCATGAAATTAAATTTTAATTTCTTTTATGCCACATTAGCAATTTCTCTCTCTCTTTTTTCTTTGGCAGCCAATAGGAATAATTGTTTTGACCAATCTAAATCTATCAATTAGAAAACGTTTACTTTAAAGGATAATTTTTTTTTTCACAATTATCATACATTCCAACAATTAAAATAAAGTACTTGGATTAGAAATTGGAAAGAAAACTATTGCATGTGCAATTAAGCATTAATTGTTTTGTTAACAAAAAAGCAAACCAGTCCTTGGTTTCATTGAAAATATTCTCTTCTAGGAACAAGTATCCTCTCCATTACTGTAAAAGAATCCCTTCACTTTACGGTTTGATTTAATTCTCAGCCGCTTTGAGATTCGGGCTAATGCAGGGCAGTATTATTGGGCTTTGAGATTCGTGCCAAGTAAAAGATCCAATAATTGTAAAAGATTCTCCAATAATTGTAAAAGATTCTCTATTACAGTACCGGAGAGGATGTGAATTCCTCTTCTAGATGAATTAACATATTTTGACCAGACAAAAGTATTCTAAATGAGAAAAAAAAAACCCATCGACCAATTAGTTTTAATGCTTTAGATTCATTCAAAAGTTGGAAATCAACGAAACAAATATTTTAAATTTCAAATCATGTTTTTTTTTGCAAGTTGAATCAAAGTGAGCATATTTGAGTGGAGCAAGCATCCGGTAAAACTTCAAATGTTTCCGTAGCTATGAAGTTTTATTAATATTTTTTACAGTACATTAATTCTTTGCTTTGGGCTTAAGAAATAATGAATAATTTGATATTCAAAATAAAGGTGATGTAATCATTCGGTGACAAATGAATAAAAAAAGTTACAAAATAAGTCCATTATCTATTTTTTTTTTAAAAGTGGCTTAAACAGTAACTAAATTTAATCAATCATGTTTTTTAGATCTGGACCGTCTGATTTAAAATAAACGGATAAGATGAAATCGACTAATGTTGTTTCGAAGGGTCTTATGATATGATATGATATGTTCAGTATAGATCGAACGATTCAGAATAGAAAGTGCACTAAAAAAAAAAATTTAAAAATAAATAAAAAGGTTGTAGACTAAAATAAACTAACATTTATAAAAAAAAAAATTGTATAGAATCTTTCCCCTCCAGTATATATTGTAATTTTTAATTATATTTTTTTTAAGGACGGCTTGGCATAATGTAAAAAATCATGTGACAAGCAAAACATGCACGTCATGAATTGCTCACTTGGCTTCAGTTTACGGAAGCAATTCATCAAAAAAGAATATGCGATTTTTGCTACTTTTTTCTCTACATTTTTTCTAAATTTACTCGGCCGTAGCAATCAACCAAAGTATGGATTTTAGGGGGGAATAACTTGACGATCGCTTGCTTTATTCCAAGGCCCCCGGGATTTTTTTTTGGGTTTAGGGGTGAAAAATAGGAGAGTAAACGGTCGGATACGGATCGGATAGTGGTCAAACTGTATCTTTATCCGTTATAATTTTTCGAATACGGATAGTCTCGGATACAGATACGGATCGGATATTAAACGGATATGGATACGGATCGGATATCGGTAGGGGTGCAAACGGATCGGATAGTGGTAAAACCATATCTGTATCCGCTTTTATTTTCCGGATACGGATACGGATCGGATATTAGACGGATACGGATACGGATTGATATTAAACGGATACATATACGGATATTCGCTTTTTATAATAGTGAATTATATAATTTTTTTCATAATATATATTAAAGTATATGATATATTTTTTACTATTGGATACGAATAATAAACTTTAAAGCTATCCGTATCCGTATCTGCACTGGTATTCGGATATCGAACATCCGTAGCTAATTTTCAAATACGGATACGGTCGGATAATATCCGACCCATTTGCACCCCTAGACATTGGACAAATACGAATACGAATATGAATATAATTCGGATAACTAAAAATAAATTAATAATGTACATTCTAGTAAAGAATAACATCTAAATCATAAATTAGATCTAATATTTTTCATAATAAGTTTGTTGGTTACAAAACATATATCATATTATCAAAATATTAGTCACTAATCATGTCATAGTGTTATATTGTTCATCATAATATATATGTATATGCAGTTTAATAAATCATTGGTATGTATATGCAATTTAATAGATCAATTTAAGAACATATGTATATGCAATTTTAGGCTTAATTAGGCTAAAATAGGCTACATTGACCAATTGCGATTAAAATATCCTAAAATAGCCCAAAATAGGCTCAAAATGCCTAATTTCGGTACAATATGCTAAAATAGGCCAAAATAGGCTTAACTATGCTAAAATAGGCTAAAATATGCCAATTGCGGTTAAAATAGCATAAAATATGCTACAATAGGCCAAAATAGCCTAATTTCGGTGAAATATGCTAAAATAGGGCAAAATAGGTTTAATTATGGTAAAATAGGCTACAATAGGCCAATTGCGGTTAAAATAGCCTAAAATAGTATAAATTCGGTAAAATATGTTAAAAATAGGCCAAAATAGCCTAAAATACGCTAAAAATAGGCCAATTGCGGTTTAAATAGTCTAAAATAGGCTAAAATAGACTACAACTTGCTACAACAGGCTGCTTATGCTAAAATGAATGGGCTAATTATCCTAATTATGCTAAATTGCACTAAATTAGACTTAATTATCCTAATTATGGTAAAAAAATGCTAAAATACGCTAAAATATGCTCAACTATGCTAATTATACTAAATTACAATAAATTACGCTACATTAATTTAAATTTAGCTAACTACTCTAAATTTTACTAAATTAAATAATTAAAACTAACTACAACGGATTTAACACTAATTACAACTAAATTATTCTAATTTTGGTACATTACTAACAAATCCTAACATTTTACGACCATTTTACACTAAAAATGAATTTTAAATAAATTAGAGGGACTTACTTGCAAATCTGGAAGAAAAAACTCAAGCGAGGAGAGATAGTGTGAAATTTGATACAATGATTTTTGAGAAAAACGGCTAACCCTCCACACATATATAAATGTCCGTGTCGGTCATTAAATGGCCGGTAATGGATTAAAATAGGTACCGGCCATTAAATAGCCGGTAGTGGATTAAAATAGACACCAGCCATTAAATGGTCGGTTTGGATATTTTTATCAAAACCCAGCCGAGTTGGGTATATTTATTAATTTCTAATTAACGTTGGATATTAATAAAAATGTCGGCATGTAACATTGGTATCAATAAGCATAGTAACAATATACGAGTATAATTCACAAATAATTTGAATTTTATTTGTTTTTCTGACTTTTTCGAACCGAATTCTGAATAAAATGCAAAAAAACATATAATACGTTTTATTTGCGAGAAAAACGCGAAAAAAACGTGATCTTTTTTTTTTTTTTGCTTCCTTGTTATACAGAATCATTCTCAAATTATATCCGAATTATACCCGAATCACGAACTTTTTACTCCGTCGAACCGAACCCGAACTATTCATTTATCACTATGTCAACAAGGAATACACCTAAGATGAGTAGAACCAGGGTGCTCTCGAGTTCACCAAGCCCTTGGTGAACTCAAGTCCAAAACTCATCGGATCGGCTTCAAACGACGAATCCGACAGTTCAAACCCGTCTACCTTACGAGTGATGCGTCTACATGCAAAAATTTTAAATTTTGAAATTAATTTTGCATAGAGTCAAGTGGTCAAAAAACGTCAAAAAATGAATACATTAAAATTAATTTATTAACCTTCTACTTTTGACCACTTGACTCTATGCAAAATTAATTTCAAAATTTAAATTTTTTTCATGTAGACGCATCACTCGTGAGGTAGACGGATTTGAACGGTCGGATTCGTCGTTTGAAGCCGATCCGATGAGTTTTGGACTTGAGTTCACCAAAGACTTGGTGAACTCGAGAGCACCCTAGTTCTACTCCACCTAAGATAGCAATCTTATTATTTTCATCCTATTGTTATATAAAATTATTCGACTTATTTTAGGCCATTTTAAGTGATTGTTGATTTTATAAGTCTAGAAATAAGTGTGAATGGAGAAAAAAAAGCTTGATGAAAACATTATTTTAGGCCATTTTAAGAATTTAGAGCCTGATCATATATATTAATGGAATACATCTGTTACAAACGCGAATTTTTAAAGGTTTGATGTGCAAGAAATAAAGAATGACGATTTGAAACTTATAATTAGAAAGAAATTAAAAAATTTCGACTTGAAACATATAAAAAAACATTCGTTGTAGACTTGTAGGAACCAAAGTAGACTGTAGACCGTGGACCGAGTCCAGGACCCGATGAGTGGACCATGTCCATTTGATAAAGCAAGTCCAAACAGATCCAGTGAAACTGTGAAAGTGAGCGAACACGGAATTCAAATCCTCTTATCACATATTCCCTGGAAAAGGCGCGCCCTATAACAAATCACTGAAATGTGGGTCCCGTGGTACCGACCCTTTCCAAATAGAACCTAAAAGTACCGGAAATAGGTTTTAGGGGAAAATAGGCAAGGAAACGAGAAACCCTAAAACCGGGAATGTGAGTGGGGCCCACTGGTTTATCTTGCTGCCTTAATTTTAGTAATTTTTGCACCATTATAGAAACACGTTCCCTTTATTTTCCTATTTTTGTCAAGTTCGGTGCCACGTGGCCGTTTCATCGTTTCCTCTTGTAGCTGACATTTTTGAATAAAGAAAATCTCCCGGTATAATTGCTCATTGGCCCCTGTAATTAGCAAATATTGGTTTTCCTATGCACAAGGGCACAATCAAATAGATATAGTTTATTTTCAAAGTTTTTATTTTCAAATAGTAATTTATTTTCAAAGTTTTTATATTCAAGTTTGTTACTATTTCTTAAATAGTTAGAAAATCCAGAAATTTTTATTAATGCCATAATAAAAAAATAAAAAATAAACCACTATTTTCTGAGAATTCGAAATTTATCAGGGCCGCAATGGCACTTGGTGACTCCATATATATATACATATATTTAAAAACATATAGATTTAATTTTGTAGTTGGGTTTATGTATTAATTTTGTTGTAGTTGGGTTTATGTGTTAATTTTGTTGTAGTATATTTATTTACAATAATAAATGTTAGTTTATTTATTTGTTTTATTTTCATAAAAATATAGAAAATTAAGTATTTTTTTTTCATCAGATAATAATAACAATAATTATAAAAAATCCATCAATAGAAAATTATAATGCATATGTTCTCACGAGTACAATAAAAATACGTTTAAAAAACCTAAAATAAACAATGTTATTACCAATACAATAAAAACATTCAATACATTAAAAACATAAATTTAACTATTAGATAAACATTCAATCCATTAATTGCTTTTTAACCTGCAAATTTATATCTACTCCGTATCCGTATTCGAAAAATTAAAAAGAAATATGGATATGGTTTTACCACTGCTCCATATTCTACCTGCCCATGTAAATGATATTAATGCTTAGAATTAACAAATATGAGCTTTTAAGAAAAATTATTGCCTCTCTACTGAGTTAAAAAAAAAGAAGTTATTGTCTTTTTATATTGATTTTTTAAGTGCACAAATAGACAACCCATAACAGCATGGAGCTATGGTAACTATGCAAAGTGCATAATGGTTCGTACTACGATCAATATCATAATGCCGAAACAATCGATCTGAATCATTCAATATGATATCCATATCAAAATATATTTGTAGATTAGATTTTACATTTTTTATTATTTTTTAGAATGTGGAAAATCACTTGATCCAAAACTTATAAACCATTTGAAAGTAGTGATTTTTTATTTATTTAAAAAAAGAGTAAAAAATTCTGAAATATAAATTTTATTCTGTAAGTATATTTTCATATGAAATCACATTGAGCGGTTCATATTAACTATTAATCCGTAATACGGGTCATTGCGCTTTATGCATAATACCATAGTCTGAAAATCATATCGGAAAACCTTTCATTGTACTATAATTTCACTTCCATTAAACGAGAGAGGTGATTGCAATTTCGAATGATACGGAGGTTTCAAATGCATAAAGAGTCTTAATCAGAAGTAACAGGGCCGGGGTGGGCTTTGTTCGTTAATGTCTCCAGTTTCTAAAGCAGGAAATATCCCTCGGTTTTGGAGTTTTTAGGATATTTCTCTATATCAAAGGAAAGGAGCCATAAAAAGTAGACTCCATTTAGCGAAACTGGAGAGAATATTTTACTCAAATCTAAGAATTTAAGAAGATCCGGCGGAATCTGGTTCTCCCGTGTTTCTTCTCGACTACCTATATAGATCGGTTCACTGTTAGTTGGGTCCCACAAAATTTCATATTAATTTTTTTAGTTAGAAACCGCTACGCATATTCTGTACGGGCGTGTTTGGAAGAATAGAGCCAAATTAGTAAATTGGGTTAGTTCAAAAATAGCTTTATTTTACTAATTTATAAAACGGTGAGTTAACAAGAATAGAGCTAATGGGATTAGTGATATTAATAAAATATTTGATTCCTCTCAATTAGAGTTAGTTTAAATATTAAATTAGTATTAAATAAATATAATATTAGATTAGATTAGTATTAAATAAAATATTAGTTTAAATATTAAATGTAATATAATATTCATTTAAAATATAGTATTAAATGAATATAATATCAAATTAGATTAATATTAATAAATGTTAGATCAAATATCATATCGTGGTCATTAAATATTAAATGGAATATAATATAGGTTAAATATTATATTAGTATTAAATATATATAATATCAGATTAATTAGTATTAAATAAAATATTAGATTAAATATAATATAATATTATTTTAAATATTAAATGTAATATAATATTAGTTTAAATATTAAAATGTAATATAATATTAGTTTAAATGTTAAATTAGTATTAAATAAAATATTAGATTAAATTATATTAGTATTAAATAAAATATTATATTAGTATTGAAAAATATTAGTTTAACTATTAAATTAGTTTAATTATTATTTTATTCATTCATTTCATCACCATTTCAATTATACAATTCAAACAATATTTTTACTAATGTAAATAGTTCAAAGTTAGCGCTATTTTCAAACCATAAGAATTAGCACTATTCTCAGCTATTAACCCAAAAATAACTATTCTAGTACTAATTCTTATACAATCCAAACGTAGCCTACATGATTATGTCAGATAACGGGTTTGGGATTCAAGGGATGGTCCCCAGCAGATCGAGACCGTTCATCTCAGATGACGCGTCATGGACAGAACAGGCAGGAAAGTCACGGTTGATCATGACCGGCAAGTCTCAAATGGACGGACACGATCTTCCTGAACCAATGAAATCCGTACGACTGGAAACGAATTTACAAAACGTAATAGATCGAATACGTAATCACTGCCAAGGGGGCCCGCATACGAAAACGACACCGAACATTCCTCTTGTTTATTCTGTACAATCGAAGACCAAGTCCACCGTAATAGATTTGCTCTTCAACCCCATCGTCCGTTTAACCCTTCTCTCTCGCCTCTTTTCTATATCGGCTCACTATCTTTGCGACGGCTGTGTATTGGGATCGGGAGATAAACTAAAAGAGAGAGAAAAGAGAGAGAGAATAGAGAATAGTATCTATCGTTTCTCTCCTTTTCCTCAGCACATAACTAGTCTGTGGTGTCGAGTTTGAGAGAGAGAGAGAGAGAGAGAAAACGAAGCAGAGATGAAGTATGTATTAGTGACTGGTGGGGTCGTGAGCGGCTTGGGAAAGGGGGTGACAGCGAGTAGCATAGGTGTCGTTTTGAAAGCATGCGGGCTGCGGGTTACTTCGATAAAGATTGGTACTACGCACCTTCTCTTATCTCTGTCATGTCGGTCGGTTGTTATTCATGTGTTTTCACTATGGTTGAATGTTCAACATATGAATGGTTGGTGTTATTCAGGATAATTTTTTTAAGGTTCTGTTTGGGTTCAGGCGGGGACAGATTTTTTCGAATTTTTTTAGGATTATATTTTTTCTGAGACGGTTGTTTGTATTTTTTAATGCCTAAAAGTATCCGAGGTTTTGTTCTTATTTCATCCTTTGTGAAAGCATCGCCTTTTCGTTTCTTTTACAGATTAAAGGTTTTTTCTTTATGCAAATGTCATTTATTTAGATATTTACTTTGCTTTTTGGAGCCTTCTTTGTTATTTTATTTTGTTTATATGGTCTTTTACTTCTGTACAGTATTCTAATTAAAGTCACATCATACCCTGTAAGGGTTTTGCTAGGGTTTAATTTTTAGAACTTTTCTCGATTGACCCTCTTCTTCCTATATTTTAGTAATTGATCAAATATTTGCCTTCTTTTAGGTACAATGCCAGAGACTTTTACATTATCAGCTCTGCTTAATTCTTTAATTCAAGTTATATGTTCTGATTTTTTCTCATTTTTCCCTAGTTTTAGTTGCTCACATTACAATTGTTATCTAGAAGAAGCTTGAAGTGGACTATTATAGAGCTACCCTCTGTTTTACCAAGCTAGTTATTTTGCAAATAGTTTGATTTGCTAAGCAGTATACAGAGGTGCCTTATTGGCTTTTTTATATATTAATTTGTTTAATTCTTTATCTAATTTTTTATTTGACATTTTTTTAGATCCATACCTCAACACTGATGCCGGGACTATGTCACCATTCGAGCATGGAGAGGTGTTTGTATTGGATGATGGTGGTGAGGTAATAAATAATAAACAAATGAATAAATTAGTATATTAATTTTTTCTAAATAATGTGAAATTTCTAGCATGATGACTGTTTTTTCATATTTGTCTATTACAAACTCATCTCTTTACATTGTTTTAATTAAATGTTGAATTCAGGAGCATATTTTTATATGTGTTTTTTTTTTTATTTGAAGGTCGATTTAGATCTTGGTAATTATGAAAGATTCTTAGATTTGAAGCTAACACGAGACAACAACATCACTACTGGAAAGATATATCAGGTACTTATTCTATACCCCGTTTATGCATTATTAGTGTACCGAATATCTCTTGAATAAATATAGAAGTATCTGTAGAATTTTTAATGTTATGTTTGGTGGATTATTGCAGTCTGTTATCAACAAGGAGAGGAGGGGAGACTACTTGGGCAAGACAGTGCAGGTTTGTTTTTTTTTTCTTGGAAAATTGTAATAAAGCCCCTGCATCATTACTAATTTTCTAGTTGTGAACTTATGCTTACCAAGATAAAATAAAAAAAAATTCCTTGATATCGACAATTTCCTACAATAGGTCACTCTTCATTTTAATCATGTAAAGATCAAGAGTACTAATTGAGTATATGAAAATAAAAACAAAGGTTTACTTGGTATTAGGTATTACTCTTTGTTAGTCCAATTTAAATACAATGTAAATCAGAGTCTTCTAAAATTTGGCTATAAGAAGGTGCTATTTTTCTTCTCAAAAGAAAAGGGAAACTTGTGTGAAAACTGAAAAATGAAAAGGACGTACTTCTCACATATTTGCCATATGTGCATTTTTGTGTGTTGGGTATCTAAACTTTTTCTAAGTATTATAAATTTGGTGTGTGTTGAAGGTGGTCCCGCATATAACAGATGCAATTCAAGAATGTATAGAGCGTGTGGCATTGGTACCTGTCGATGGCCTTGAGGGACCCGCTGATGTCTGTGTCATAGAATTGGGGGGTACAATAGGTACTGACAAACATTTCTATTAGCATTAGACAAGTTGTATTAAAAAAGACCATCTTGCATTTTCATTATATTATGTTTCTAGGTATTTAATTATTTTGATACAGGGGATATTGAGTCAATGCCTTTTATTGAAGCTCTCGGTCAATTCTCGTATCGTGTTGGTAGGGCATCTTTCGACCTACTTGTTTGTTATTTTCTATTCATTTCATGTTACAATTTTCATCAAAGATGGTATCTGAAATTATTGTTATTTTCTTCAGGTCCCGGTAACTTCTGCCTGGTTCATGTTAGTCTAGTACCAGTTTTGAGTGTTGTTGGTGAACAGGTAAAACTTTGCACCAAATGTGATGATTCTTTTGATATATTTTCATTTTAATGTAATTCTAAATCTATGGTTTAATTTATCACAGAAAACAAAACCAACACAACACAGCGTAAGAGGTCTGCGAGGTCTGGGGCTCACTCCAAATATATTGGCTTGCCGTAGTGCTAAGGTAAATATTTTAGCATATATAATTATTTACCACTAGTTTTGTTTGAATATTATCTTAACTTGTTTTTTTTTTCAGGTGCTAGATGATAACGTAAAACAGAAGCTCTCCCAGTTCTGTCATGTGCCGGTAATATTTTTTTCCATTATTCAATCTCCTGCCTGTGAAATCAGGGAAATCAATGTTTTTTTTTCAATAAATGTTCTATGGCTTGTTGTAGATAATTTTTCCTTTTGTTGTAGGTCGCAAACATTCTGACTCTTCATGATGTTTCAAACATTTGGCACATCCCGTTATTATTAAGGGTATGTATACTCTTTCTCTCTTCTAATAAATGTTTTTTTATTCTTTCTTCTTTTCCTTGATGTTAACTATTGCAATTTGCCTTTCTATTTTAGGATCAAAAGGCACATGTGGCCATTTTGAAAAGCCTTGATCTCGAAAGGTTTATCTTTATATTTATTTTGTCATTTGTCTTAATTTCATTTGACGGAGATCAAATATTATAATAATAATATTATTATTATTAACACATTATTAGTGTTTAACTTGCAGCGTGACACGCGAACCAATGTTAGATGAGTGGACAGAGAGAGCTCAAATTTTTGACACACTTCAGAATCCAGTTAAGTTTTATTTCTCTTTCGTACTTTTTCTTTTTTCTTTTTTTGTATAATATTTTGTTCGTATATTAACCTTTGTCTTGCTTTGCAGGTGAGAATTGCAATGGTTGGAAAGTACACTGGTCTCTCAGACTCCTATCTCTCAGTTTTGAAGGTCTTATTTTATTTCTGAAGTCCAGTGGTTTATTTTTATAAATTTTTATTTTTCATAGCATTTCACTCGCTCCCTATAATTCTACAAAGAGTATCTGGAAGCGCCGAATATAGCTTCTTCATTTCCATTCGTTTCAAAGAGCATTTGAAGTTTTCTGTTGTTGTGGAAACATGCTTGATTTTCTCGTCATTTAATGTGTCAATCAAATCGCATCTTGATCAAATTGCTGTATTTTCTTACTGTTTTCTTATAAAAAATTTTGCAGGCCTTGTTGCATGCATCTGTAGCTTGCCGCAGGAAGCTTGTAGTTGATTGGGTTGCATCTACTGATCTAGAAGAGTCTACGGCCATGGAGGTCTTTATTACCTTTTCTAAATATTGTTATTATTAAGGCAACAATGCTTTCTTTTTCTTTATTTTTCAACTTCTGATGTTTCTTAATTGATTTTGTTTAAATGGTTCTACAGTCACCAGAAGCTTACAAGAAAGCATGGGATTTATTAAGGGTGAGTTCTATGTTTACATTCATTTTGTTTAGTTGTACATCAGCTGGGGATGCTTTTCACAAGTTAATGCACTTGTAGATATAGGGTAAAATCTGAAGCTATGAAAAGAGACCCTCCAAATGAGAAACTTCATACATGCCCCTTAGATGTCATACTACTCTCGTTAACATAGTGGATGCTGTATTGGTTTCTTCTTGGTTTGTGTTTTTGGTTCAATAAATTGTCCAAATGCTTCTCAATCAATCTTTTTGATGTTTTTTAGGAGGGTAAGGATAGTATATATTTTGGCCTGTGCCTTACTTTAGGTTTAATGGGTGTGCACATGAAATAAATCTCTCCTGTTACCTTACTTTGCTTCATTATATTATGAAACAATTGCCCATATTGTTCCAAGGTCTGATTATAGGAATATATGTGAAAAATATTGTATTTATCGTAATCCTTCACAACACTC
Organism: Carex parvula; assembly: GCA_025461045.1. Taxonomy (NCBI): domain Eukaryota; kingdom Viridiplantae; phylum Streptophyta; class Magnoliopsida; order Poales; family Cyperaceae; genus Carex; species Carex parvula. Next base: position 180,558 of record JAJGRW010000074.1, on the reverse strand, counting down.
ATGGTGATGAGTGTTTCCTTGGCTAAGCAGTGAATCCTGAGTAGGCTGCAAGACTGTTGATGAGATGTTTAATTACAGGCACTAGTATGGTGATGATATTATAACTATTGCTTATTCATATTTAATTAAGGTTTTACTTAAAATCAACACAGGGAGCAGATGGGGTGCTTGTGCCAGGAGGGTTTGGTGACCGAGGTGTGCAGGGCAAAATCATGGCTGCAAATTATGCACGCGAGAACAATGTGCCGTACCTGGGTATCTGTCTGGGAATGCAAATTGCAGTCATAGAATTTGCTCGATCAGTGATGAACTTAACTGGTGCAAATAGTACCGAGTTTGAACCTGACACAGAAACCCCTTGTGTTATTTTCATGCCCGAGGTAATTAGTTTTCTTTAGTTGATAGTTTGTTTCCTGGTTATAAGATGATAATCGGCAATTTAGTTATTTATCATCATTTTTGTAATTGCTTGCTTGCTATCTGGATAAATTGGCGGTAGACGCAAATGAAATGCTTTTGCAGAAGGTCTTGATACTATTTTAAATGCAATAATACTTTGTTTTGTCATTTACAGGGCTCAAAAACACACATGGGTGCAACCATGCGCCTTGGGTCAAGAAGAACATACTTCACCACCACTGATTGCAAATCTGCTAAGCTGTTAGTATATTAATCTTTATTTAGTCAGATGTTTCAGCTTTCTAATTAGGGAAATATTTCTGTTTGCCTTGATAAAACCTTGAATTTTTATATTGAAAAGTTAACATGGATTGAAAATTATGTGTGTATCTTACTTACACTGATTGAGATGCTCTACTGATTTCGTTGTGATGCTCTGTTTAGGTATGGCAATGTGAGCCATGTGGATGAAAGACATAGGCATCGATATGAGGTATGTTTGAAAAAATATTTTATTTTATATAAACATTTTAGTATGGACATGTGTTGAATTATTTACTTGTTGAAAAAATAGGTAAATCCTGACATGGTCCCACAATTTGAAAGCGCTGGTCTGCAGTTTGTTGGTAGAGATGAGACAGAAAAACGCATGGAGGTCTGAATTTATTCAATTCATTGCTTTTTATTTTTCTAATTTGACTATATTTTGAGATGTTACTCAAAACCTTGTGCATTTTGCAGATTATCGAGCTCCCAAGCCACCCGTTTTTCGTTGGAGTTCAATTTCATCCAGAGTTCAAGTCCAGACCTGCCAAGCCTTCTGCACTTTTCTTAGGTAAAATGGCACAAAATTTTAGTATTATTAGATAAGTCACTTCGTTGAACTAAGGTGGGCACTGACTGTAAAATTGAGCTTTCAAGTGAAGGTGTGGAGTTAATTCTAGCCTTGTTTGCAAACTTGTTCTTTGAATTCCCTTACATTGTACCTTATTTTAACTGCTTGGTTAATCAAATCTTATTACCTTTCTGTCTTATTTTTTATTGATACAGGATTGATAGCTGCCTCATCAAAACAACTTGATACATTTCTTCCGAATGCTAACATTAACCATATAGTTAACAACATTTCTCCGACCCGACATCTCCCAGCTAATGGTTTTTGTGCCACAACCACAAAGCCTCTCCAAAATGGACATGCAAAGAAGGTCGCTTCCAATGGTGCTGCCAATGGAAACGGAAATGGGAACTGTTACATTAATGGCAACGGGGTGCACAAATAGAGGAATGCTAAGCAATCCAAGGTTTTGTTATAATAATTATCTTAATATTATCATGAGGATTTGTTTTTGCGGTCAATCGAGAAAGCTCGATTGGACTGGTGCTTGTTCTATGGCTTTTTTTTTTTCTCAAAGAAGGAACAGCGCGGGGGTTCGTATTGAGATAGGGTTTTTTTGAAGCAAGGTTTAATTTCTTTCTTTCTCAGTTTTTAGTAGAAGGTCAAGGAATTTTAGAGATTTTGTGTTTTAAGAGGATTTGTAACTCTGATGATGTATATTAAGGTGGATCAAAACTCTGAAAGCATATCTAGGCTTCAGCAAGTTATATCTGATGCAATATGGAAATAGTTTGTCCTGCCAAAAAATGTAAAAAAATAATAAAAGTATGGGCCGCCAAATCATGGTAAACAGGCCCACTTTCTTTAATGGGCTGCTCAATCAATTCGTTCAAGCTTAGCTTTCTTTGATGCAGAAATTATTTGGTGTTTATTTGTTGCAGGTTATGCAATGAGGATTTCATCAAATCATGAAGAGTGTCAATAATGAATCAAATAAGATAGAATAAAGGTTATCTTAAGTTGCAAACATATTTAACCAGACTTGACAAATCCGTATTAAAAATAATGCATGCCTCAACTTGATCCTTATAAATAAATTAAAGCTAGAATGTATTTTAATATCCTCTTGCTATTGGTGTAAAACAAAAGGTTAGCAATAAATTAAGTGAATAAATATACAAATAGTATATTTATATCTATTCAATCTGATTTATGTTTTTGAGTAAAGGGGTTCAAATCTATAGGATTAAATAAACTAGGGTTAGAGTTAAAATAGAATATTTTTGCTATAAATATTTTTTTAGTAATGGGGTTCAGATTGGTACAAATGTTGATAATGTTCAAATTAGTACGTGGGAGTTCTTTAAAAATAGGAAATAGAAAATATTTAAAATATTACAGGAATAATCTAATCAATATGAACCGACATTTTTATTAATATCCAAAGTTAATTACAAATTAATTATTATACCCACGTTCTCCGACTTTTGCCAAAAATGTCCACACCGGCCACAAAATGGCCAAACACTTGATCTGAATGGTACATAATTTTCAAATTAAGTGATTTTCTACCTATCTAAAAAAATAGTAAAAAAATTCTAAAAAATGTAAAATTTGGTTTGCAAGTACATATTCATATGGAGATCATGTTGAACTATTCGGATCGACCGTTAGGATTTTGAAAACCCAATATTGAGCTGTAGCACGGAGGCCCTCTATGCTATGCATAGCATATTAGCAATTTCCCTTTCTCTAATATTCTATATATTTTTATGTTAATTTCTATAAATAAAAAACCTCTCTTGTTTAACTCTCAGAAAAAAAAAAGTTTAAAAGAAATTTAAATTCTTTTAGGAATAGAGCTGCATGCTATCTGCAGCAAATTGATATAGCGTGTTACTTTCTCAACAATCTACCTAGATATGTTTTTATGACGAATCTAAACCGTTGAAATCAATTAATATCCGTGCGAATCAGACGGTCATCTAAACAAAAATATTCTGTTACCTCAGCGGATATGAATTCACAGAATGTACCACTTGACGACAAAATCACACCTCCAGTTTCATCCTCTCGTCATCTCCTTGCTTTACACATCACTCGCCAAACCCTAACCCTATTCTCTCTCTCTCTCTCTCTCTCTCTATCTGTCCTCCGCCATGTCGAACCCGACGTACGGATACGGCTCGAGTTATAACTCCGGCTACTCGGGGTTATCTTCTCTCCATCCTGACCTTTTCTCGGCCCCCTCGGACCGTTATTCAGCTGCCTCCGACCATTTCAACGGCGATCCGGGGTACTATCGCTCCCGCTACTCTCATCACTCATCGGCGGCGCCTCCTCCTCCCATTGATGTTGGGCTCCCGCCTTCTAGACGCTCGCTGGAAGGTTCGTTCTGATCTATCGTGCTCTTTATTTTCTTGCATTAGAGCTGAGATCTGTAGAGATTTCCTTGGTTTACTAGTTCTTAGGACATTAATCCGAGTCGATTTCAGGAGTCGTCTAACCAGATGTTACGTTCCCACAATGGAGAGATATTGCTATTAGTCTGAGTATCTAGCCAATATTTTGTTTATTTACTATGTTTATCGGTTACATAGTAAAAAATGCTGGTAAATTTGGCAGGATATAGCTTGTTGTTTTTGTATAAGTTTTCATAAACGTACATTTGATTTTCATTGGTTATGTAAGATAAAAGACACGTATAGGCATCGCGAATTCTATGGTCAAGTTAATTGTACGATAAGTTCATTCCTTATATTGGTTCTGGATAAAACAAAATTTCTTGCATAAATTGGTAAATTATCTTACAGAATCTATTACTTTTTAATTGTAAATTAGTAGTACCAAACTATCAATTACAAAATAAATAAGTAAACAAACTAAGTTTCTATTCCAATCAAGGTTTGTATTGGTCTTGTTAATATGATATCTTTTACATTGGTATCATCGTGTTTGATATCCACTATACTCGGAATAGCACTTCCCGTTTTAATTTTAATCAGTTTAGTGTGCCTGTAAATAGTTTCCATATTATACTGAGCTACTACTAAATTTCATTAGTTGATTTGATTTGATTAAGTTTTAACTTATTAAAGCATATGAATAATGCTACTTATTTTATATTTTTTGTATTATTTACGTATAGCTTCGTATCACCATCCGTATCCGGGGCAAATAGAGGCACCAATATATACACATGATTATATGGTTAAAAGGCCTAGAGTGGAGAGCAAATTACCAATATACCCCCAAAGGCCAGGAGAGAAGGATTGTGCGCATTATATGATGACGAGAACCTGTAAGTATGGAGAGACATGCAAATTCGACCATCCTATCTGGGTCCCGCAAGGCGGACTCCCAGACTGGAAAGAGGTGATATTACTTAATTATTATTTCAACCTATTTTATTATATTAATTATTATCATTACTTTTATTGTTACTATTATTATTCTATTTTTTTGTCCAGCAGTATTGATTTTGATATTTGAACGGAATTTCACATGCAATATATCCTATGCAATAAATTTATTTTGGTAGAAATCATATATGTCATTTTGAATGAAAATTCCGGCTACAATCTTTGTATAAAATGTACAAGGGGTGATGCAGTGATGGTTTTACACAATTTTGGAGGATTATTTTTATTGTCTCAGATATGCGGTCAGTTTCATTATTATTAATTCATGTTTCTCAGCTTAGATAAGTATTCTTTCCTCTTTATTGACTAGTACGTTTGCTTGGTTATCTGAATGACACTCAGTGCCAATAAGTAAGCTTGTTATGAGTATATTGTTGTCATATGAATTTAGCGAGGTACTATGGTAGTTTGTAGCGTACTACAGGCACGTGAGAGGATATAATATATGGTTATTAAATTCACTTCCAGTGTGGATGAAATGGTCAAGATATTTTTATTGAAAGTTATTGAATTAGATTAAGACAGCTTAAAACCGGGGTTTCTTGGATTTTTTGTATTTCCCTTTCACCGTGACCTACACAGTATTGTTCACCACCGAGTAACAAGTACTGTCAGATCAAAACCTGTGTGGTGCCAGATGCTCAGATAAGGTGTATGGAGAAGAGAAGGCCTGTGGGGCAAACCAAAAAGTACCATACCAAGGTCCAAATTTTGGTCACTAATAGACTTTTTTTATGAGCTCTTTAAAAGTTGCAATATTCCTTTTGAAATAAGGGCCCCGTCAACCCTTGCATCCATTTCTATTAAGATTCCTCTTGTGGGAACTGACCGATGCATCTCTCTTTTACAGTTGCACTTATTTTCCTTCTTCTCGCATTGCTATTAACAGTTGCATATAACTATTTGTGTAGACCCCACATGTTCCAGTTCCGGCTGAGGAATCTCTCCCTGAACGACCTGGCGAGCTTGACTGTCCTGTATGTTGTTTTATTCTACTCTCTCTCTCTTTCTCTCTCTCTCGCCCTCCCTCCTCTCTGTTGCACATACATACATTCTTTTGTTTTGTTCTTTGTTCTGAAGTTCTTTTTTCTTTTGTTTTGATAGTTCTATATGAAGACATCCACGTGCAAATTTGCAGTCAAGTGCAAGTTTAACCATCCAAAAGGTGTCATCAGTAAAAATTCTGGGGAGGTTAGTGAACTGCCCTCCCTTCTCCTAACCTCGTCCTCGCTCTCTCTTCCCCATTGTTTTATATATTTATTTCTTGAGATTCTTTTACTTTTGTGTCGTTAATTTTATGAACCTACAGGCTGATAAGTTGGATAAGTTGGCACTACCCGAGAGGCCTTCTGAACCTCTGTGCTCGGTAAGAGCATATACTTGTTCGCTTACCATGATTGTTAGAGTAATTACATAAATATACATCCATTTTTACGCAAATAAAATTTATAGTAAAGATTTTACAGTAAATTACATGCATACTAGATGTTTCTATTAGTTTCTGACACACCAAAATTGACAGTCATAGAATGCCTCAGACCATTCAAATTGAATCCAAGCAAATCTGTAAAAAAAAAATTCCTCTGTTTGTCGAATGGTTATTTTAATGATTTACCCCTCATTAAACAGTTCTTTGCAAAAACGGGTATGTGCAAGTTTGGTGCGAATTGTAAGTTTAACCATCCCAAGGATCTTCATAAAACATCCGATGGAGAACATGAGATAAGTACTGCCTTGGCATGTAATAATGCAGATCCGACTGCAGCAATCGCAAAGCCTTCATCTGGATATAATGCTGTACTGTATAATTCCAAGGGTCTACCTTTTCGAGCGGTATATCTTTCCTCCTTGTTGCAGTTAAACATGTTGAAGTTGCATAGATCAATAACCACTAATAGAGAGGTCAAACTAAGCAGAAAAACCAGAAATCCTTGGCTTTTAGCGGTATGCATACCACAAGCGGACTCAGAATCAATTTTATTTTGAATTTTTTAGAGCCTTACAACTGAATCTTGTTTGACTGCAGCCTTGATAAAATATTTACAGTAGAAATGAGAAAAAAAAAAAGTATTTTAGGTTATATTCTGTACACTCGAGCATGCATGCTAGAAGCAAAAAAAGAAACAAATGGGACATTTGCAAAATAAGCTTCTTTTTTGTTTTACAGGATGAAGGAGATTGTCCATTCTATATGAAAACTGGAAGGTATGGAATTGGCTCTCTTTTAGTACCAAATTTCTATAATCTTTTTATTTTTTTTAAACCAATGGTTGAGATAACATCTTGTGCTTTTGTATCAGTTGCAAGTACGGGTCAACTTGTCGGTTCAACCATCCTGATAGAAGTGGTACGTTACACGTGTGAAATACTCTGTTAATATTTGCTTTGAGTGATTAATTTTGAAGTGCTGGTGCAGCTCTGGCTCTGGAAAATACATGTATCTGATCAAACCAGTATTTTCTTATGACTATATCAGTGTGATATGATATGAATGCCTTATGTTTTACAATCATTTCTTGGCTATAATTATATTTTCATCTAATATTCTGTAGTAATTAATCCTCCATTGGCGGCTCCCATTGTTGATCAAGTTGTTCCACCGCCGGTATATATGAATCTTCCTCTTGTAGCTGCTAACATTCTCCAAAATTTTGATCTGCATTCTGTCTCAAATACATCACAGGCAAGTAAAGCAGGACAACTTCAAAATCTAATTCATTTGTTACTATGAAATATCGATTTGCATACTCCAAGATTGTTCATATGGAATTTCATTGGTATGTGCCAGTTTGCATTTGGTAAATACAACATTAGACAGTAAATAACTAGGAAAGAAATTTATTTAGTTCCTATAAATGTTTTGTGAATGCTTTATTAACTAGCATCTTAACTTTTGCCATTGTTACTTTTAGATTGCTGGGCTGCCTCCAACTGCATATCCACAGAGGCCGGGAGAAATGGAATGTGATGTAAGTACGGGAAGTATTTAATGATATAGGCATTCATGTACATCATTACTTTTAGGACAGTGACGGTGGTTGAATAAGGGAAATAAAATTTACCTGAAACTTGCCCAAGTAGTGTTTCTTTTTTCCTTGTTTATTTGGAGAATAACTGAGGAAAGCAACTGACCTTGGACATCTTAAAATCGTGTGTAGAGAGTACTTATTCTGTTGCTTTATTTGAGTTGTGATGTGCTTTTGTTTGTTCTCTCTTTAATTCAGTATTACATGAAAACGGGGCAATGCAAATTTGGAGATAAATGTAAATTCCACCACCCACTCGACCGCTCGGCTGTTGGATCTGATGGTAAAAAACAAACTGTTAAACTTACCCTTGCTGGTCTCCCTAGAAGAGAGGTACCTTGTTTTACTTTGATTTTTCAATGTTGTTAGATTTATGATGAATCAGTGGACATTGGATTGTGCACATAAATGAGTTGTTGAATGTTTAGCTGAGGCCAATTGTACACGACCAGTCAGTTATCTACCAGTATTTACCTGATGATATTTTCACATTCTGGCTAATATTACAACTGATGCAAGGATGCATTTACAAAGAAGACCCTTTGTATAAATAAAACCTCTATATGTCAAATGCAGGGTGCTGCTGTGTGTGCGTTTTATATGAAGACAGCAACTTGCAAGTTTGGTGCGACTTGCAAATTTGACCACCCGCCACCAGGAGAGCTTGTTGCCATGGCTAGCAAGCATGGTACCAGCAGTACCGAACCTGGTACAACTGAGCCTGGTCCTGAAGAAAACCCTGAGGAAGAGGAAAATGAGGGAGAGGAAGAAAATAATGAGTAGGTGGTTGTAGAAAATTTATAAAATTTTGTTCATTTTGTTCTAGGTTTGTTTCTTGATTTTAACTAGGATTTAAATACGATGTATGTGAGTGTATTATTTATTGGCGAGTTTCTGTACTACCCACTTCTTTTTCGCACAAGAAAAGAATTATCAGAGAAGAAGCCTATTCAATTTTGTCTGTGAAACACAAATAAAATGACCGCATCTATCCCAGGCAACCCTGGCCCAAAAAAAACATGTGCGGATAAATTTTGAGCATTCAATCTTGTATTGAGCTAACAAAGTATATATATATATACCGAGGAGGGTTCAAATGCATCATATTTTTTGTGCTCCAATATGCTTCACATTTTTTATCTCTATCTTCAAAGTTCGAACAGTTGATCCGAACCGGTCAACACGATCTTCATAATAAAATATGTTTGGAGACCAAATTTTATATTTTTTAGAATTTTTTTACTATTTTGTTAGATAGGTACAATAGAACTTTATCAGATGGTCCAGAATCTCCTTAAAATGTGATTTTGTACCTATCTAAAAAAATAGTAAAAAAATTTTAAAAAATATAAAATTTGATATCCAAGCATATTTTAGTATGAAGATCATGTTGAGCGGTTCAGATCGACTGTTCGGACTTTAAAAATAGAGATAAATAATGTGAAGTATATTAGAGCACAAATATAAATAATGTATGTGAGCGTATTCCACCGATGCTTGCAAGACAAGTTCTGTTTTCTTATCTCTCAATTAGAAGAAAGTAGCAATCTATTTCATTCATGTACCTTCGTTCCAGTTGTCCCTGTAGCAGTAGTATTGCTTGAATCCTGGAGCAGTGAATCGGGTACTCCCCTCTTTTGGTTCTTTCAAATCTGGTGTCAGTGATCCCTTTGCTACTAGCACGGTTTTCTCTGTTAATTTACCTCTCTTTGTTCTTCGTTCCAGTGTGGCCAGCGTTACCTTCAGCTCTGTGCCGGACATGCTTTCCTAATTCATTCCCTTTGTTGCATATTTCTCTTCCTTGCTTATTCGTTTGATTTGTTGATCTCTAGCACCCTGTTACATCTCTGGATAACTAGGAAATTGGCAGTGTTTTTAAGTTTTGTACCAGATTTCCAAAAAAAGGGGACACGTTGAAATGGGGCCATATGCGAGGTGTCCAGGTACAACCGTTCAAGAAAAGGTGGGCTGGGCCTTCTAATAAATTTGGGCTTAGGTTAATAGCTTTGATTTCTCCTTCTCCAATCTCTATTCCACAATTGCATTGAATCAAGAAAGAAAGGAAAAAGAAGAGAACATTTAAAAAAAAAATCAAGTCGAACTAACAAGTTATTAGATTAATAAAATAGAGAATCGCATAAATAATTTAACCTATCTGTGTTGACCGTTTTTTATTCAAACCGGACAAGCCCATATTTCTAGAAGAACCATGTAAAACACCAAAAATAAATAAATAAAATAAAAGAATCACACTGGGTCAAAGGTCTTGTCAAAGTACTAAACCCAGCAATGCCTAACAAGACAAGGTCAAGGTCCCATTAGAGGTTCTCCTTTCAGCTTTGCACATGTCATAATGTGAATGTAATTTTGTTAGATCTGAACCAAACCTGGAGCTGGAGGTGACCTCACTTAACAAATATGGTGCAAAAAAAAGAATTGTATTTAATAACAATTGCACTAGAAGGGGTCCATCTATATATGTTATATTCCCATACCACCAACCATACTGAATTAGGGTTCACAAGTTATATCACAGGCCCATATTTAGGGGAACCTTTTGACTGTTTATGGATCTCATTAAGAGGAGAGATTATATGTATGGTCAAGTCCACATCAAAAGAAAAGGATGATAAGGTATTAAGGTTGGTGTAGTTGGTAGAGTAGACTAGGGGACATTTAAGGTTCTTTGTTTTTTTTTTTTTTTACAAGAGAATTAGTGAGAGAAACTGTGTGCTTAATTTTAGAAAATGTTCTTACTTCACACATGATATTCAAAATCCCTTGAAAATTTAATTCTTGATTCCGGGATAATTTTGTGCATAATCATAGCACAATTATTTCTAAGACACAAATATATGTCAACAAATGGTTTGAATCAGTGTTCTAAATAGCTAGCTATAGCTTGATCATAAAAACTAAGCTATGAGATAAAAGTGCGCTAATTCAGTTACGACCGTTATAGCTGTAATAGCTGATTGCTATTACCGCTACGCTCTATTGCTACCGCTATTCTACATGAGCTTTTTTTGCAATTTATATGGCTTTTGTTCTTATTTCTGATGTTACATGGTATGCTATGATAAGTATGCTAAACCGAACTATGTGCTTCTATTGCTATTTGTGATTTAGTTTCTCATTCTATATCAGAAAATATTCAAATATTAATTCTTCTTTTTGCTTGCTCTTCGTCTAGTATTCACTTGTAAAATTATTGTTGTTTATTTCAATTGAAAGTTGATTTTGATTATTATAATATATAAAATGTTCAAATAAGTATACTTACTTCATTTCACTTATAAAATTAATTGTCTTTATCTATTATAATATGTAATATTATAAAGTATGAACTATTAAATAATGTTACCTTGTAGATTCTTTTTGTTTCCTTTTTATTTGCATGATTGAAAAAAGCATAGACTTAGATTAGTTGTAATTTGATTATCACCTCAATTCTTCAATATTGATCATGTCGATAATTAGTAGAAATTTAGAATATAAATTTTGAAAAGAAAAAGAAAAACGCTATGTACGATAGCTTCTGCTATAGCTACTATATTCAAAATAAGTTTTATTTAGAACCTTGGTTTGAATATTGTAAGAGACATTTGCAAAAACTATTTTGCTCGTAAAGAGGGAAATACTAAATTTTGACTTCATGTCAGAGGATGTTTTGAATCCTATGCATTTTTTTAATGGCACGCCGTTTTGTTTTTTGTATTTTTTTTTTCGGAAACAAAAAGGGTTTAATGTGGCGGTGCTTTTTTTTTTTTTCTGTTTTATCAAAATTGAAAAATTGCATGTGTTTTCTAGTTTCTAACAGGAGATAAGAATTTTTATTTTATCAGAATAAAATCTGTATGTCTGACTAAACTATTTTGCTCTCCCGGAAAATAATAGAAAGGAAATGAAAATAAAAGAGAAAAAAAATAAGTCTTAAATATTTTTTATGTGAAAAGTCGCTTAAAACTAAGTAATTGCTGTTAAATTCTCATGCTTTAGAAAAAAAATTCTTTAACTGTCCTTTTAAATATCTTTTGCAAATCTCCTTTGCTATGCATGTACAAGAAAAATTGTGCATGATTTTTTGGGTTAAATAAGATAAATTCCAATCCAAGCTAAAATTAGAGCCAGATAAAGTTGTCATGCTCTCATCCTAGGATTCAAATCTGCTGAAATTCAAAACCATAAACAGTACCGTTGAAATTTCTGAAATCTTGAATCCAACTGTTGAACTGTTTCGAGATACGTGCACAGAAAAACCAGTTGTTTCGAGATGCGTGCACAAAAAAAGTTGAACGGCTGGATTCAGAATTTCAAAAACTCCAGAGATACTGTTCATGTATTTCGGATTTCAGCTGATTTGAATCCCTCATCCTATCATGAAGTCATGTTGCACAACCCTACAATATTGTTTCCATCTGTGAAATAGTTCCACTAAATGTTAAGCCGCTTACCTAGATCCTAAAATGCCATCCAATTAATGGTACATGACAAAATTCACAGCATTGGCATTGGATCCATCTCATCTCTCTTCTCTTCTCTTCTCTTTCTTTTTTTTCTTGATTCTATCTAAATGGATAAAGGAAATTGTCTTCTTTCAAAGAGCTTTGTTAAGGATATCCAGGTTTCATACAGTACCAACCCTTCTTATCCAAAAGGAATAGCAATGGATGGCATCATATACAGGATTTTTCCAAAAAGAATTATTTTATTGTGTAATTTTTTAATAATAAATCTAATTTTTGTCTGTAACACAGTAAGATGCAATAATTATAATCTCTTCTTGATTATAGTTTGTTAAATTTAGAAAAAAAAATTTGTAGTTTGTTGAAACTAAAATTTGATGTGTATTGATATAGAAAAGATAGAGATCTGGCCAACTAATTTTCATTTAATATTTATGATAAATTCATCATTCGAGTTTCAAACTCACGAGATCTCTTTGTACAAAGGATCGATGTTGCTCTTTGCCACCAGATCAAAAGTCGAAGCGCATGCAAGCATGCTTATCAATTTCTTTTTAGTTTTTTTTTATCTCTTACCATGAACAGTTAATTATTTCTTGAATTTATAATGAGGAGGGTTCAAATGCACATTAGTTTTGTGCTCCAATAAGCTCCACATCCTTTATCTCCATTTTCAAAGTCCGAACAGTCGATCTGAACCGCTCAACATGATCTTCATAATAAAATATGCTTGGATACCAGATTTTATATTTTTTAGAATTTTTTTACTATTTTTTTAGATAGGTAGAAAATCACTTTTTTAAGGAGATTCTGTACCATCCGATAAAGTGATATTGTACCTATCTAAAAAAATAATAAAAAAATTCTAAAAAACTATAAAATTTGGTCTCCAAACATATTTTATTATTAAGATCATGTTGAACGGTTCGGATCAACTGTTCGGACTTTGAAAATAGAGATAAAGGATGCGGAACATATTGGAGCACAAAAATTATGGTGCATTTGAACCCTCCTCATTTATAATATAACATTCATTTGTCACAGATTATCATAAATTTATTCTTCCGTAGTTATTGAATTTTATATTTGTCCAATCAAATCATTTTGTTATTATTTCCGACTAAAATACTACGGAATATGATCACTCATACCCATATTCATGTCATTTTTATTATGTTAGTATTTTAAACAGAAATAATAACTAATTGGAACAAATGAAAAGTTCAATAATTATAGAGAAGTAAATCAAATTTTGAGTGCAGTTCATGAAGAAAAAAAATACAAAGTTTAGTGAATTATAACAAAATTTTACCCTCGTCTATTTTCGTTTATTATGAATTATGACAAAATTTTCATCTATTTTCTTTTATCTTTATCACGTTTTTTTCATTTAGGATGCGTTTGGATCGTCAAGAATAGCATGGGGTTAACACTGTTTTTGAGTTATTGACTATTCTTCACCACTATTCTACGTTTGGATCACTCTAAAAATAGAACTATTTTGAAGTTAGCGCTGTTCTTGCTAATCCATCCAAACGATGGAACAGCGCTAACCCCAATTAATGGCCTTATATTTTCATCTATTCTTGCTATTTCCTTGTATTGCATCAAAACGCACCCTTATTATTTTTCTCTTTTGGAAGATTCTTTTAGCACATACAATTAATGGCCTAGCTACCAGAGACACTGAGGAAAACAACTCAAAGCAAGAGAGAGAGAGAGAGAGAGAGAGATGGTTGGACAGTAGGGAAAGAGGTTACTTGGCCCCACCAACCACGGGTTAGGTCGCTATAAAATGATTCTTGCCTCAATTTTATAGATCCTAAAGTCTATTTTAGTGAGAGAATGTTTTGCCCAAAAATATATTACATTTTGTTTGTGAGTGCACAAAGATGTACTTTTTCATAAATACATGCATAATTTTTTTATGAGGATTCCAATACTTTCATTATGTCTTACATTTTATATCTTTATTTTCAAAGTCCAAACTGTCGATTCGAACCGGTCAATATGATATTCATATTAAAATATGCTTGGAGACCAAATTTTATATTTTTTGAAATTTTTTTACTATTTTTTTTAGATAGGTACAAAATCACTGTTTTTGAACGGTCTAGAAACAGTGATTTTGTACCTATCTTAATAAATAGTAAAAAAATTCAAAAAATTATAATTTTCATCTACAAGCATATTTTAGTATGAATATCATGTTGAGCGGTTCGGATCGACAATTTAGACTTTAAAAACGAAGATATAAAATATGAGATATGATGAGATATGAAAAGCATGAGATAGTGAAACCTCCTCATTTTTTATATACTTTATTATATCTTTGGTTAGTTAAGTTTAGATGCTTCCATGTACTTTGCTTTGACATAATTGTCTTTATTTAAATTAAAATGTTGGACGCTTTTGTAAAGTCCAATAATTTGGATCAATTATAACAAATACAATATATACTAGTTTGTATGAAAATCATACTTTTAGTTAAAACAGTGCTCTTAGTATGAAAGATACATATTAGAAATCTACATTTAACTGAAATTTATGGGAAAAAAAAAAGAACTTGTTAAATACAAACATCAAAACAACAATCAATTGTGATATTTTATGTCTCTTTTATTTTTTAATCGCTTGGATTGATTAATAATAAGTTAAGGATATAATTTATGGTGTTCTTTAATTCTATCTCCTAATAAAAGAAAAAGATAAAGATAAAAGGGATTTTAGAAATATTCTAGAAGAATAATTCTAGGCAAATAGACTTGGTTCTCACCTCTACCTCCATTATGGAATCACGGGTTTTGCATTATAAAACGACACGTGGCATTAAAAATGGCTAAGACCAAATCTTGGGGTTCTTACTTCTCCAGACAACACCACCTCTTTCCAAGCTGGATTCCAATTTCATGGGACCCACCATATTCATATATGGAAAAAGAGGAGGGATCCACTTACAACAAATTTGAGTTACAACAAAGTTACAACATTCATTTTTTTCATTTTCAAAGTCCAAATTGTCGATCCAACCGTTCAACATGATCATCTAAATAAAATGTACTTGCAGATCAAATTTTATATTTTTTTGAATTTTTTTACTATTTATTAAGTATTTTACAAAAAATAGCCATACTTAGACCATTGAATTTTGTACCCATCTTAATAAATAGTAAAAAAATTCAAAAAAAATATAAAATTTGATCTGCAAGTACATTTTATTTAGATGATCATGTTGAACGGTTTGGATCGACGATTTGGACTTTGAAAATGAAAAAATAAATGTTGTAACTTTGTTGTAATTCAAATTTGTTGTAAGTGGATCCCTCCTCTTTTCTACTATGGTTTGAGTGTCAACATTTATGACCTTTTGAAAACGAAATATGCGTACAGAAATTTGCTCCGCTGGTGCGATTGACATTCGTTCATGTCACACTCTGTATAAATGTCAAACTTTAATACATCACAAGATAAAATGCCTAAAGAAATATGAGCAGTTGGTGTCTCTATCTAGATTGGTTTATTACAACCACCATGCATGGTGACAAACGAATAGTTTGAATTCAGTTCGACAGAGTCAAAAATTCGTAATTCGGATATAATTCGGAAATGATTCGATACAACAAGAAAGGAAAAAAAATCAAAAAAACACTAGAAAAAAATTTGTATTTTTTTCACGTTTTTCTCGTGAATAATTCGTGAT
The DNA here is from genome assembly GCA_025461045.1 of Carex parvula. Classification (NCBI taxonomy): domain Eukaryota; kingdom Viridiplantae; phylum Streptophyta; class Magnoliopsida; order Poales; family Cyperaceae; genus Carex; species Carex parvula. The sequence goes on along the minus strand of JAJGRW010000074.1, from coordinate 164,710 downwards.
TCGCGTTTTATTTGCGAATGAAACATATTATACGTTTTTTTGCGTTTTATTCAGAGTTCGATTCGGAAACGTCAAAAAACGAATAAAACGTGAATTAATCGCGTATATTGTTACTATGTCACCATGTATAAGTCGGTCTATATTATTGTTTATTTTATTCTTTTTTTTTTACTTCTAGTTGGATTTTTAAAGAAAAGTTTAAACATCACATCAAGACATTGAAAGAAAATAAATTTATATCACCTAAGATAACATAAATATAATATGTTTGCTTTGACTGAAATCGTTCGATCAGGATCCGCACGAATATTAAAAGATGGCCCAGATCGGACGGCCCAGATCTAAACAAAAAAATTATGTTACCTCGGGGGATATAGACTCGAAAAAAAAAAGGATCTTATTGTAAGAAATATTCACAGATTTTCCAACGGACACTGTATCGAGATCTATTTAATATACGGTCTAAGTCTGATTTGTGTCGAGATTCATGCGAGCGGATTTAAAAATGCACCAATTTCAAGTGATCTATGAACCGAAATCATCTTTACAAATTTTGATACAAATTAAACGAATTTCAGTCAAATGTTCCTCGGAACCTCTCCTCTCCTTATGAAGACCCAAGACCAAGGTTCTAAATAGCGCGCTATAGCGTTTTCGGACCATAAAACTATGATGCTATAGCGCATTATATGGCAATAGCGTTGTTTTTTTAGCCGTTCCGTTATAACGCCATAAACGCTATTTAAACCTTTGCCCAAGACAAACAAAATGGTGATTTTCATTTTTACCAATAAGAGTTCCAGAATTTAAATTTATACCAATTTTATTATTTTGTATTCGTTAGGGAAAAATGACAAAATTATATGTCAGTGAAGCCACCGACCATTTGAAAAGATGACAAAATATATACATTGTATTCATGCGTTGTTTATCATTTATTCATTTGAACTAGGTAGGCCATTAATTAATAATAAAAGAAGGCTAACGACAACGATGACATTTTAGACTAATTTTTGACAATTTGTGTCGAATTTTAGGGAAAAAAAAAAGGATTCCTAGGACCAAAAGAGAATTTCTCTGTTTCACAGAAATACATTGTATTCTAGGGGCCAATTAGTAATTTGTAAACTTATCCTAGCTCTGGAAGACTGGAACAAAAGAAAAAAAAAAGATCCTTTCATTAAGGGGTTAAAGTAAAAATTTGAAATGTGGGCCCCACCAAAGCAGCCAATTGTTGACATTTACCTAATAAAAAGCCCTGATTAGATAGTAAAAATAAAAACATAGGTTGTTTCATTATTTTTATTTCATTTGATTTCTTCTGAAAAGCCCCTTGGCAGTGTCATAATGCTCCCAACTACCATTCAACAAAAGCGTACAAAACAAACAAATTATAAATATAACCTTCAAACTTTACTTACTCACAAGGTACAACCCTTTTCTTTTACAATGAGCCCAGGTCGCCCTCATAAATACAAACTCTCATTTTTCTCACTTTGGTCCAAGAAAATTGACTTGGTTGTCTTCTTTATAAAAATTTGATAAATTAATTATGCAATGTATGACACAAATCATTGTAATAATAAATTGCATCAAAACAGTAAAGACAAATTACTTGAAACTCAGGGACTATAATGAAAACGCATCCCGTGGCGAAAAGTTCTTATAAAATAAGTTAATTGCATCCACAAGTGTCTTTTGTTTTGTTTTGTTCTTTTAGCTGTGGCACTTCTTTGTGAAAATATGTGTAGCACTATAATGACACATATTTGTTTCAATCAGCCGGTGCTTTTCAGTGAAATCTGCATATATCTTAAATTGCAATAATGTAATTTATAAATTTTAAATTACAAATATTCTATTCATTTAGTCCAGACTCAATGTATAATTCCGAATTATTTCCGAATTTTATCCAAATTATATCCGAATCACGAATTTATGACCCGCCGAACCTTTCCCGAACTTTTTAAGTTGTCACTATGCTTCATGCTTTGCCTTACAAATTCAACAATGCTACACAGAAATAAAGATCTGGAGCGACACAGGAGATCCGCCTCGTTAACTGAGATGGTTCCATCAATTCCCTTGGGTTAAATGCTAAGTCTGTACTTTGCTGGGCCCGGTGTTAGATGCAATGTTGTTATCAACACATGATTATCAATTCAAAATTCTAAATCCCAGATTTTGATGTGCCCAAAAAAGTGATGAATTTTAAGATCTCCAGGTTAACGTTATTGAGAAAGACAGAGGGATGGAAAGTGAATAGGAGAGAATTTTACTGGGAAGTGGGACCACAGGGTAAAAAAGTTAAAAATAATTGAGAAAGAATATTGAAGTATTTTATTGATTAAAAAAAGAAGAAGAATGACAACATATCTATCAGCACAAGACAGCAGCAACATCATCAATTGCATTGCACCTACCTCTCTCTATCTCTCTCCCTCTCCCTCCCCCCTCTCTCTCTACAAGTTTTTAGTACTGGCACCATCCTCCCCCCCTTTTCTACAAAACCCCACCAAATTTGAAAATTAACGAAATGATACATACACCATTGCTGCTGCCAATGTTTGTTGTATGGTGTATATTTACATCCAACAGATCCCCCAACTCTCTTGCTCTTTCCCTCTCTAATCTTCTTAAAACAAACGGTGGTGGGTTGGGGAGATCAAAAAATTTGAGAAGTGAGAGCCAAAGATGAAAAGAATTTTCTCTGCATCGACCAATGAAAGAACGAAAATAGAAAAAAAAAAAAATTAAAAAAAATTAAAAAGGAAAAAATGGACCCTTCTATCTACCATCCTAACTCATGCTTTGGCTCGATGAATTATTATGCAAATGCGATGAACAGGGCAGGGGCAAAATGGTAACTTGACAAATATTATCGGGTTAGAGACTGTAGTGCCGAACAGAGTATTCAAAAATTTGTTGGCTTGGACAAATCATCTCCTTCACTCTTGTACCATTTTTGTATATCTTGAATGTCGGTACGATTCTCACATTCTCTGCTCTTGCCACAGCATGACTCTCATTTACATTGACCTACACATCACAAAAATAAGTTAAAAATAAAGGCATAACAATACAAAATATTTTTTTTATGTAATTTTTCTCTGGTCCTTGATGATAAGTTCGAGTGATAATGCTTTTGATATAAGAAGTGAAATCATGCAAGATATTATGCAAATTCATGTAAATTTAGAAACAGAACCGTTGGGGTTAAATGATGATTTATTTTACCTTGAGGAAATTGGCAGAGGGATAACGGGTACAAAGCGTGTCAACAAAGGGGCTAATTTGGGTACATTGTGCATTTCCTGGAGCCATGAAATAAACAACCGATACACCTGAAAAAATTTACAATGGTTAGCTTAATGACAAGATTAGAGTGGAAGAAAAGGACTCGGTCTCATGCCCAAAAGTGTCAACAACACCCAAAAAAAAAAATGAAAGAGCATCTCTCAGAATTTATAGCAAGTTGACATTTCAACATTTGGAAGAAGGCTCCAAATAGAAGTTTCAGATCACACAAGTCAAAATAGATAACTCTTAACATTTATGATTTTCACACAAAAAAAAAAAATTTATAACACACAAAAAATATTAAGCCAACCAAGATACATAGGTCCAAAACCATCCATCCAAGTCAAAAAATGGAATAACAACGTATGTATTGCAAAAACAAAATTGACTTGAAAAGAACTTTATCAAGTATTCCAATTTAAGTTGGTGGTTGAATGCATGCAATAATGCAAGATTGATATGCAAAAAATAACAAGTAAACTCTTTTATCAGATACTCTGAATTTATGTTTGGTTGGATTGACCGAATGTAATTTCGACGGCCGCAAGATGAAAAGAAAGACAGCCTTACCAGGAAGAGAGATAGCAGCTTGAAACTGCTCTAATGATGACACAGCTTCAACTTCACCTCCAAATTTCAAATTAGAAACCTCTTCACCTCGCGACATTTTGAGCGCCACCTGGGCATGAAACAACCCTTCTGCCACCTCTTTGTCTCCTGGCAACTCCTTCCTCAGCACCTCATAATCCCTCACACACTCGGCCCACCGTTCTAACTGAACACCAAAGAAGTACTAGTTATTTCATAACCAGTAAAGAAGTACTATGTTCGTAATTTGTAATGCAGACAGACTAGCATCTTCTCATTTTAATATATATATTTCTGTTTGATGAAATTGAGGTTTTAACAAACGTGAATTGCCAAGAATCTTTGGAACAAAATGCTAGCAAACAACAATTCCGAATGTACATTGAAAGTTAAGCAAAATAGAAAGGCTGTCGGGAAAGTTTACACACACAAGAATTTAATCACATAGAAACACTAAAAATGAAGAACTTGAACAGTTTAAATAACCCTACAAGAAGGGTATTTATCAAAACTGCTACAAAAAACAAAAAGAAAACAAATGTTAAAGTTAAGAACAACTAACCTTAGCATTGGAGTTGGCACGTCTAAGGAGGGCCTTGGTGTAATTTGGCTGAATTCTGAGGGCCTCATTGCAATCTTCCACTGATTTCTCCCACCTCCCCATCTTAGACCAGCATGCTGCACGGTTGCAATACAAAACCGGGTTAAACTGGTCATGCTTCAGACCCTCCCCGTAGGCAGTGCATGCATCAGCAAAGCTGCCAGATTTGAAGAGCTCGTTTCCACGCAACCTTGCACGTGCCACTAGTCTGACATTGTTGAGGACTGATGTGACTTCCGTGTTTGTGGGATCAAGTAGCTTCGCCTTCTCAGCTGCTGCTACAGCTGTCTCAAACCTGTGTATAAAGAAAAAGAAATGAATTAAAATTGATATTATAATATAAAGATTTCATTACCCCTCACAGAACTTGTATCATAAATCTACGCATCTAGCCTTCCTTTTTTTATCCTAAAGGACCAAATCCCCTTTCAACAGTTTTCAACAAAAAGACAAAAAGGCAGTTTTAGCATTGTTTTGAAAAAAATAACAAACAGAGGAGTTCATGATGCTTGTGATCATTTAAAGGGCTACATGAGTTCCATTTTGAGACACCTAGTGCAATTAATAAGAGGGTTCCAATAACTTAAATAACACAAGTTAATTCCCATAATTCCCCACTATGTCCGAAAATAACAAATTATAGCCACAAATAGATAAGAACAAATATAGCTTCAATTCTTGTATATTTTATCCTTTTATGTTTAATTTTCATTTCTTTTTTTGGCAAGAAGTTTGTTAAACATACCTCCCCAAAGCCATATCGACTTGCGCTCGAACAATCTGTATGTAGGAGCTGGATAGCATCCCAAAAACCTTCACTGGAGAGGATGCAGGTACCGAGCCCTCCAGTTTTGTCAATCTCGAAAGAGTTGAATCAGCCTCATCTAGCTTATGCAACCTAAGAAGAGCCTCTGCTCTTAATGCAAATATCTACAGAAGTTGAATAATTATACAAATACATAGCTTAGAGATTTTGCAAATTGGTAAAATTTGTTGGGGGCGATATATCTTCAGAGACATAGTAACTGTACCAATGGAGATGAGTCAGCACCGGCTGAAACAGTGGCATCAGCTTCCCTCAAAGCACTCTTCCAATCACCAATTCTTCTAGCATCGATGGATTTTGCAGAATGGCCCTCAATTTCTTGCAATTTGCGTATCTCTGTTTGATCAGGCGACTGCCCATGCACAGCAAGAGAAAAATGCCTCCTTGCACTCTCCACCAAGCCCATCCTATAATTATATTCAATGAATAAAGGTCAGGAAAAATTATTGACTTTCCGCTTTATTCGCAAGACATCAAAATTTTAAATCTAAGTAAAAAAATCCGATTAAAATTTGTTAAGTTCAGTACACTTATCATATTGCTTCAATTACAGGGGCAGATAATTATAACGGCGAAAGAAAAGGTAAAAAGGGATTATGTTCTAGCTTACAAGAAATTGTTAGATTCATGATCATGCAAAATAGCACCTGAAAAGGAAAGCAAAACTTGCAAGCATATACGAAAAGAGAGAACTACCAAATGCAAAAAGATCACAAATAAAAACCCAACCGAGTATATAACATATTATCAACAACTTTCAAAAGATAACCACTGGAACTCAAGACATAATAAACAAATAAACAAAAAAACAAGAACAAAACAGACAAGCAAAACCCAGCTTGAATCAGTTCCAACTTCCAACTGCCCCTGGAAAGCTTAGAATAATCAACTAAAAAATTATCAATGAATCTCAAATTCTCAATTGACAATCCACATTGACTGCAGCCATGAACTCATGCAGGTATAATATTTTTACAAAACAAGATACATTAATAAATGTATTGCAATGCACCACTACACATCAGACAATGAAAACCCCAGCCATAAAACCAAGCCTTTCAAACCAAAACAAGAACAGTACCCCAATTTAAAAAAAAATAAGAAAAAGACAGAAATCAAATCCTCACCGCAGATTCAACCCTGCGAGCCGGTGGTGCGCCTTCTCGTTCGTCGGATCAAGCCTCACTGCCTCCTCACATTCCCTCAATGCCTCACCAATTCGTCCCAGGCCAATCAAAGCCGCAGCCCGGTTACTTCTACAACTCGCATTGTCGGGTGATACCGACACTGCCTTATCATACCACCTCAAGGCATCCAAAAATAGACCCCTTTTGTAATACTCGTTCCCTCTCTTAGTTGCCTCCTGAAAATTAGACGAACTCGGGTTGGTCGCCGATACAGACCCGCCCCACATTATGCTTCCATGCCCATAATTTCCTGTACCTGACCCGAGAACATCAGATCGGGTACTGGTACGAGGCTGTGCTGCCCCAACCCTGCCGATCTTACCAGAGGGACAGATATTACCGGCTGGTAGCACATTGGTCACAGGAGAGCTCGCTGTACTGGAGATTCCAGTTACCACTCCACTGGAGGCACCACCACTAGTGTGACCAGTGGAGTTGTGGCTGCTACTGTTCCCGCCTGAGTAAATGAGTGGGCCGGTAGAACCAGATCGGCGGTGCATGGGTCGGGGTCCGGTAGGGCTGGATTCTCCCGACCCGCTCGAAAACTCCCCTGATTTTCTCGTACCCGGTAAGGCCCGGTTGGCAGAGAAGGAACCGGAGGAGCTGGAGCTGCTGCTGGTGTTAGCGGGTCCGCCAGTGCGGCTCCGTAGCGGGCTAACGGGCGAGCCCAAGGCCGGGAAGGCTTTGGTGTCGGGTTTGTTTTCTTCGAGGCTGAGCGCGATGTCCATTCGGCTGGAGAGACCCGATACGGGCCTCTGATCGTGCGACATTTTGGCTACAAAGTGGGATGCTTTTAGTGCTTTCGTCTAGTTATTGGTTGCCAGTGGGATCTATCGGTATGGCATGGGAAAAGCAGAGACAGATTTAGAGAGAGAGAGAGAGTAATATAGGGTTAAAGAGAGAAAGAGGAGTGGATGGGGAGAGGACAGATCTCGTGAGTAGAAAAGAGGGAAGCAAGGAATGAATGTGAAAGGAGAGAAGTTTAGAGAGTAGCGGAGAGAAGGGAAAAGGAAGAAGAAGAAGAAAAGAAGAGAGAGAGGGAGAGTGAGGAGAAAGAAATAAGAGCGGAGAGAGAGGCGAGTGTGAGGATAAAATATTCAGATAAACCGGGTCTACCTGACGTGTGGTTTACCTTCTCTTTCTGGTACAGCTGGGGTGAGACTGGCAGGGAGTGTTTTGTTTTCCCTCGGTGAACTCGGGTGCACCCGGTGTACGATGCTATTTCTGGTATTGGGTTTTGTTTGTTATTTCTCTGTAACGATCCGTTCCGTTTTTTACTCGGGTTGGTGTTGTACTGTTGTGTTCTCTTCTTCTCAACTTTCCGACATTATTTGCGATTTAGTCCTTCTCCTTAGACAACAATTTTAAAGTTACCGTGCAAAAGTTTTCTCTAGGCAAAAATAATCTCCTTTTACGGCTTTATAAACAAAACAAAAAAAGAGCTAATAAAAGTGTCCACATTTTTCATTGCTTAATAAATAAAAGAGACGCTGTTGAACAATCATTAATGGCGAGGGAAATTGACCTAATCTTTATTAAAGATCACTTTACAAACAAGTAATAATTTTTTTTTTAAATTTAAATACATCACATGATGGTTGGCACACGGCATTACTTTTTTAATTACCATATCTTATCAAAAACACAAAAATATACTTATTTTCTCTAGTTATAATTTGAAAACTATTATCATATGTGATTCACAAAAAATAAAATATAATACATAGATAATTTAAACGGAACCAATTTGGATCCGATGCCCATCCGACTCAAAGTGAGTTTGATGGGTTCAATGACCGTCCGATCTGCTTTAAGATTCGCACCCGCAACTTTTGTGTCTGCTTTAAAATTCATGCGCACAAATTTTAAAGTGAATCGAACGGTCCATAAACCCATCATACCTAAATTTGAGTCCGATGGGCATCGGACCCAAGCTGTTCTCAATTTAAACTATGTAAATATGTTCATACTTTTTTGACTTTTTATGCAGAATTAGTACAGGTGGCAGTGTCAATTGGGCACCCTTGAATAAAATTTTCTTTCAGATTTTGCGACATTTATTTCGTTGATTTTTATATTTTCTATGCACGATTTATGGCTAGATTCTTATAAGCCAGTGAAGATTTAGAGGCACAAAATGACGCATTCACCCCTCTTCTAAAAAGTTCAAGCGTAATGTAAAAGCCAATTTACAATCATTTTTATTGAGGGGGTTTTTACAGAATTGTCCAAATTAATTAAATAATTACAACTACGCTAAAATCAATCAGACAATTTGAGTAACTTCAGTGAAGGTTTGTTATTTATTCATCAAAACTCAAAATACTTTATTAATGCAACTATTCTTATTTTAATAAATTTAACTTGTCAATTAAGAAAGAAAAGATTATTGTGTCTTTATTTAGCAATTGTTGTATCAACAGCTTATGATTCAGTGCTCATTCAAACGAAACAAGCAGAGTCTATATTGTTCCGAAAATAGTACCAAGAAGCAAAGAGTTTTCTTTCTTTTTATTTTAATTTGAAGGCCATACTATTTATTTATTTATTTATTTATTTAACCAATGATTTATATTTTTTAAACCAAGAAATTAGGATATTAATAAAGCATTTGAATTTTGATAGATAGATAATAATTTTTAAAGTCTCGATAGACAAATATCAAATGTTCAAAGATTTAATAGGCAAATAACTAACTGTTTTTTTAGTATAACTTCTAACGATAAAAACATGTGTATCTTTTAATAAAAGCACGCTTCTATAATTTAATAAGAACTTCAAAGATACAGTGAAATACAATAATAATAATAATATATATAGAGGAATTTTTTACCCGGACGAAGCATATCTTTTTAGTAGTAATTAGATGATTTATGATTTTGTACTGACCTATAACTTTTTCTCTATCATTAATGAAGAACAAGAAAAATTTTACTTAGAAGGAACTGCATGCATGTTATTTTGACAATGATGTAATAACTCAACGATTGAGTCAAATCATGTATTAATGTGCATGTCGAATTGTTTATCGAATACCAAAAAAAATAATTAAGTAAAATGCCACGTGTCAACTGACTAGAAAGCCGTGTATCATCTGGCTAATTGCTACACCGACGTAATTCACAATAATAGAAGTCACTTTAATTGACACATGTGTGACGGTTAGTCAACTAAATTATGTGGTTTTCAGGGAAACTTAAGACATGCTAAATTGTTAATTAACTGACGGTTACACATGTTTAATTTGTATATGCCGCATTTGCAAAAAATGAATTAACTATAGACAAAAAGTGATTAACAAAAGCTAAAAAAGAAAAAAAAATAACACATAATATAATAGTAGAAGTGACATTTGTATTAGTTAGGATGATGTTAATATCATAATATTATTTGAATGATAATATTTGTTTTAATTTGACATACTCCAGTTGGAATGTCATATTTTTGCAAATATGGAAGTTATATTTAATATCCGAAAATAGAAGGGTTCCTTTATAATTTTGCCAGGAAAGAGATTTCGCAAACATTAATGAAGAGGTGAAGAAGGGCAAAAGGGGAAGAAGAAATTACAAAGAGACATGGTAAGCTGTCCATGTGCAGTGTACTAGTGTGCCAGCTGGCCCCATTCAGAGAACCCTAAGCGCTTCTCATTACCCCTCCAGCTAAGCATCCTTTGGTCAATCCTCTCCAGTTTATAAAAATCTGGATATCTCCTTTCGATTATCACCACCATAGAAGAGTTATCCAGTTCTGTATTTCTGGCTTCACAGGTGACAGGACAGGACATTGTTTCCCAGATCGTCATATCAGATCAACCAGAATATTCTCTTCGGATCCGGGGAAAATCCGATTAGGCAAAACCCGTTTGGGCGTACACGTGTTGATTACTTCTGGAATATTTTCGGTTTGCACCTTAGATTTTCTGGAAATGATGAAATGGACAAACGCATGTATTAGACACGCATTAATCATAAAATTAATACACGTTTAATCAACTGGAAATCAAATGGGGGCATGACCCACATTTTAAAAAAAAAAAAAAAGTTTAATCAACTTAAGCTTAATATATTTTTTCAATTTATTCGAGATACTACAATAGTTTGTCCGTAATTATTATTATTTTACATAAAAATAAAAATCAAACCTTTTTCTATACATGTTTATAACTTTTTATATAAAAACAGACAGACATACTGGATTGATTGCATTGTGGAGATAATAACAGCGATAATGAAGTCTTAAAACGGATAATTGTTCGTAATTTCTCAAACGTTTCGACGAGGCAAAAAATAGTACTAATTTGGGTTAGCGGCTATTTTGTACTATTATTATGCGTTGAATGGTCAAATCTCCGTTTAAATACAACGCGTTTTAATACAAGGTTCGCTCAATTTTTACACATTAAAAGTCATGCAGTCAAATGTGTCAGATTTACTCTCGCCACGTTGAATTAAAGGTAGGTAGTTGCTTATGTTTGAATTTTGAAAACTGAGAATATACAAGTCTGTGCACAATCAGGTTGTTGTCTATTTTTAGAGAAATTTTTGTTCATTTCTGAACAATCCACAATCTGAATTGATTAATTCACGGCAGTCTGCAACTTGCTAATTATACCATTAATTTTCATATGCACATAATTAGGTATTTAATTGGCACAGGGAACGTGGTCAAGCTCAATTCCAGTGTCATTTCATCTGATCAAGAATTTGATTAATGTCTCTAATTACTCGCTCGTTCACCTCTTTAATTTTTGGAGGGAACGAATCACCTCTTTAAATTTGGAGGGAAATTGGGCCTTTTATTAATTAATGCTCATAGATATCAATAAATAACCATCACAAATTCACACAGTAATTTTTTTTTCTCTATTTATTTTGTTTCTTTTACTGCCTAAAAAAATATTGCAAACTTCCCAAGGGCCATTTTTTAGTTTGGATCCTCTATTGTACCTTAAATTATGAGTTTAGAATCAAGACTATCCGATTGTATTTTTTTTTTTTAAATCTTCGCAGAGGTTGCGAAGTCGTGAGGGGGAATCGAACTCTCAACCTTTGGATAACCAACAGTTTTAGGACATTTTTCCTAGCCAACTGTGCTATCTCCCCTTTCTCGACCGTCCGTTCGTAATTCAGACCCATCAGGGGCGGATCTATGTGTATGTCAGGGGTGCTAAGCCAGCCTATGATTTTAAATTTTTTAATTATGTATATTAAAATTTAATTTATTTTTTTAGTTTTTTGAACTTTTATATAGTCTAGCCCCTCATAAAATAACAAATATGTGCTTGTAGTCTTGTGGTTTGAGTTCAAATTGATATTTGTAAAGTCATGCGTTCAATTCCAACTAACCACAATATTTTTATCTTTTTTACATATTACATTTTATAAATTAGCCCCTTCTATTCAAATTTTCTAGTTCCGCCCCTGAGACTAATACAACAAATATTTGAAAAATTACTAGACCTCTTTAATATTAATGTTAATTCGAATTGGACGATCCAGATTCTTCGTGTTAATTCGAGTTACCGCACATTATACAATTTTTTTTTTTTTGAAGGCAGTGGTGGTTATTTTTTGTCCGGTACCTCTTAATTTATCGAATTCAGATTCTTTAAAGTAACTCAAATTTTGAGTTTGGATCCAAATCATTCGATCTGTTCTAGCACAAATAATAAAGGAATTTGTGTATTACATTTCGGATCGGATTAACTGGATATCTGATCAAACGGTCCGGATCTAAACTCAAAATTTGAGTTACTTTAGGGGGATCCGAGTTCGATATATTAAGGTAACTAGAAATTAATTTTATGAAATGAGGTAACGTGTGGTCCGAGGAAGCAAGAAATATACTGGAATTTTAAAATCTACTTGGTGAGGAGCCTACAAGAACCTTCAAGAAGGTATTATTCTCTTTTATAGAGTTTCGCAATTTTATATGACGATATATTAAATTTATTAGATATATATAATCTAAGAGGTGATGCTGTGCACTGATATTTTTATTAATATCTAAAGTTAATTACAAATTAATACATATATTCACGTTTAGCTGAGTATTTTTCTTTTTTCCTTTATTAATTTTTTTTTTTTATAAATTGTTTAGAATTAATATAAATTGTCTAATCCATAACTTTCATTTCAAACCCTAGATCTTATCATGGCACTCAAATCCGAACTTCAAAAAGGAGGAAGTGAAACCGCATGCAATGTTCGCATATCCCTCGCTAACAATTTTTGAACGGGTGAAGTCCGCTTGAGGAGACGTTTATCTCGTTTAGGGTTTCCACTCAACGAGGTTGAAGAATGTGCTACCACGGATGATCTGACTATTAGAAGCGTTCTTTACGAGAACTTTGGCGATATCGACCCTCCATCTGATTGGAAAGTCTGCCCCGCATGTCGTGTCAAGGGGGTATAGCGAAGATGTTCTTTTGTCATCTCTGTGGCGTAAGAGTTCACCCCAAAAGTATTGACAATAATGCTGATCCAGTAAACGATTATCGTTTCCAAACGTGGGAGTGTGTTGCGTGCCGCTGCAGGCCTTCGAAGACGACGGGAGAAAGTTCCACTACTCCTAAGCTATAGTGTTTGCTATATGAGAATATGTGGTGTTTATTTTATGTTATTCTAGTATTTTCCTGTTTAGATTTTATGTTGTAGTATGCATGTTGTATTGTTGTTATTTTTGTTTTGTTGTTTATTTATTCAAACTCTCTCAATTTATTTTAGTATAATTTAGCATAATTAACATAATTTAGTTTATTTTAGTATAATTTAGTGACAAAAAAATATAAATACTACTATAAAAAAATAAAGTAGCACATAAAAAAGAACCAAAACATAAGATAATCCAAACATAGTATACCAAATATAAATACAACAAAACAATATAACTAAAACTACCATGAAAAAATGGTCAGCTACGATATGTTATCCAGAGGGGGACCATCGCGCTGTCGAATGTCCCCTGTTAACTCTGTCAGGTAGTCCCGACCATGCTCCCGGCCAGACAACCTGATCAGATGTAACGACATTAGCCTCAGCCTCTCTGCTCACCCGTACTGCGGTATCCCAGACTGACTCATTATCACCCCTAGGGACTGGCATGGGTGTAGAGAAGATGGACTCTGCCAATCAAGTCGTGTAATCATGCTGAGTCTGTGACCCGCTACCACTGGCCTCTCTATCGTACGGCCTCTCTATCGTACGGCCTCTCTGTAGCATATCGTTGTCTCGTCAGCTCAAACTCTGGAGGGTCCTCAAACTCGAAGTCATCCAAAACTGAAAGATGGCCCCTCATCCTCTATAGGAAAGAATTAAGGAAGCTCCTGCTGCACTGGCGGTGGCGGCATGTAGGCCGAACCCTGTAATCATACAAATAATTAAGTAAATTTGCTCTGAAGGAAGAAATTTGTACTAACTTGACAGCTAATGAAATATGACATACAAGAGGGTGAACTGGACGTCCCTACGCGTCATAGATTGCATGTCAACTAATCATGAACAATACCCAATGATGGTAGTCCCACTCTGGCTGCTCTTGGGGGGAGATGGCATCTCACCAGCTATAATCGAGGGCGCGTCAAGCTCGTCCGGATCTACCCTATGCCAGTCGATGTTCTCTCCGGTGTCTCACATCATGTTGATGAACTGCCCCCCGTGCCCGGCATCCTCAATAACATTCGCATGGCTCCTCAATAACAAGCATCCAAAAGCTCTATAGCCCATTTTCGCAACATCTTGATCCCATACGCGCAACCTTTAAGCGCCACCAAAAGCTGCAAAAAAAATAGTTTGTTAGATCAAAAATTTATGAACTAATAAGTTAGTAAAAAAATGTATTGTTTTAGGTGCATTACCGCATGAGCCCATTTGCAACCGTTGGGGGTGTAACCCTCTGGGTCTTCCTAGATCTTCTGGCATAGGAAGGTACCATAATCGTCCTGCAAATAAACCAATGCCATGCAGACCCGCAAGGACCAAGACTCATATCTCAACAAGGAATCTCCCGGGGTCTGTGTAAAATCATCTGGCATCTGCCACATAAGAAAAGAGATATGGACCTTCTGTATTTTCAAGAATATTAGCCGTCAGGGTATTTAGATTGGTTGAGAAAATAATTAAATAAGAAAAGAGATAGGGACTTACCTTACAACCATGGCATAGGTTGCAGTACAGATGGACTAGGACAGCCCCACCCTAGTTGTAGCTCGATGGGGTGTAAAGGTCTTCCAGCAGTGGGAGATACTTCATCGGGTCGGCATCACCACTGGAATCAGCAAACATGACAGAATCAAAGAGGTCCATCATAAAACCCCGTATATATCTATAATACAAAGTAGATAATAAAACATTTTTCGAAATAATATAAAGTAAATAATAAATATAATAGAAAGAGTTTATAGGTTTTACCTCTGAATATCCTCAACAGTGGACTCTACTGTCAGACAGGCGCTGAAGTGTTGTCGTATCTTGGTCATCTGCATATGGAACTTAGACATCCCATGACTAGCCCGTAACTCGTCCGGATCAGCTCCTAATAACTAATCGATGTGCTCAACAAAATGACTACTGTCAGATACGCCACCAACGGGTGCGCCACTGATAGGCAAACCCCATAGGGCACTCATCCTGAAGTGTTACTGTCATCTCTCCAAATGGTAAGTGGAACATGTGCGTCTCTGGACGCCATCACTCCACTAGTCCTGCAATGAGAGATGCATTGATGATGCCACTCCCACTCTGCACTATAGAGACAATATTGTACAACCCCAAATTGATAAGATACGGGTCCATCACTTCGTAGTACCACATCCGAACGCACCGCAGCTTGACATATAAAAGAAACTTGTCTTGCATTGAAAAAAAAGTAATCCACATAGTGTTAACACAACAAAATTTAAAAAAAAAAGCTAAAAAAAAGTAACGTACCTCACGAGAAACCAGTGAGACTCGGTGATCGCTGTGGGGCATCCAAAGGAGAGGACTGAAATGCTTTGTGCTATCAGGGGCGATCTGCTCATCAGCAGCTGCTGGTACTGGCCGAGTCCTAGGCCGTCTTCTAGCCATCCTAATTTCAAAAATAAAATATGCTAAAATAGGCTAATTGCACTAAAATATGCTAAAAAAATGAAAATATGCTAAAATAGGCTAAAATACGCTAAAATACGCTAAAATATGCTAATTGCGCTAAAATATGACCAACTATGCTAAGATAGGCTAATCGCGCTAAAATATGCTAAAATAGGCTAAATAAACTAATTGCGCTAAAATATGCTAAAAAAGTGAAAATATGCTAAAATGCGCTAAAATATGCTAATACCGCTAAAATATGCTAAAATAGGCTAATTGCGCTAAAATATGCAAAATATGCTAAAATAAACTAATTGCGCTAAAATATGCTAAAAAAAGTGAAAAATATGCTTAAAAAATGCTAAAATTTGCTAAAATAGGCTAAAATATGCTAAATTGCACTAAATTATGCTTAATTATGCTAATTATGGTAAAAAATGCTAAATTACGCTAAAATATGCTAATTATACTGAATTACGCTTAATTACGCTACATTAATCTAAATTTAGCTAATTACTCTAAATTATTCTAAATTAAATAATTAAAACTAACTACAAGAAATTAACACTAATTACAGCTAAATTATACTAATTTTGGTACATTACTAACAAATCTTAACATTTTACAACCATTTGGCACTAAAAATGAATTTTAGACAATTAGAAGGACTTATTTGCAACTCTGGGAAGAAGAGGAGAAATCTGAGAGAAAAAGATAAAGTGAGGAGAGATAATGTGAAATTTGATAGAATGAATTTTGAGAAAAACGCCTCACCCTTGAGAGAGATATATAAATGTTCAAACAGGCCATTTAATGGTCGGTTGAGAAAAAAATGGACCGGCTATTAAATGACTGGTTTGGACATTTTTAAAAATATCCAGCTAATGTGGGTATGTTTATTAATTTGTAATTATTTTTGGATATTAATAAAAATGTCGGTGTTGTGCATATCACCCAACCCAGTGCTTACATTTGCTCTCATTATATAATTTTTTTTCTGTGGCAATTGTTTGTAGAGTTATTTCAATAGTAGATTTTTCTTTTGATAATTATATCAATACAGTATATTCTTTAAATTAATTTAAAAATTATTCAAATTAAATAAATTTATAAGTGCGTCCTTATTTTTTCTAATAACAAAATTAAATTAATATTCTTATAACAAAATTTCTAATCCCAGTAATAAATTTAATTAATTAAACATAAAAAAATATTTATATCAGTAGATCCTTACAGTTATACAATTTTTTACTCATATCACAAGAACGGAAACATATATTTTTTATGTTTGTATTGAAAAAATAATATAAATCACATATTATCATTGTATATTTTTATATTTGAATTTTAGACTAAAAATTATCAAACCTCCTTATCTATCTAATGATTAACACCATAGAAATTTATTAATGAGTAGGGTTAAAATGCATCATTAGTTTTGTGCTCCAATCATGCTTTATGTCTTTTTCTCTATTTTAAAAGTTCGAACAATCGATTTGAACCGCTCAACATGATCTTCATATTAAAATGTGCTTGGAGACCAAATTTTATATTTTTTTATAAATTTTTTACTATTTTTTTAGACCGGTACAAATTCATTGTTTTGGATGGTCCAGAATCTTCTGAAAACAGTGATTTTGTATCTATCTAAAAAAATAGTAAAAAAATTCCAAAAAAATATAAAATTTGGTCTCCAAGTACATTTTAATACGGAGATGATGGTAAGTGGTTTGGATCGACTGTTCGGACTTTGGAAACGAAGATAAGAATGTGAAATATGATTGAAGCACAAAACCAATGATGCATTTTAACCCTACTCTTTATTAATAAAGACTATTAACATAAACAACATTAAATTTACAGTTATGTAAAGTATCCCCCATCCAAACTAACCGAAATATCACCCATTTCAAATCAGTATTGCAATTCACACATTACAAATCATTACAGAATACAGAATACAGATTCAAATTCTATTTTTAATCATCTACCAAAGATCTTGGTCAGAGATTCTCTGAATCATTAAATTATATTATCCATGTATATATCCTACATGTTACTATTCTCATAATTGTTGCGCCTTATTCCGACTGAAAATTGTTGCCAAAAGGAAATTAGAAAAATTTCAAATAGCTATAGAATAGACTAATAGGATTAGTATTATATCATAATTATTGTAATTCTTTATGATATTATTATTTTATATAACTACTAATATTATATATATTATATTATTTACACGATTATTATTATAATTATTAACAATAATAATTTATTATCATCGTCGTTATTATTATTCATTAATACTTAAAATCATCATCATCATTGTTATTATTACAATACAATCCATCTTTTCACCTTTCCACTCAACATTTTACCAAATGACATATTCACTCTTCGGAATAAATGAACGGTATTCATACTATTCTAACACTATACTTAACGGTATACACACTATTCTAACACTATACTATTTTAAATGAGTTCGAGTTTGAATCGCCTCCATAACTCCCTTCCTGTCTCCGCTTGAGCCGCTTTTTTTTTAGATTGCACTCTGACTCCTTTAGAATAGTCCTCGCCCTGTTCTTTTTTCTCCGACGAATAGCGTCTGATGAGATTTTTTTTCTGAATCACGCTCAAATCAGGTTCGGGTTCAGAATCTTTTTCTTTTTCTAAATGAAATGCGAAAGGAGTTGGATTGCAAAACATGAATAGGCATATGAGAAATTAGGAATAGACAAACCTTATTAATCTATATAGGGGTAATTAATTTTCAATTTTCAGAGGTAGGCAACTGCCTATTCCAGTAGAGAACTGGCTCCGTCACTGCTAATAATGTTATAAAAAAAAATCATCTTTAAGAATTCATTAATAATCTAATTCAAAACTTACCTATTCTGTCAATCGAAAGTTAACATATTATATTAACATAACTAATTATCTTATAAAAACAAATATTAATCTCGACCAACCACTAAAATCCAATTGGAGCTCTAGGTTTAAAATCCGACATTCCAAAATTCTTTTCAACATGGAGATATCACTGTCACACACAGAAGTTATACAGGAGCCCACAAGTCAGCAAGGTGAGCCCAAAACGGCCCAGATATATATGGGCCTTAAAAGCTTTCTTTCTGATGAATGATCAAGCGACCCCCGTTGTATACGGCAGTGATTGTAGAGGATTTAGTGGGCCCCACGTGATGTTTCTTTATTCATGGCAATTGATGAATTGATGGATCACATCACATCATGCATGGATGAATCCGGGTAATAGGGTATGGGACCACTCCAGCAGGACTGTGGGCCCGTTTATTAGCTCCTATCATTACCTCTCTAGAAGCGTGCTGTTCACGGGCCCACTAATATTTTCCTTTTTCTTTTTTTTTGTTTTTTGGGGAAAAAAAAATCATTTTTTCTTGTGCAAAACGGGAAATTAAATTAAATTAAATACAGGTCGTTGTTTTTTTTTTCTTTGTTTTCCTTGAAATATGCCAAAATTATGAAGGTATAGAGCAAATTAGACGATATTTAATATTTATTTTTTAGGAGCATGTAAAATATTTTTGCAGGAAGAAAAAAATTTATTTTACCCGTGAGAGTGATATGCTACATATTCATAGATGAATAAGTTAGATGGCGATTTTTTTTAGGACAATTTTATATTTTTAGAAATTCTTTTACTATTTTTTAAAATAGGTACAAAATTACTATTTTTCAGAAAATTGCGGACCATCTAAAAACAATATTTTGTACCTATCTTAAAAAATAGTAAAAAAAATTCCAAAAAATATAAAATTTGGTATGTTTGAAATTTAAAATTGAAGATAAAGATATTGAGATACGATTGGAGCATGAAGCAATTGGGGCATTTGAGCCCTTCTCTTATTACATATATTGTTACAATAACATAACAATGTATGTTAATTTTTAAGTGAGAAATGGTCGAAACAGACATAAGTAGGGATAAAAAGCATCAAAAAATTACTAGTGCAACTAACGGGTTGCGGAATGCCGTGAGTTAATCAATTTATGATGTGAGTTATTCAGAGGTTACATCCCGAATATACATAGAGCTATACTCAGTTTTCAAAATTCAGATGCAGTCAGTTGTCTATCCTGATTTAATGTGACTTCGCTACTGTCATTTTATCTACTTGATAGCCACTGGCAAAATTTCAAAAGAAAACCTCCTTTTTTTAAAATATTAGACTTTGTAAGTTCAGTTCATGGTGTGTGTTTTTATTTATGTTGGACTTGCTCAATTAAATACTTAGCTAACTTAAAATTTGAATTTGAGTATGAAAGCATTTAAGTCCGATTCAAACATAATCGCCAATGATACTCCATTGTTTTAATTAAGTATAAATATTATCTTAAACTTTGTTAGAATGGTAATTGAATTATTTTACTTAGAGAGAATCCAAGGATAGATAATGCGTTTGTAATTACAGAATGTGTGCATTTTCTGTAATTTCGCTATTTCGCATGTAGTAATTATGGGTGTCGACGAAAATACGCGCATTTTCTGTAATTACCACAATCTACCCTTGTAGTAATTACAGAAAATACGCAAAGTCAGTATAACATTCGACGAATCCAAACTGTTGATAATCATCTACTTTATGAGTAATGCATGTACATAATTTATTTTGAAAATTTAGAATTAATTTAGTAAGAGATCAAGCGGCAAAACAAAAATAATAAAAAATAAATACATAAAACAACTTCTAAAATAATTTATAAAAAATTCATTTTTTACCTTAGAAATGAAGACTCGTAATACTAAGTCCTATGAAAAGATTGCTACCTCCACCACTTAATCATGTACTATTTTATGGTAAATATATAAAATAATGCACAAATTTTTTTTTTGGAACTCAAAGAAGGTTGGTTGATTTCTTTATTTAATAATTCATCATTGCAGAAAGGAAAATTTGAAAGGTTAAATTTGAAGAATGGAAATCTTGGCAAGTATGTAAGAAGACAAGCATAATGCATACAAGGAATTGTACCAGCAAAAGAGAAGTGTACCAGGTAATGATTCTCAAAACGGTACGGAATTTCGGATCTTGAATTTTTTTTGTAACTTTGCTATTCTCTGACAAACTAAGAACGAAAATCAAATTTCCACCGTTGGTGCTAATTCGACTCATCATTTCGCTTTCATATTTTAACTTACTTAGATATGAGAGAGTTTCTTATTTAAAACTATACAGTAAAATTTCTTATTAAGAAACTGTTTATAAACTCCATGTTGGTCAAATAATTAGCTCAAATATTTTTTCTTTTTAATTTGTTACTGATGTGGCTTAATACAAACTCTAAAATTAATTTCAGAGATGTAAGAGTTATAAACTTTAGATCTTAATTTTTAAAAAGTAGTTAACAGTTATTTAGAAACTCACATTTGAGTTGCTATGATGTAGATGCTCTAGATTCAGAAAAAATAAAATTTGCATGTCATCCCAAAAATAGAGTAATATTAGTGTTCATTGGATTGGTTCGATTAAAACCAAATTAAATTAGTCAAACAAAATGTCATTTGGTTTTCAAAAATATAATCGGACCAATCGAATTAACCTTGTCAACCGAATAATAATCGAACCAAAATAATCAACGTATATTTCGATTTGTTCAGTTGAACCGAAATAAAAGTGATTAAAATTTAAATGGCCAAAACTCAGTACATATACAATTATTATTTAATGTCATATAAATAAATAAGAATATATATTTTAGTTGTTGACTTTACACACATGATTCAATTTCATACAAAATATGTAGATGTTCTTAAATATTCAAATAAAATTTTTTCTTCATTCTAAGTTCAAAAACCGAAGCATGAATTTGAACTACATAGAGTTCGGTCTTTTAAGTTTTGAAAAATCTAAACCAGACAAAACAGAAGTAAATAAAAAATTAACCGAACCGTCCATTTAACGGAAAAATTAATCATTTAATTCAAATTTCTTTAGTTCAGTTGAAAATCAAATATATGGGACCCATTGATAACCCTAGGATAATACCAGAAATATAAAATTTCCTGTTTTAAAAGAGGAAAATAGGCAATTTGACAACTGAGAATTTTAAGAATATATTTTGTTGAAAAAAAAAATACTAAAAATGTTAGAATTTTGTTGGGGAGAAAAAAAGAGAGAACAAATAGAGAAATATTCGCCAGCTGCTAGGTGGGCCCATTCCAAGCGCCGATTTGGCAAAAACCGTTTGTCCAGTGGGTACCCAGAAAGAGACCAATAGGCACTAGATGTCTCTGACAGCGGGTCCCTTACAACCTGTGCTACACAACGCCAAATCAATCATCACTTGGGAGGTGGGGGGACTTCATAAACAGAAAAAGTATGGATCTGATAAGCATCTCCTGTTTCACTACACTTATTGTTTTCTAATCTTATGAAAACTTTAAGAGTGAGCCTATGGTGCTATGCATAGCAATGATGGCTAGTGTACTACGGCTCAATATGGTACTTTTTAAAATCCTAACGGTGGATCCAACCGTTCAATGTGATAATCATATGAATATGTACTTGCAAACTAAATTTTATATTTTTTCGAATTTTTTTACTATTTTTTTAGATAGGTAGAAAAATCAGTGTTTTTTGAAAAAAATTCTGGACCATCAAAATTCTACCTATCTAAAAAAATAGTAAAAAAATTCGAAAAAATATAAAATTTAGTTTGCAAGTACATATTCATATGGTTATCACATTGAACGGTTGGATCGACCGTTAGGATTTTAAAAAGTACTATATTGAGCCGTAGTACACTAGCCATCCTTACTATGCATAGCACCATAGGCTCACTCAAACTTTAAATTACAACGTAAAAAATAAATTGTATCTGATTGGATACTATAAAATTGTGAAAATGCAAATATATTCGTTAGAAATATTAATACTTGAACTTGTTCAATTAGCTTAAGAGTTATCCTGTGAGCCTTTTTTTTCATACTTGTAATGTAGATTTTACTCAGAAGTAGGAAAGAGCATTTACTGACGAATATGATAATATCATTCTTGTATTTACGATTGTAATATTCAAATCAATATTTTTACTAAACTAATATTGTAATTTTGTTACATGGAGAGTCATTAAAAGAACCAATTTTTTCCCCAAAAAAACTACTCGTATTTATAACATTTGTTAAGAGTTTAAATCAATTAAACTAAAATTGCAATTCTTGACAAACATAATGGAGTTGTGTAAAAGTTTGTTTTGTCATTTGTGGATCTCAAAATCAAAAGTACATATGAGTTGCTTTGGAGAGAGAATCATAAATCATTGCTGCCAAACTGGATTGATGGCTACCTATGATTAGTTTTGCAATGCCACCTCACTGTTTCCTGAGGCATAAAAAGAGGAAAATCTTTTAGAAACCATAAACAAAAAAAAATTTACCAAACCAACTTGATTGCTTTGATTTTTACAAAACTCACAAGAACCCAGATGTCATTTCGGTCCGAAGTATTTTTTTTTCTCGTATCGAATTAATATTTCGGTCCGAGGTGTTTTCACAAGTTTTATCCCAACAGCTACATCAGTTTTTTTCAAAATCTGTGAAAACGGCTCAGACCAAAATGACAATTTGGTCCGGAAAAAAAACACTTCGGACCGAAATGACATCTCGGTTCTTATAGTTTTTGTAAAAACCAAAGCAATCAAATTGGTTTAGTAAATTTTTTTTTTATTTATGGTTTCTAAAAAAATTTCCTCCATGAGGCATAAAAAGAGCAGGGAAAATTTAGCATCTTCTATTATTATATATATATATTTTTTTTTTTTTGTAAATGAATTGTATATATAATAGTCTGAATGTGGATTGAGGAATGTTCAATTTATACAAGCCTTATTAGAAAACCCCTCTTTTTTGAACTGAAGATGGATATTATTTTTCTACCTTATTTTTTCATGGTGATGCATCCAGATAGAATTTACTAATATTAATAATAATATATAATCAATACAATTAAAAAACATAATATAAATGCAAAATAAGAAAAAAAAATCCTACACTGAAAGATCGTCTTGAAAATCTATTATTTCGCGTCGCGTATGAAATAAATACGATTATATAGGAGTTGGCTACGGTGCTACGCGTAGCATAGAGGGCCTCCGTGCTACGGCTCAATATTGAGTTTTCAAAATCCTAACAGTCGATCCGAACCGTTCAACATGATCTCCATATGAATATGTACTTGCAAATCAAATTTTATATTTTTTAGAATTTTTTTACTATTTTTTAGATAGGTAGAAAATCACTTGATCTGAATGGTACATAATTTTCAGATCAAGTGATTTTCTACCTATCTAAAAAATAGTAAAAAAATTCTAAAAAATTTAAAATTTGGTTTGCAAGTACATATTCATATAGAGATCATGTTGAACGGTTCAGATTGACCGTTAGGATTTTAAAAACTCAAATATTGAG
The DNA here is from genome assembly GCA_025461045.1 of Carex parvula. Lineage (NCBI taxonomy): Eukaryota > Viridiplantae > Streptophyta > Magnoliopsida > Poales > Cyperaceae > Carex > Carex parvula. Next base: position 140,688 of record JAJGRW010000074.1, on the reverse strand, counting down.
CCGTAGCACGGTGACCTTTTATGCTACGCGTAGCATATTAGCCATATTCCGATTATATAATGAAAGTAAAAATTAATAAATAGAAAGACTATTACAATTTTTTTTTCTTATTCACGTTTCAAAAGTTTGAAACCGCACACTGTTTTGGTTTAGGATTAAACAGAACACTTAATTTATTTAATGCAGACAAGTACTATTTGTTAATAAATTCTGTACCTTTCAAGCTTTTGTCTGATGCAATTGTTCCTTTGCTTTACCAGCATATAGCCTGATTTCACTGCAGCTATTTCAAAGGCTAGTAGTACCTTCGAATTAATTAAATCACTGCTCTAGAAAGATGTTAAAGGTGTTGGGGAATCATAAAGGTCAAATAATTATGTCTTATCTAGAGATTAAATAATTACATCTAATCTAGGAGTCAAACAATTACATTCCGGAGAAGGAGAAATAATTTTCCATCTTAACCTAAGGACCGTCCTATGCTAAAGCTGACTCATAAAACATAAATCTTAAGTGAGAAACATAATACCTGATTCCATAGATGTTTCCATAGAATAACTCAATCATTTGAGAGATCGCCAACCGTGTCCGTGAGCGCGAGACTAGACTCTAATGGCAAGAAGCCCTTTTTGTTATTCTGTCGTATGGTTGTATAAATAAGTCTTCCAAGACAGCAAGATATGGCCCTTGAGAAATTATCTCCAAATTTTCTAATAGATTTCTCTTATCTATTCTTTGATGATGGAAGAAAAAGAGAAGGCACACAGAGCTGTATTTTTCTAAAGAGAAAAACATCTTTTCAGTTTCTGTGCTTTTCCGTGTTATCTTGTGCCTTGGGGACCAATCCTTATATATAGTAACATATCTGGTTATCTGCCAACTTGAAAAGGGTATTTTGTGCGAATGCATCAAAACCGTGCTGTCGCATTAAAAATCTGTGCGGCCGCATTGATATCCTTGTGTGTGGTCCACACAATCTTCTTAAATGACAGTTTTCTGAATTGCAAATCTCAGAATCAGTCCATCAATGATTTGATTTTTGCCTAAATTGTTCTACACATTTATTAATCACATCTTAATGAATATATTGATTATCTGTTACCTTATTTGATCACTTTAATTGACAAGCATATATGACAGTAAACAATCTATAATTAGATTACATATATGCTCAATGTTGGCATTAAATCCAACGAGGTTGGCATTAAATCCAATGAGGTTGGCAAAAAATCCAACAAAAGAGGATTTAGGATTTAGGGTTCCAATGTATCTTCATTATGTTTTTGTTTTTAAAACTTTAATAGCTTAAAATTTAAAAGTCAAATGTCTAAAGAAACTCATTAGATATAATTTATATCATTTTCTCTATACATGTGTAAAAAATTACAACATTTTAACTTGGGGGAATTTCACGTATACACCTTAAAAACTCCAAAATTACATATTTTTCCCTCTAAACTTCAAAAACTCACATATTTACCCTTTTATTGTTTTTTATATTAAAACTCATTCTAAATTTATAAAATACCCATTTTACCCTTTATTAAAAGTATAAATTGCCCTATCGAACTCAAATTTGAATATGAAGGGTTCCTCTACCGTCCGATCCGCGCGCATCGCGACAAGATTTGTGTGTGTTCTCTTCAAGATTCGTGTTGATATAGTGTGCACAGATATTAAAGCAATTTTGATCAATGTGCATTGCATTAAGATTTATGTATGTTGCTTCAATATCCATGCGTGTTCGCTTCAAGATTTGTGCTGACCTAGCACGCACAGATCGTAAAGCAAATCGGACGGTAGAGGAACCTTTCATATTCAAATTAGAGTCAGATGGATGTTTTATGCTTTTTAATAAAAGGCTAAAATGGGTATTTTATGAATTTAGAATGTGTTTTAATATAAAAGACAATAAAATGGGTAAATATGTGAGTTTTTGAAGTTTAGAGGGGGAAATACGTAATTTCAAAATTTAGAGAGGGAAATATGTAATTTTGAAGTTTTTGAGGGGTATATGTGTAATTCCCCCTTTTAACTTTGTTGTGATTGGTTTGCAAAGCTTGCAAAAATACACTGAATAATTTATGGACGTTGATTTTCAACTTATTGATTCATAAAATAATATTTGAAAAAATGATAATATCTCATGTGTATGTAGATCAAATTTAACAGTTTTATTTTGACATAGACTTTAAAATTTTATGGAATATTTGTTTTTATCTATTTCAACATCCTTTTAGTATTAGAACAACCGTGGATGTGGTCTTATAGATCCATAACCATCTTAAATTATATGAAAATTAATATCATAATATACGGAAGCCCTTATTAATTATTTAGTTGTAAGCATTGATGGCATTATAAATTAATTAAAAATAATACCCACACACATCTCACAATTAATATAACTATACATAGATACTAATTAACATGGACTTCATCTCATTTTTAAGAAGTGATTATGGAAGGACAAATTTGGTAGATACTATAAATTATAAGAATCAAAATGATACTTTAAAAACATGATAAAAATAAAATAGTAAACGAGTGATACTTGAACTATTTGTTTAATTTACTCCACTAAATAAGTAATATTTGGTCAAGTGGCAACATTTTGACAGTGTTATTAGTATCACTTGATGGGCATCGGATCTACTCTGGTTCGATGGGTTTAATCACCGTCGATTTGCTTTAAGATTTGTGCAGAATGCTTTAAAATTCGTGTGTGTTTGTTTCAATGTTCATGCACACAAATTTTAAATTAGATCGGACGGTCATCGTGCTCGTTGAACCTAAAAGTAGGTCCGATGGGCATCGGACCTACTCCGTTCTCTATTAATATATAGTTTAAAAGAAAATAATTAATTGGCTCTTGATCTAAAAATGGAGAGTGATAAATGATGGTAGTTGAGAGGACAAGATGCTTGTTTGATTGCAAGAGAAGAGACATTACAGCCCTGTTTTCTGTTATTAGTTATACATGTTCTCTGCTGTTTAAGTACACTGTCACTCTAATTATTTCTCTGCAACAATTTGCAATGTTGTCCCCCCAGAAATAAGGAAGCGCATCTGCTGAAATCCGAGACCGGTAACAGTAATTCTGATATCCCTGCAATCCGAATTCAGCCGTCAAATTGTTCCGAGATGCGTGCAAGAAAAAACCAGCTGTTTTGAGATGTGTTTTCAGAAAAAGTTCGATGGCTGGATTCGGATTGCAGGGATTTCAGAATTACTGTTCATTGGTTTTGGAATTTCAACTGATCCGAATCCCAGAAATAAATATTTTGCAATCAATACTAGGAAATGAATAAAATAAAGCAACCCATAATGGAGTCAACAAAATGCTTCTAGAGGAGAGCAACTTAGACTTTGACATGAGTATATAAATAAGTTCATTTTTTTTTTCTGTTTTATCCACTTTTTACTTTTCTTGAAATGTAATTTATCCATGCAACTTTTGGATTAATTGATATTTGATAGCACTTCTATAGAATCTGTTTACAAATTGTATAAATGTTTCAGGTCTTATCAAAGAAAATAATTAAGCTGTTACTATACCAGTTTACCGTTTAGTCCCTGTAAAGTTACAATAATATGGAGATATAATATTCTATGGTGCATGCTACCTAACAATAACAAATTTAATTATGGAAATGAAATGCATAATAAAATGTTCCCTCGCCAAAAGTCCTGTCTTTGTTTGGTTTTTAATGTACCAACTACCAACCATTCACATTTTATTTATGAAATAAATAACTATGCCAATCAAATAACATTAAGTATTTTACCTGTGTTATAGATATGTGGCCCAGAGATAAAAATCCAGTTTGAGCAGCTCTTAACAATAGAATATCAAACTGTTAATATCAATTTGTTGTAACTTGGTATAACATATTGAAACATTATTTTCTATTTTTTTCAAAATTTAATGAAAACCCATTTGCATTATGGTTCCAGAAATGGCATTATGTTAATTAATAGGGAACTGCAAATTTTCATAATATTATATGTGTTTTATTTATTTATTTATTTATTTTTGTGGGTTGTATGAAAGACCTCTACTTGGCAGAGCATTGAAGAGGGAAGAAGCTTTACACCCAAAAAGTAGGGGAAAAGTAGCTGTGTGACACCTGGCAAATTAATGCAATCACCATCCACCTGTGATTATTTATTATGCCTCCTCTCCTCTCATCTCATACTCCAATAAAATAATTATAAAGCCTTGCCTATGTTAACTATATAAATGCAACTGTATATTGGCACAATTGCTTCCACACTAGACCTAATCTCATTTCTCTACAAGTAGTAGTCCTTTTGAGGCTTTTTTTTATTTTCAATGGGGACCTAATGTTCTTAAAATTAAAAAAAAAGAAGAGGAAATATATAAACAATAAAATTCCCTTTTGGTGCATGCTAATTATGCTCTATCCATGTTGTTATACAATTGTGAAGATTCTTGTGTGCCGATTTTGTCACCTCTTAGCATTTATAACTTACAACGAGCTGGCTCGTCTGAGTCATGAGCGAGCTGACTTTAGCGGTCTGAGCTGAAATCTCAGCTTGAAATCGTGACGAGTTGGCTTGCTGAATCTGACTGGACCTTGTTTTAAGAAGAAAATAAATTCTACAAACTTTTTGGACTGAGCTGGACAGTGTAAAATGCACACAAATTCATACAAATTGTTGCCTAGCCAACCTAGCTCGCAAACTGGTGAGCGAGCTAGGCCCCAGCTTGAACTCGTTAATTCTGGACCGATCTAGTGACAAGCTGGCTCGTTAACAGCTCGATCCAGTAACGAGCGAGTTGTTAGCGAGTGAGTCAGATGCGAGTCACGATCGAACCACGAACTACGAGCTTTTTTGCCAACCCTACTTATAAGAGATAATTTGACTTCACTATGTTTTAACATTAAAGTACCTTCTCTTAGCATTTATAACTTGCAAGAGATAATTTGTCAATAGTCCTTCTCTTCTTTTCATGTCATGACAAATTATACAATAGTGAAGATTCTTGTGTGCCAAATTTTCGAGTTACTTCAGAAAATATACACTCAATTTGAAGTCATCTCGAGAATCAGCCTTTGGTCTAGTGGCAAAAACAATGCTCTCCGTGTGGGAGGTCGCAAGTTTAAAACTCGGAAGGGGCAATCCTTTGTAGATATTAAATAGTTGAGTGGTTTGACCTCCAACCTTTACTCAATTTAAAGTCGCCTCACGCTTTCTTCTCAGTTATTTTTACTCTTGGACTGTGCATCATTTTGTTGTGTTTTAATTTATACCATTTGGATTAATTTTTAAAAAATAGTATTGGATAAATTTTGGGTTCCAAGGCAGGTCATGTTTGGTTGTGAAATAAGAGATGGAGTAAACCTCTTACTCCACACTCAAGTAGTCAAACAAGGAATAAAATAGAAGTAAGATAGAGTAAGAGGTGAGTTAATCCAGAGTAACTTGTTACACCTCTCTAGATAGATTAACTTACTCCACATTCACTTTACTTATATGTTCTACTGTCATAAGCAGAGACATATTTCTCAACATATTACTCCTCTAAGTGAATTAATTTAAGTTATAACTTAAACTACCATACAAAATATAAAATATGAGGATTAACATAGAATAAATAATTTAATTCTTATTAATTTTTAAAAAATAATATTGGATAAATTTTGGGTTCCAAGGCAAATCATGTTTGGTTGTGGAGTAAACCTCTTACTCCACACTTAAGTAGTCAGACAAGAAATAAAATAGAAGTAAGATAGAGTAAAATGTGAGTTAATTCAAAGTAACTTACTCTATATCTCTAGGTGGATTAACTTACTCCACATTTACTTTACTTGTATGTCCCGCTGTCACAAGTAGAGATACATTTCTCAACATATTACTCCTTCAAGTGAATTAGTTTAAGTATAACTTAAACTACCATACAAAATATAGTATATGAGGAGTAACATAGAATAAATAATTTAATCCTCGTTAATTTTACTCCACGACTAAACATGATTTATATAGGCAATTATGCCAAAAAATAATTCTAGAGGAGTTAGTTATAAGCCCTAAAAATAGATATGTACTTTTGCTAGGTCTACAAGACTAGCTATAACCCCACAACCATAACAAACTTTCTCCTTGTGAATAAAAAAACCTATGTATTGCAATTGGTTCTAAATTGAGCAAAGTCTAAAACAAGCGACTCATAAAATATGCATAGGTCCATGTTCTCCAACTTTTTTTTTTCTTTGGTCCCAGAGATTTGGGAATTTTCTTTAATTTCTATATTTCAACAGCAAAAAAGAATCAATTGATCTGACAAGTAATTTTGAGCAATAGTATTGTAGTTGAAATGTTCATATTAATTATATAGTACCGTTTTTTTTTTGAGATAATCTGCCAAGCTGGAAATTATTTTTTCATGGTATCCCAAAAAGTAAAAAAAAAAGGTATTTTTTTAAGAGAGAGTATTTTATGGGATCAACTCCATTTGATGCTTGTCAATTCCCAACAAAACATATACCACTGTAAAAAAAAAAACCACAAATTATGGGAATTTCGAATAATAACAGGGCTTCAACGTCAATCTGCAGTCTCATTCTTGGGGGCCGCAGATTGACGTTGAGGCCCTCCAAAAATCCAAAAATGCACTGTAATATACAAAGTTTTTTAGGTTTTTGAGGGGCCGCAATGTCAAAGTGTGGCTCCCCCAAGAATAGGGCCGCATATTGACGTTGTGACTAGTATTTTTCGAATTCTCCAATTTCAGTGGTGTTTTGGTTTATTTTATTTTTTGAAATGGTATTAATAAAAATTTCTGGACAAAATGAGCAAAAAGGAAATTAATGAGTGGGTGGATGGATGTATAAATGGTGGAGTTATAAATTTGTATTGCAAATCCAAAATTTGTTTTTGTCTTGATAAACAGTGCAAGGAAGGAATCCAATGCAAATAATTCAGTTGATTAGCTCACTTTTTATTAAATTTAAACAACTGAATTAATGCTGTGTTGCTTGGCTGCATTGATTTGCACTTCCCAAACTCTAAAATAATGATATTGTAAAATCTTGCCCACTTTTGCTTCCATGTCCTTTGGAAATGCTTAAATTTATCTACAAAAATTCATGGATGGAACTCAGTTAAGGGGCTTATAAGTAAATAACAATTATATGTGTAAATTTACAACACAGAAAAGCACATGATGTGAGTTGAGTAGATAGTAAGTAATATATATATATATATATAATTACATGTTACAGAAAGCTTGTTCTACCAATCAGATAACAGGATTCTCCATCATGATCTACAAATAAATTTGATTGGTTCTATAATTGGATCAATGCTTCCTTTCCTTTTGTTGGTCGGATTAAATGCTAAGTAGTGCTTTGTCAATGCCCAAATGGATAGATTAAATTAAGGTTTTTTTTTTTTTATTTCAATGTACCACGCTACAACTATATCAACATATCCATATATTAGTATTATAATCTAAATCAAATAGTTTACATGAAGAGATCTTGACTAACATTGATTAATAATTAGCCTTTCCATGTACCGGGTCCTTTTTGGGATGTGTACCGGATATGTTTAACAAAAGAGGCATACATACAAGTCAGTGTTGTAAATAACGGTATGCGCTCGTCGGATGGACAATGTACCACAAAGCAATTAATCGGGAATAATCAGAAACAATCGGAAATAATCGGTCAATTAGTCGGAAAAATCCGTGACGGTTTGGTCACCGCCAACGACTAATCGGCTGATTAATCGGCCTAAACGGACATTTTTTACAACACTGATACAAGTTACGAGCACTGAACATGAAAAAGGAAAAAAAATGGGAGCTTGAAATGTAATAAGAAAATTATTATTGGGTATAAAGATAAAGAACAAGAAAAAAAAAATCTCATTTCTTCGAACAGATACAAAAGTTAGGATATTGTAAAAAACTAATCAAAATTTTATAGAATACTGAAATTTTCTTTTCTTCTATTTTTCAGATTTTTTTAAAGATAATCCTTTTTGATGTGCAAGCATTTGTGTTTCTTTACTATAATAAAAATTTAAAAATACTTTTATGTTGATTATCTTAAGAAGCCTAAACCAATCACATGAATATTATTAAACTAAAATTTAACTTATTTATATTTCAGTTGAATTACAAAAAAAATAACAACATTCCAACTCTAAAAAAAAGTGTTAAAGAATTGCTCACAAGATTTGAGAAGATCACTGGATAATACAAAAAAATCATATCCCCCAAAAGCCCATTACATTACAATTTGGGCTTTGAATCTTTAGCTAGATTTTCTAAAACAAAAATGTGTAGCATCAAGGGGACAACAAAAACAAGAAAATCTTTGATAGATTACTATTTGGATTTTAACAAGCAGTTTTGACTTCATGCAATGTATGAATCATATGCTGTGCTGTTTGATATATAGTTCGTGTACTGCACGGAGCCAAACTGTTGTGTTAACATTTTTACCCCTTCATTACACTCCAAATGAAGGCTCTCTGAGGCGCTAAATTTGTTCCTTTGCTCTAAGGATGTAAACGGTCGGATACGGATCGGATAATGGTCAAATCGTATTCTTATCTGTTATAATTTTTCAAATATGAACACAAACACGGATACAGATACAGATATGAATATAATTTGGATAATTAAAAATAAATTACTAATGTACATTCTAGTAAATAATAACATCTAAATATAATTTTTCATGGTAATCACCAATCAGTCCCAAAAGTGAATTTTACATTCTCACCCTTTAATTTTACGCAAATGCTGAGCATCTCGTGATATATCCTCTCATTAAATGTAAATTTAATATACTTTTTCACCACCTCCTTTTAACTTAATTTATTACAGGACCTTCAGCTGTAGTTAAAATAGTAATGGCAGGAGCTGAAGGAAGAAATCATAAATTGACCAAGGAAGACCTGACAAGTATCAGGTATGTATTTGCAATTTTGTTTTACCCTCACTGGGTTTACAATTTTAAACAATGCGCCAAATTAGAAAGAAGAAAGGACCAACCAACAAAAGACCACTCCTGTACCATAAAAGCCAACATTGCTGAGAGAGGCATTTTAGTTGATAGATGGTATATATGGAAATGTTATACAGCCCCAAATTAGCACCCCTAATTTGGTGTTCAACTGCTTAAGCAATAAGTAATTATTAAACATTTATAATTTAATATAGAGGAGGGTTCAAATGCCTCTATTTTTTATGCCTCCATTTTTTAAAACTTTCATAACTCAAAATTTAAAACTTAAAATTCAAAATAAAACCGTTGGATATGAACTACGTCATTTTATCTATGCACGTGTAAAAAATTATGACATTTCAATTTTGTTTTGGTTGTCATCTTGAGCTTGTAAAAATGTATACTAATGTGGATAATTTTTAGACGTTGATTTTTCAACTTATTGATTCACATAAAAGCAAAATTGAAATGTAATAATTTTTTATGAGCACATAGAGAAAATAATATATATTGCATCTAAGGGTTTTATTTTAACGTTAAAGTTTTAAACTTTTTGAGTTATTAAAGTTTTAAGAAATGGAGGCATGATGGAGGCACAAAATATGGAGACATTTAAACCCTCATCTTTAATATAAGTCAGTTCGTATTAGTCACTATCAAATACCTATGCATTTTTTATGATAATTTTATAATTGTAATATTTTTAAACTTATGTTTGTAACTTTTTATTCAAACAATACTAATAAACTTCCTCTGTGGAGTAAAACAATTATAGAAAATAAGAAAATTATGAGAGAAAATACAATACACTTTCTTTCTTAACATTAAATTTGCTTAAGTGTAATCAATGAAATCAAACTTTAACAAAAATAATATCCTATAATAATTACAAAAAATGGGTATTATTCTAATCGCTTCTCTCAAGATGCTAAGAGCATCTACAATGGTGATTATTTTTAAATTGCTAATTTGATGTGTCAATTGCTAATATAATTGTTGGGTTGTAGGTCAATTTCTAAAAAAATAAATTTGCTTATAAAGCAAACCATTTCTTTTGGACATGCTGGTACTTTCTCTTTCCTATTGACTCTAACTCCTTCATTCTCTTTCCTATTGGCTCTGATCCAATTTCTGAGATGGAGGGGTTAAGAAATTAAAAGGAACTTAATTTTTAAATAGTACTTTACAGCTGTTTTTAATTTTTTTCGGATTGTTGGGTTGGAGATGCTCTAACTAATAAAGTAATAATTCATCAAATATACCAAATGGGCACAATTTGGGTGGTTTTGAAACATTTCTTGAGGGGAATAAAAAGGAGCCCCAAAAGAGAGAAAGGAGGTGCCACACAGCCCAACAGCGCCACAGCATATCTCCCCATTCCCCAAGGGGGCCATCATGTGGGCTTCAGTGAGTGGGGAAGTAGAATGTCTAGGCGCACTGCACAGGGAATCTCTTTCGGTGCTACGGACAAGCCCCTCTCCTAGAAACCTGTACATATCTCGCTTCCTTATTCAATTCTACATCTCTGGAGAAATCTAAACCAGCTCCGACAACAGGACAACTGCAATCATCACCACTACCCGCACACAACAACTACCAACTATATATGTGTTTGTGTTCTTTTCTTTTTAAGCTAGGTGCGCCTTTACAAGCTGTTTGTTTATATTAAAATGTCTTACAAACTTAAATTTTAAACATGGAGATATGTGAGAAAATAATCCATGTTATTATTTTGTAATCTAACTATTAAAAAAAAACAATTTCCTTCTAGTTGTATTTAATCTCCTAACAACTCGTATAATTATAATTTTGTTCTAAACCATCAGTGTAGTATACAGACTTTGATAATTTTATAAGCATTTAAAAATCGAACTATTTTTCAAACAAATTCGTATGATAAAATTTTAACCTCTTCATATTATTTCTGACTTGTCAATTTGCTACGGTGGTTACTGGATCATACCATAGTGACAGCACTCGCGATATATTCACGTTTTATTCGCATATTAAACGTTTTTTTGACGTTACCCAACCGAACTCCGTTTAAAACGCAAATAAAACGCGTATAAAACACTAATTACAAATTATTCGCGATAAAAACGCGAAAAAACGCAAATTTTTTAAAATTTTTTTGTTAGGGTTTTTTTTTTGCTTCCTTGTTGTACCAAATCATTCCCGAATTATACTCAAATTATACCCGAATCACAAATTTTTGATCTCGCCGAACCTTTTCCGAACAATTAAGTTGTCACTATGGATCATACAACTTTTGCAACATGAGGCTAAATAGAAATGTATACGGATGGTCACATATGTTGTGGTCACAAAAGATCTAAAAAGGTGCCTTCCTAGGTAGGTTAAATCAATGTGACGTAATCACATGGGGGGTGATTTCGATTGGAGAGTCATGCATTGTATTAAAAATTCATAATGCTTGATCTTATTTTAAGGTTATATAAAGAAAGAGAGGTGACATGTGGCGTGGTATGGGGCCACGTGAAGGCTGCTGACTGCGCACGTGAGCCACATGCTTGGTTCGGGTTGGAGGTGACAAACAGGTCGACCCGGTTGTGTTTGATAAAATCCATGCCATGAATCTATCTATGGTTTTGATTTAAATAATCATAATTTTATGTTAAATACTTGTGTTAGCCACATGTTTTGTTAAGTGGGATGCCACTTTTCCAAGTTGTCAGTGTGTAATTAGTGGATTAACAACTTTTGTTGGTTACCATTTGTAATAGAGAATTGAATGTGTTTATATCATTTTCTTTTTAAAATAGTTGGTAGGGTGAGTTGGAAAAAATTGATTGAGATGATTATTTATCTACAAACATATATGTTAATATTATCCATAATAATGATTTGTTAAGATTTATATATTTTCGTGTATGATCAATATGACTTTAATTAGATTTTCCAAGTTTTTGACACGGCGCATGACCTTTTTTTACTCACTTCGACACTTAAAAAATATTTTAAATATTTTTTGTTCGTGTTTGATTGTGAAATAAGAGGTGGAGTGAATATCTTAATTTACACTTAAGCTGGCAAATGAAATGTAAAATACGAGAAGTAAGATTGAGTTATGACGAAATAAGTTAAACCACCTCGACATGCAGATTAACTTACTGCACACTTCTTTTACCTGAAGATACTACTGTCATAGAAAAATATTCATTTTTCAATTTTTATTTTCTCTGAATGGATTAATTTAAGTAATAACTTAAACTGTCAAACGAGTTGTAAAATTTAAAGAGGAATGGAATAAGTAACTTAATAATTAAACTTAAGTAGCAACTAAACATAACTTCTAGGAGCTTAAACTGTGCTTCAATTTCTTTTATACTCTTCGTGTTGTACTAATTATGTTGTTAAGAAAATATAATAGGCTAAGACTCTTCGACAAAAGAAAATAAAATAAATTTCAATAAGCAATTGGCTCATGCTACAAGAATGAGATAGTATTCGCAACGGTAAAATATAACTATCCGCGAGAGTATATCGACAAAAATGTATTTTTTCTACTAGCAACGGGAGTATCCGCGGGGTATACCGACAGTATTCCTCGTGGATACTGTTCCATTCTTGATCTTAAAGCTGCCTGCTCTCTGGTGATCCATTCTATAAGTTTTTAAATTAACCTTAATTAAATTAATTAATCTGATTTTGATCAAACACAAATTTTAAATTACTGTAGAAGATACCTAACCTGGAGCAGAACCTTCAAGGGATCTTTATTTATTAGTGCTCTCCTTGGAAAGCCATATAAGCTGGCCATAATATTTTCATTTTTGCTGTGTTCCATTTTTTCTGGTTCCATAAATCACCCTATTATTTTCAAATAATTTATATAAATAAAAATTATGATTAATTTATTATTACTTCCGGATTCAGAGAAATGCCATAAGGTGGCTGCACTTGTAACAGTCACAGACAATCTGGTTCTACTATAAAAGCTCCTTTAGAATGAGAAGATTGGGCTAAAAAAAGGGGAAAAAAGTTCCTAAATTGCACAATCACATTTATTGGCCTTTTGTTATGTTCTTCCCAACTATACTCCTTGATGCTTACTTTGCATTAAAGTCTCTATTAATTTGCATCAAAGAATCTTTTGCAATAATTATATCCTTAGAATGAAATAGAGCCAACAATTTTTTCATGAATCTGATTCAACATTTACCCTTTTCCACAATGAAAAAAACACAAACACATTCAATTGTTACAGTGAAATAGAATGATGAGAATGTGCTCCAGCCTCCAGGAAAAGGTTCTTTGAATGTGGAGGATGTGATGGGGAAATCCATTGATGGTACCAGAAATTGCCAAATTGGGTATGCTATAAATCTATTGCTTTTCTGATTTGATTGTACCCTCATGGCTCATGTACATCAACATCATATATTCTTTTATTTTATATTATTTCATCACCATGTGCCTTTTCATATGTATAAACCTAATCAAGTAACAAATGAAAAACATAATTTGTACATGTATGTAGCATAGGGTTTTCTAATGATTTTATCCAAGTTCCAAGTTCCAAACTCTCAAAATCCTAATTTGAATTCACGAGTTTTAGCATCGGTCCCGTGCCGCTTGTTGATCTCAGTTTCAACCCGGAAGAGTTCGGAACCGAATTAGACCCACTGAGCTTCCGACTCATATTGGTTTCGATTGATTTTAAGCATATTTCGTACCAAAATTATGCACTCTTGAATTCAAATTCAAATTAACTTGAATTCTAATATGAAATTGTGCGTTCGCTTCGGCTTTCTAGAAAAATTATATGTTTTGTCAGGGAATAAAGGGTCTAAATTGTGAAATGTGAATTATATACACAACTGTATGATTATTAAATTTTCATGCATTCAAATTCATTATCTGCTTATCCTCAGAGACAAAAAAATTCCATCAGATTCTGATTTCTGATCAGAGAGCAGGGAATGTGTAACGCATGTAAATTTACAGGTAACAACATGGCCTGATAAATAATTTAGCATATTTTTGGGGCCCGGTGGACTTCTTTCAGTGGTCTTGGGCCAAACTATTTGATTTAGATTAATTGTACGGCCCATTTAGAACGGAAGGTTCTTTTGGGCTTTTTAAGACACACATAGTTAGACTACAAAGGCATATTTAGCTGTGTCATGCTTCAGATGTTATCTGGTACTTTCATTTTATTTGTACTTAGTTGTTATTCATTCATTATAATCTATATATTCTACTTGAATTATAATGTTAGACGTCCTTTTATTATTAAGTCATTTTATTATAATCTATTCTAGATTTGTCTTTATACTGTGGGTTACTTTCTAAATGATTTTATCCTTTCATTTATTTCACTGGCTTTTTATAGTCATGTACCTTTACAAAAGGTTTATTTGATCGGTATAAACAGCTAATTTTAAAAGGAAGAAACTGTGTAATTAAAGAATAAAAAAACGTTAGTAACTTTCCAATAAAAAAACAAGTTTTTATAGTCATGTAATTTCAAAATTATTTGAGGGGGCATACGTGAAATTCCCCAAAAAAGGTTAGTCACTTTCCAATATTAACTTTCTTTTTTTGGAAATAACCAATGTTAACTTTCCAAATTAAGTTTTTTCTTTATAACTATAGGATCCGTTCTTTCTCGTTCTTTATCTCTCTTCTCTCCGCTCCCTCGCCGCCCAAAGCGCGCCTTTTCTCGCTCCGTTACCTCTCCGACTCTCTCCTCTCCGCTCCCTCTCCTCCCCATCTCCGCCTCCTCGCTCCTCCGCCGCTATCCCAGCTGCTCTCTCCTCCTACTCAAATAGGATTGCTTGTCAATAGCCCTGGAATTTCTTATCCGTTTGCAAGGTTTGTTCCTCCTTTTTTCAGATTTTTATTTCTTGTGAATTGGTGGAGTGAAAATTTGTCTCCTAATCACTTCCTACGTAAATTTAGATTTCAAGGAAGAAAAACCAAGAATTTTGAAATTGATCGTCCTGTACAGATTTGTACCGGTACTGGAATTGAAAGGGGTTTGGGAATCAAGGATTGTTTTTATATACAGTACACTTTTAACACAAATTCAGTTGGTTTGATGCCTAATTATTAAACTCAGGTTTAATGGAGATTGCTAGAATAAATAAGCCCTAATTAAAACTTTGTTGGGTTCCAATTCTACAAATCATTCCAGTTTGGTTCCAATTCTATTTTATCAGTAGCAAGTACCAAGTACTAATCAAATGAACGTTCAAAGGCAAATAGACTTTATCAGGTACCAGGTACCAAGTAGACTTTCTGTTTTATCTTGTTGAATTGAAACCAAACTTATATTTTTTTTTTTTAGATAAGCAAACAGCAAAACCACATTCAAAGGCCATCTCGACATTCTGTGGCAGGTTACTCTTGTTTTTCTGTACCACTCAATGGAAGGGGTCTTTGGAAAGAGTGCGGGTCCACGAGGAATCCTGTCTGGACCCTTACCTGTTTTTGGGAGTTCGGTCTCTCATCCTTCGCACAGGTAAGATCTACCCGTTTAAACCCAAGTCTTCACAATCTCCTATACTGCAAACCTGATTTTTGGTTGTGTATCAGTCTGGTTATATACTATAGTAATGTTTGTGTTTTGGCCTGTATAGTATCAGTACCCGTGCCACAACTGGTCTAGCTGCTTTATGTAGCTCTTAGATTTGTCCTCTTTTGATGTTTTCATGCAGACTTTCACAAATGATGGTTTACCGGAAAAAAGTTAAGTTAAATTGAGGCTTAACTAACATTTCAGGTACCATATCAGTCGAGCCTTGGTGATTTTACTTCCTGAAATTGAAATATTTGGATTGTAGGTTTTACTGTTTTACAGTATTACTAATTACTAATTTCTACCATGAATATAATGCTTTTGTTCTCTTGATATCAATTTCAGGAGAAATGTATTACCTCAAACTTCACACAAGAAAAACGTGGCTACACAAATGTCTGGTGAACTTAGTGACCTTAAAGCGCTGCCACCTCCTCTACATGCTGGGACTCAATCTCCACAGCTCCTGGCGGAGAGGTACCCTTTTACTGTTTGTTACTTGTGTATTAAGGATTATAGGACAAATTTGTATATCTGCTACCAAACTGAACCGAGTCTTTTGTTGGAGATGCCTAACTTCAAGCATTTTCCAAACCAAGCTAAACCATGCTAAATTTCTGTCACGTGTGTGCGCGTGCATGCACGTGCAAATTAACACTTACCTGTTAATAACCAGAAGTTGTCACAAATATACAGAGAAGCAAAGAAAAGGCGCCTGGCTCAGTTTGGGGCTGAACTGAGTCAACCAGTTGTTGAACTGGTAGCAACACCAGTTAGCAATGCTGAATCAAGCAAGCAGCAAGCTGACGCTGATGTTTCAGAGGCGACTGCTATAGTTGGTCTTTGCCCTGACATGTGTCCAGGTAATCTGTTAACTTGTATCTCTTTTCTTTATCTTTTTACTCACTTTTTTTTCGGGGGAAAGAGGATGGATAAGGTAAAAAGTGACACCATACTGTGTTCAATTGTCATTCCATGTTTTCATGGTTGCTTTTATTGTTAATACAGGTATCAGATTACTTTAATCTGAGGATGGAGCATCGATTTCTTACCAAATGTCCACTTAAATACACCTTAGGGTGCTTATGCCAATTGTTGTCGTTGCCTGTAGCTCTGTACTGATATGTGCCAGGCAAAATTGCTATCCTTGGTAATGTAGGTTAGGAAAAAAAAAATATTTTTTTTGGGGGCATATTCATGTATGGATTAGAAGATAAGTCTCTATAGTTATTTTCCTTTGTGAAATGTTGACGTGATGCTTTTGTACTGGCTAGTACCGGAAAGGGTTGAGCGGGAGAGAAAAGGAGATCTTGATAAGCACGAGCGGCTTGATGGAAATAGAAATAAAACCACTAAATTTCTTGCTGTCAAGAAGGTAACATGCATGCTTTTATTCCTTCTATCATCATACTCAAAGGTAAATGTCATGTGCATCACCTGCAAAAATTCAGACAACGATATGTACTCCTGCAAACAACTAAATATCTAACTGCTCCCATTAAGTATCAGAAATAACACGCTAATGCCTATCATCTTATATGACTCTATTTACAATGAAAATTAGTGAGGTAAGGAGTAATTTGACTAGATTTGGAGTAGATGGTGAAACCAGTGATACAGGATATTAAAATTAATATATTTTTTACAGTTTGCAGGATTATATGTCAATTTTCCTATCTTTTGTGGGTAAATCCAGGGTATTTCAGATTCTTGGTTATTTTCAGAGATGTTGTTTGCTTGGGTACACATGAAGTTGCTTTCCAAAACTCTAATTTAGGAGCAAAAAAAAGGTGAAAATTAGATTGGAAGTTTGTGAACTCCATGTATTGTTTTTCTTGTGTGTGCAGTATACCAGGACAGCAGAGAGAGATCCTGATCTGATAAGGCCTCTTCCTGTATTACTGAAAACTGCGGATTATCTTGTTGAATTACTGAAGAAGCCTTATGGCAATGATTTTCTGGGCTTGTACAATTTCTTGTGGGACCGTATGAGGGCGGTTCGAATGGATCTCAGGATGCAACACATATTCAGCCTAGAGAGCATCTCTATGCTTGAGCAGATGGTACCATCTTATCTCTGAACTCTAATTAGAAACTTGTACCAATTTTTGGCTCTATGCTGGTCAGTTCCAGTACTGGTATGATATTCCACCTACCAAAAAGAATGGTGCTGGTAAATTTTTATTTCTCATTTTTAGTTTTTCATGGTCAGTTGAGTTATAAGGTCTGGCCTATTATTTATTTACTTCTTTCTTGTTTTGGCTGTCAATTTAACTGGCCTGTATCAATGTTTAATTTCATATTAAGGGTAGTCGAAGCTAAATTCAGTTAAATGGAAGTTTAAATGTGCAGTTGGGACGATCGGATGCTAAATTTGGTTGAATTGAAAAAAAATGATTGATTAACAGAACTTATTTTACTTAATTTGAGGGCTACCTGCAAATGAACAGTAAAAATTACACAGCGATGGAGTTTCTTTTATGGCAGAACTAATAATTTCGGCGGAGTTGGTTAAGTTCATGCTTAATCTTACATTTTGAGGGTAAATTGGGTTAAGTTTTGGCTCATTGCATATTCAAGATAGCTCGCAGCAAGCATGTCCTGGCTAAAATAAATCTTACAATTGAGGTTTTTGGGTGAAGGTTTGGCTTGTTGTTCTTTAGAAAGGGTTTCGGTAATGGTGGCAATGTTGGCTTGACATTGACCTACTATTGTTGTATTGTTACCAGATAAGGCTACACATCATTGCTATGCACGAGCTGTGCGAGTACAACAAAGGAGAGGGCCTTTCAGAGGGCTTTGATGCACACCTGAACATAGAACAGATGAACAAGGCATTGGTCGAGCTCTTCCAAATGTATGAGGACCACAGGAGAAAGGGAATTTTTGTCCCTACCGAAAGGGAGTTTCGTGGCTATTATGCGCTTCTCAAGCTGGACAAGCATCCAGGTTACAAGGCAAGTGCTTTTTTTTTCTTTTTCTTCTCTCTTGTTTATGTTGTTGTAAAATAATGTGCGCTTCATGTACAAGGAGCATTTGCAGTTCCCATACTCGTATGACTAATGGGAGATGTCACCTATTAATCCTAATTTTTACCAAGGCAGAGAATCATCTGCCCTTGTGAATTGTGTTAATATCACATTCACCCCATATACAATGTCTTCAGAAGCACTAAAACCCCTCTTTTTCTTCTTTTTTATGGTTGGATAAAGGACAACCAAATGTAATTGGGACACTGTTTGCTATAAATGCAGAGGGAGATCTGTTGAGATTTCATGTGTTCTAGGGATGCACTTAACAGTCATTGATAGCCCATCTTCTGGGATTCAGAATTAAGTTAGCAGCATTAAGTCAAATTGCTATTGTTTGATCATTTTCTGCCCCTACTTAATTATAGGTGGAGCCTGCTGAGTTGTCTCTAGATCTTGGTAGGATGTCTCCTGAAGTTCGGCGTAGTCCAGAAGTTGCATTTGCTAGGGATGTAGCAAAGTAAGTTGGTCTCATTTAAGGATTTGATTTTGGCGAGTACATGGAATTTTGGCTGGTCCATGCTAGCATGAGACAGGATGGTGATGCTTTCCCCAATGAGGAAGTGAATCACGTCTTGGCATGTAGCTAATTTCTGATGCAACCCAAATATGAAATTTACCATAATTTAACCCGATTGTCTTTGTTATTTATGCAATTAGTGGTAGTCTTGTTACTGTAGTTTGCTAGGCAAGGAATTATTCCTCATGTACCCTGAAGTTTTTTAATTAGCTTATTGAGACTCAAGCTACAATTTAGCCCTATCTTCCTCTGATCATGCAATTCAAGGACTGAAAATTGTACCATATCCAACCTCATTGAACTCCCAGTATTTTGCAGCAAAGTGGAAGAAGAAAGGGCTAACTAAGGAAGTGCTAGTTAAATCATAGTAGCTTTAGTTACTTTTCCTAATCTTAGTATAGGTTTGATATTATTCGACTTGTCATGATGTACCTTGTTGCAATTTTAGGGCCTGTAGAGCAGGAAATTACATTTCTTTCTTTAGACTTGCAAAGAAAGCCACGTATCTGCAAGCATGTTTGATGCATGCTCACTTCTTAAAGGTATAAACACCACTGATTTTGCAACAAATGCTTCATGCAAACATAGATTGTTGAAGAGTATATTTTACTATATCAGAAGGGGGGATGTTTCTGTGGTCCCTTGCTAAATTTGAGAAATATGCATCTATTATTGTAGCCCACTTATAGAAAATATCCTTAAGCATGCTAAGAGAATAACTGTAGGGCTGTCATTCAAGTTATGTTTTTCAAGAACACTCCATTCAAGTTGTTTTGATTTCAGTCGCACTTGAAGTTTATGTTACAAGTTAGAATACCAGATATCACTTATAAAAAACCACAAGTTGGAGAAGGCAGACATTGAAGTATAATTGAGAATGTAGCTCTAGGAAATTGCCACATTTATCCTGAAAACCACAAGTGTGTTAATTTTAAATTTACCAAGTAAAAAACTAAAAATGTATACAAAACTAAAAGATGTTACCCTAATGTCTGACTTTGGGCCTAGATACACATTTACAAACGCCTCGTTTGTTCTATTACTTCATTTCTGATCTGAATGGATGTTTAGTAACTTCTATAAATGCTATAAAATAATTTCTGTTAATTGTTTGTTTACAGTTAAGAACCGAGGCCCTTGCTTCCCTGCGCAGCAGTTTCCCAAGCAATCAAGGGATGCCTCTTGCTCGACTTGTAGACATGCTTGCTATGGAGGTATTACTTTTTATATGTTCTCTCTTTTTTGTACCATATGCAGCTTTGATATATGTTATTCTATATTTGAATGTCTACCATTTCCACCATCTACCTTCTGTGCATAAATTATATTTTTCATTGTGATGCCAATTTCATTACAAAATACATCTTTTGTTAATTGGATTCCAAGAATTTTTTTGTTGTGCAGGACTTGACATTTAGAATAAAGAAGAAAAGAAAAAAAAAATCAAGTTTTCATTGTCCATCGCATATCTACCAGTACTGGTTTAGTAGGAATTTCGACCAAGATTTTTTCTCTGATATGTGTTTTTTTTTATTTAGGGGGAGGATGTTGAGAGCTTCGTAGAGAACCATGGCCTTGTGCTGAAAAGTTTTGAGGAGTTGTACATCGTGAAAGATGGTCCATTTCTCAGACAAGTAGGAGACCCTTTAAGCAAATGGTCGCCACTTGTTGGCACCAAAAGGTCTCACATGATAAAATTAGATGTTTGTTTCACTCCTGGCTCAAGTACTATGAAAGAAGAGGTTTCTGATTCATTGAAGGTTGCTGAAACCAAAAGGGTCTCACCAAAGAAACCTGACATGGCTATATCTGATTCTCCAAGGCCAGTTGAGGTTTTAGATCAAACACAACGGGTACTGCTTCCTGTAAGAGGACCTCAGGAAGTGGACAAGCAAGCAACCTTCATTCCAGAGAGGCCGATTGATGTGCAAGCTGTTCCACTTCTTCCTCTTCCATCGCCTCCAGTTTGTACTGGTACTGTACCAGTAATGCAGGCAGCCAATGCTCATAGAGTTGTGATGTCAAAGTTATCTGCTCCTGTAAGTCTACCTCCTTCAAGCATGAGTGCAGTACAGGCGACTTCCAGTGTGAATGCATCCAGTGATCAAAAGATGGAGAAGGTTGCTTCTATGAAGGAAGGTGAGATGGATATGGTTCTAGCGGAGAAAAAGTCACGCGAAAAGATGGAGCTATTCAAAGAAAGACTAAAGCCAATAATCAGGTTGGTTATTTTTTGCGTACCTATGAAGAAATGTTATCAGCTAATGAATTTGTAATTGTGAGGGTTTCAGTGCTTGTGTGGTTTGCAACTTTGCACAAGAACCATTGGTAGAAAGAATCACGGTTAAGTGGCGAAATAACTGTTTTTAATGGTTGAATTTTTGCATCGATATGATGGATTCCGACAATTTGTACTGAATGTTGACTACCCAAACAGGGGCGGACCTAGAAAATTTAGAATGGTGGGACTTGAACCCAAGTCTTCACAATAACATATTGGAATTGGAATTCTAACCACTAGGCTACGAGCACACAAGTGATAATTTACGAGGAGGGGGGGGGGGGGGTTGAACTATATAAAAACTTTTAAGAAAATGAGAATTCAATTAATTTTCAATATATATGATTAAAAAAATTGAAATCATGGGGTGGCTAAGCTCCCCTTGGACTATACGTAGTTCTGCTCCTGTACTCAAATAGCAAATAAGCTGAAAGATTGGTTAACAAATTTGTTAGTTTCCAAGGATGTATTTTTTATGGCAAAAACTCGAGAAATTTCCTGGAAGTTACATTTAGGAACCAAATGAATATGAGCTGAAAAATTAATGCGCAGGAAATGGAGGAAAAGAGCCAAGGAGATGAGGCTACTTAGGGAGAAGAAAGAGAGGAAACAGGCTTTGGTTCGAGAGGCCTTGGAATCCCTCTCGGTTGGCCGACTTCTTCGTACCTCGGTATTTGAGGAGATTTTTTTCTTTTTTAATCTTCCTGTGTGGTGTCTGTGTGACTGAATTTGTGTTTGTCAAATAAGCTTCAATTTCACCCAATTTCACCCAATGAGACACCTATGTACACTCAAAAGTCAAAACTTGCAATTAAGCGTAGTTTAACATAATTTATCTTGTTGAGTAAATATGCTTCAGTGATTTACCTTAAGTTAGCTTTGGTTAGAACAATCAGGGTTGATAATCTCTCAATTGCTAGTATAAAGAACCAATATAGAGACTAACATGTTAAAGATTTTGTTACTCAGTAGTCAGTAGTGGACTGATAAGAACCATACTGACATTCCCTTATATAATTATTTCAATAATTATATTCTCACAATCCATCTTCTTTTATATATTTTGTTTTTTCTGAAGGCACCGAGGAAAGAAACAGAATTGTTAAATATTGACCGCGCCACCATACGAACCAGATTGAGTAAATTTGCTGCTTTTCTTGATCGGTGCACGAGAGTACAAGATGAAATAGACCAGAAGCTTTATATATATTTTTGACTTCAGAAACACTGTTTTTTGTATATCCTTTCTCTTCATGTACTGATACTTCCCGCACAAGAATAACAATGTGTATATAATTCATATAATATTAATAACTGTAAGAAAGTAATGACTAATCCTTTTCTTTTGTAATAAAATTTGGGCTAACTAAAAATAATCTGGCACGAGTCATAAATTATAATACAAAATTTGTGTGCACAAATTTTAGGATACACTTCAATATTTATTTGAATGCTCAAGCGAGCATTAGAGGATTGCTCCCCTTTAAATATTTCGTCTTTTAAACTTTTTCCCAAAAATATAATAATAAAAACAAAATAAGCAGCTCAGGAATGCCCGAATATGATGACGATACTAAAAAAAATAATCCCATTGTAATATATGTAAATATTTTCGAGAAGTTTGAAATTCCCTATAATTTTTTCAATACCGAATGTCGTACATACGCATAGCTGGCCGATTTTTTAATTAATAGAAAAAAATAAAAAATATCGAAATAGAGGTAGAATTTGGTGAAATATCAAAATATAGGAAGAACACAAGATGGAATAAACCATCCCGTCCAGCTAATTTCGTCTCTAATCACGCAAACTCACTAATATAAAAAAGAAAAAACCTGAACGGGATCGTCTGTCCCGTCCCATCTAGTACTAATTATTTTTTGGCTGATACTGGGGTCACGTTACAAGTGCCACTGTGCAATCCTTCTCTCTCAATTCTAAAATTGATCTTCAATTGGCACGGTTATCTATGTATATATTTATATTCCAATTCTAATGATGACAAAACAAAACTTCAATTTTTTTTTGCAAGTGCAATCCTGTTCAATATTTTTTGCTGATGAATCATCCAAATGAAATCCAAAAACAAAAATTTGAACAGTACTGGACGGAAATAGCATAGAGATTAGAGGAAGATGAAATATTTGGCGGGAATAGCATAGAGATTAAAAATTTGAATAGAAGGAAAGAGGCGATGAAATATTTGGCGGGAATAGCATAGAGATTAGAGGAAGATGAAGCGTCTCAAAGGGACACCTCCATTTAATTTTTAAAGGGTAAAATGGTCACTTCAAAATTTTAAATAATTAAATAAAAAGAAAAATAAATAAAAGGGGATAGAAGGAATAAAGTGAAGTTTTGATGGAGATATTGGATATTATGGTGATATGATGGGGAAATTGGCTATTTCAAAAATTTAGAGGGGCATACAGGAAATTTTCCCTTAATATTTCGAGTTTATCATATTTCATATTTAATTGATCTTATATCATTGGGGCTTCATAGCAATTTTTTGAATAATCATTCAATAAATGAGATGTTGGAGGCGGCTAAATATATGAATACTATAATGAAATAACGCTAATATATACATCTTAATTAGCAATTTTTCATATGCTTCAAATTGTAGCCCAAATATATCTTCAAAATTCTCCTACATAGTACAATAAATGGCCACAACATATAAAAAAGGTTCTGAGAATAAGCATGTGTTATTAAGCAATTGCAGTATGTTATATATGGTTATTTTCCTTTTATCATTTTTGTTAAAAAAAAAATGTAAAATATAAAGTTTGAAATTTGAAAATCCATATTATCGTCTTTAATAGCGTCATACGTTTTATAAATTTCTCATTGAATCTGTAACTACTCTTTCTTACATTACAAAAATCTAGAACAATAATTAAAATTGTACAAAGATATGTAATTTTGAGTAATTGTAAGGACTCAAATTGATAAAAAAAAAGTATTTATTAGCTCTTTATATCTGTGTTTTTTTTAGTCTAAATTGTGTAATAACTAATAACTCTTGTTTAGTAGATTCTTAGTGAAATTAAGTAATCAAATGTTTGATTGTTTAATTTCACAAAGGATCTACTAAACAAGAGGTTTTAGTCTGTTTGGATTTGATCATCTTTGAAAGTAATTAGATGTTTGGATATGATCATCGATGAGGGGACATTATCAGGGGCGGAACTAGAAAATTTAGATAGGGGGCTAGATGAACAAGTGTCATTAATTTCATTTTATATGAGAGACTAATAGTAATAATTTTTGTAAATTTAAAAGTTTTAAAGAACAAAATTAGAAAATTTCAATTCATAGAGGCGGCTTAGCTAGCTGCCTTTCCTTGAACTATGTTCTGCCCATGAACATTTTTGTTGGATATAATGGGAATTAGCCCTCAACTGATAGTTGGTACACAGCATTGGGCATCAAGAATTCAATATCAAGCTATAAATGGTGATCTGTGGCACAGAGACTGCCTGCTCCTTGTGTAGCAGTTGGCAAAAAACAAAACTAAGCCGGATTGATCTGAACTTCCCTTCTCACATCTCATATTACAATCAATCTAAACCATAATCCTGTTATTTTCAATATATCTGCTCATATTAATTTCAAGGCTATTAAGCCGGCTTTACAAGGAGTGGATCCAATGCCACTTGTTGAATTGGACCCAATTGGGTTCTGAGTTCTGACCCAGACCAGATCCAAACAGGTCTTCACTCGAATAGACCCAACGGAGTTCGCGGCATAGTTCATACTGAAAAGTGTTCTTCTGGTTCAACATACCAGACGAATTTAAATTGATACTTGAATTCAAACTGGGATTCAAATTCAGAACAGACTGCATGCTTATATTTTAACTGACTCATGCATTTATATTTTATATTCATCAATCCGTTAAGATTGATTATATATACATTTTTAAATGGTGATCTGCTTTAGATTCACCAAAAAAGTTTTACCCACTATTTTTTATGGACTTCTAAAAGCTATCCATAATAAATTTACCCCTCATTTTTCATCAATTCATAGGAGCTTCTAAAATCCTTATTTTTTATTATGAAAAACATAAGATATATATTAGAGTCAACTAAATACATAATCCGGACAATATAATTTTGATGTAACAATTAATCTTATTTCTAACACAATACATATCAAGTTCAAAGGGTTGCATAACAACTCTTAGTCCCAGGTTACTCAATTTCACATTTGAGGTGCAATGAAAATGGGATAACTTAATTTCCGATTCAATAAAGAAACTGTTAAAGACATACAGATCAACACAACTTTTTCTAGAGCTATTAATGGGCATTTGAATCATAAAAACAAGCAACAAATGTGATATACTAACATAGTTAGCATTACATGGACACCTCATGTAAGCGACCCTAGCTGGTGTCCCGCTTATTTATCAAACTCTTTCACCAGCTTGCTTAGCAACTAAATTGCTGAACTATGCCTGCCAATAAAGATATCGGGTCTAGGAGCAAACTCAGTTCACATGATAGACCGAGTGTACACCGTGAGTACTCAATTGAGGCTGCTACTAAAAGTACAGTAGCTCAAAACAATCCAATCTTGCCGATTTGCACATGCCAGAGAAGCTTTGGAGTATGATAACAGATTTACCGCTTGAAGCTAAAATAACTTGTAAATATTTGAATGCAAATAACAAACCCAGTTTGAACAATTTAGTAAAAAAAAAGAGGCAAAAGAAACAAAATTCTCACCTTTACAAAATGTTCCCGAAGAATTCCTTATTTTAACTACCATACAAATACACATTTCAAGTTAAAAAAAAAAAATGTACACCTAACATGTTTGTAATGTCGTTTCAATACACACACCATAGGAGCTCACTAAACCCAAATGACAAAACCAATAATTTATATGGAGCTTCTCTACTTTTCTTTTTCTTTTTTGTACTTTTACCCTTCCTTCCTACCAATCTATCAAATTTCCACACTAGAAATCCTAGCTTGAAACGCGCACATTTTTAATACGGTATCTTATTGTAGCAAGTCGAAAAGGGGTGGTTGATCTGATTTGGACTTGGCATTACCAACTGGCCGTGTGGCTCTGGAGAGAGCCGATTGGCCCTGGTTTCTCCCTCTACCCCTCCCAACAGAACTTGTCTGAGGTGGTGGCGCTAATCTAGGAGTGAACCCCATTCCACTTGTTGCACCCAGTTTGGGCCCGATTGGGTTCTGACCAAAACCAGATCCAAATAGGTCCTGGCTCGGATTAGACCCAATTGGGTTTGTGACATAATTCATGCTGAAGGAGTTATCCTGGTTCAACATACCAGCAGAATTTAGATTGATACTAGAATTTGAACTAGAATTCAAATTCTGAAGAGGTTTCAGTTGTCCTGTTGAATTGCTCTGTTTAGGTGGGGGCCAGTTCGCAAACGGGTCTAGATTATCAAGCCCGCCATTTGATGAAGCTCCTCCACCAATATCAGAAATCCCAGCAGTTCCATTAATATATATCTCTTGCTTACTATTATGTTTAGTATCACTTAAGAAGTCAGACGATGTGCTTGGAGGCCACTCCAGATCAACAGGCGTACATGATGCAGCAGTTGAGCCTGTAACTTGAGGGCCCAGGTTGATTTCGAGAGGTTGAAAAGAGGTACTCATACTAGGATTAGGGTTTAGAGGAGGCTGGACAACCGGTTGCTTGGGTTTTGCAGAGGAGCCCCAATCTTCATCCCAAGCTGACGTGTTCCTTTTTGGTGCAATTTGCGTGGTTACAGTTTTCTGTGGTAGCTGGTCTACTGAGTGGAGACCGTTAGATAATGGAGTTGGTGCTCTGACTTCCTGTGTCCCAGATTCGGTGATTGACACACCACGTTTTTCTTCGATCTTTCTGTAATAAAGGTGAAGTCAAAGAATTATCAACCAGTAAAGACATTATTTCAACCATATCACTGTTATTATCAGCACAGTGAGAGCAGCTTCCATGATTCAAGGTGTTCAATCAAAAGCAAATGATACAGATTGTCAATTGAAGAGGGTGAATGGTTGAACTAAGACAGCATACTTCAGCCAAGCAAAACTACCAGTTCAAAACCAAGCGGCGGCATGTAGCTGCTACCAGTGGCCATAATGCTGGCCCTGTTCGAGTCGAGTCCACTAATTCATAAAATATTAGAAGGCACAACTGATACAGTAATGACCAATAACACACCATCCGCCTAAAATATTTCTACCCAATACCTGATTAACAATAGCATGCTCAGCTTAATTAAAAACTTCAACACTCGACCCTTCATTATGTTGTCACGTCCATATACCTCCGAACAGTGCTTACTAATATTAAATAATCAAAGAAATGATTGTAAAAGGCAGGACCCCAAGAGGTATATGGTTGACATACCGGGTGAAGAACCAACAACCGTTGATTTCTACAAAACTAGATAATGCTTCAAAAGAATTCTTACCTTAGGACATCTTTGATAAACAGCATGTATTTTGCAAATTGTTGTACGGTCAGCTGCTGGGCTGTAAGCAAAGGGAATAGAAGTGGGACCACATGCTCTGATGAGTACTCCACCCCAAACTGAAAAGGAAAAAAAAGGTACATCTTGTCTTGAATTATGCAAGCTGACAATTTTATTAAATTATTTATAGATGAGTACAATTTGCCAACTTTGGTATTGGGTTCTACATACAATACCAGGCTTGACCAGTTTAATTCGAACAGTAATACTGTAATGATACGCAACCCTCCTCTGCTGAAATGGGTCAAAACCAAGCCAAACCACCATCAAAAGTAATTAATAACAGACCAAACTTCTATTGCATAATGCAACAGTAGGACGCAGTACAAGTCTGGCACCTGTACAAACCACAACCACCAGTATATACAAACCAGTTGGAACTATCACCATAATTTCAGATTTTCTTGAAACCACCAAAAAAGGGAAGGGATATATTGATAACCAATTTTATTTGCCAATTGTGACCACCAAATTCATAATTTTCCAAAATAAATAAATAAAATAAAATTTTATAGATGGTCTGTGTATTAAATGTGATGCAACTTGAGAATTGTTTGGCGAGAAATAAAAAATAAAGATAAACTGTTTTTTTCCAAGCCGTTCGAAATGACAAATTGGTTATCACATTGCACAAATTTAGTGCCCGACTCTCGCTAAATGATAGAGAACATAACATTTTAATTTTTTCAATTTTGGCAAGTAATGTGCGAGTTGCCACAGTTGTCAAATAAACCTGTTGTCAACATGACTTGTCCCAATAGAAAGGTAAAATCATCTACACTATGCACATATAAAAGATTATTTTGCTCAAGCTCGGGCATCACTCATCACTCATCAAGACCAACTCACAAACTCCTGGGTACTGATTTTTCAAGCTATTGAGTTAAAGCCTCTCAGATTGCTGTGATTTTTACAAGCATCAAACAAAGCAAGCCTCTCAGATCCCTCCTTTTAGCAACTAATAAATGTAGAGATCTATATTATTACCTGATTGGAGATGGAACTGGCGACTCCCAAAGTGCACATAAGAGTGGGGGCTGAGTGGTCAACGGCTGTGCAGCGACGCAGTGTTTGAAGGATATCTGACACGGCTGGCTTATCAAGCGATGGCACAAGATCTCCTAGGCACTTTAATGCATTCACCCGCACCTACCATGTTAATTTTTTCACATTATATTTAAGGAGAATAAGCATGTCTAAAGATATTTACATTATATCAAAATAAGATTAGAAATATAACGATGAATAACAATAAGAAATTAGATCAAAGAGAAATTATTAAACAGCACAAGGCTGTGTGATATACATATGTATAGATGGAACACATGTCAAAAAGTACATGAAAGATGAGGGCAGTATAAATACTTGAACAATACTTCAGTATATATTGTTGCTATTGCCTATATGTTTCAACTTAAAGTGCTCTCGATGATACTTTTCACAACAAAAGCAGCAATTCTTGGACAACAACAATGATGATGTTGGTTATTAAGTCATAGAAATACACCAATAATAATAATAATAAAATAAGTTAATACAGAAATAAGTTTACATACTGCAGCAACTGTGGTCTTCAGAGCCAAACCATGAACACGTGGTACGATTGCTTGCTTCACTAACTGCACAAGGGCATACAAAAATATTAATAAATGTCAAGATTGAGATATCATCGGGACTTCAGCATCCTTTTGATCCAGCAATATTATGGCATGCAAAGAGGCCACACCAGCTGACTAAAATAATGCTGAAAACTTCTGCTGTACTGTATCAGGGTATGTTTTGATAGTCGAAGGAACAGTGCTATTCAGTTTAGTGTGTTAGAATACTGCAAGACCAGTGCTAATCCAAAACGTGTCGAAAGAATGCTAACCCAGTGCTATTAGAATTTCGGGATAGTGCAAATGTTGTTTGGATTGTATTTTTCCAACTAGTGCTAATCTGAAGAGAGCTCAGCTCACTATTCGGGAAAGATGTTGGAGCATTGGGATTGCAAGTGCTAGAGAATAATAAAGCCATTTCGGGAATGAGTAAGGAACTCGTTGGTGAAACTTGTGCATATTCCTGCTTATTTTTTTTGGACTGCTGAGCCTCTTCCAATATCTTTAGCACAATACCAACATTGTCTTCCATTTTTCTCAATATACAAGTGATTACAGATGAGATGTTAAAGAAACAAAAAATTGAATAAGAGGAAAAGAGTGCACCAGAAGTACAGATAATTGATTAACAGTTGGAACTTAAAATTTTTTTTGGTCCCTTACAATTAGGCTCAAATTGATTGAGATATGTTTGGACTTTGGATTATACATCCAAGGAAATAGATGTAACTTTTTACAAGGGGAATATATCAAAAGGGAAGTAACTTAGTCCAAGGAAATATATGTTGGGATTCTAAACCAAGAAAATACCTGAGTATCAAGTTTCCTTGCAAGGGGAACAGTTCTTCGCAAAACCTCCTCTTGTATCCGTGGGTCTGTGTCATCGTATGCTCTGACAAGCATAGGTAGGATGTGTTTTACCAAGTCATCATGTGTTGCCTGGTCATGAAAAATAAAAAAAATAGTACATTGATAGGAGATGATCAGAGATTGAGTATTCATGTTATGTGAGACCATTGACTCTTTCAACCACTGTTGTGCACATTTGGGCTTTTACTAGAAGATCCTGTAAGGTCACATAATATACCAAATATGTTTGGTAGCAGTTCGACCAAAGTCCTTTACGAATACTTCCTGTCTTCTATTGGTTTGTATCAGGTCCAATTGACTAATCAAGGAACATTAAGCGGAATTGCCTAACTGCAGCATAGTTCAAGCTTTAGCTGCAGAAATTAGGCCTACCAAAAAAATAAAAAATAAAAATAAAATAAAATAACAGCAGTCAAAGATCTACAATGTCAAAAAAGACTAGTTCTAAATGAACAATCAGGTGTTGGGTTCTCATTTACCAACAGGTCCTCTCAAAGTATATCCAAATTACGAAAAACAACCTCATAACGATGTGCAAATGCTAATTTTGCAACTTCTAAATTAAAACTACACCTTGTTTATAATCAGGTCGGCATGTTTCACGAGCAGGAGAAGAGTTTCACCAGAAGCTGAATTAAACACTGGAAGAAGAGCTGGCAGTGTTGAAATCTCGAAATCACCCTTGTCCTGAGATTCAGCAATCGTCAGAACCATTGGCAGTATCATAGGTTGCAAGACCAAGTTTCTCAGCTCTGCACAGAGTGGTGGGAGAACCTGTCTCAGCAAACAGGAATAAAGAAGTTAATGAAAGTAGTTATCCAAACTAACCTGTCTCAGCAAACACTCAGCAGTTCACTGTATGTGCAAGGACTGCACAACGACTTCTAAAATTTGCACCAAATCCTAGCAACTTTTCGGGTTATTTGCAAATAACACCCCACTGAAACCAAGCCTAAATTAAAAGATGATAAGATTGCCCCTGGAGTTCCATACTGATCTGACAGTTGGCCATTAGACATCTGAAAACAACTTGGTGTCATCAGTATGCACAAGAAAGTTCCCCTAGTGTTATTTTGCAAACATCACAAACAACAAATGTTTTCTCAGAAGAAACCAATTTTAGCAGGAGCAAGAAATATCTAGCTGTTTAAAGAAACCACAAAGCAGAAAACCATATACTTAGCTTCTTTTTAAATATTTTCGTGTGAAAATGTTTTATTAAAGAAAATCTCAAACATTAAAATGTACAACAATAAGAAGATCAATATATACAGCAGGACAACCAACCTTATACCGAAGCACACGGCCATCAAAATCTTTCCACATGTTAGAAAGAGCTTTAAGAAACTCTGTCTTCTGCATGTTATCTCTTTCCTGAAAATGTACCAGAATATAGAAACAAGCCGTTGTAAGTAGTTTTTACATTTACAAGTTTAAGAAGAAAGCTTAATCAGAAATCAGTGTTGCATACATACAAGCAAATGATCAAGAAAGCGAAGGGCACGCAACCTAGTATCATCACGGAAAAATGAAGAACCTGAAAAAAACATGGGATGCACAAGTACAACATTATCCAGTGAAATTTCCAATATATATCACATGACATGCAGCTTGTATTAATCAACGACTCCAAGTTCGTCTGGTAGATAAACTTTTCAATGGTACTTACAGAAATTTGCTGGCAAAGTTGAGCTAATAGGTTAACACATTAGAGATATAAAAAAAGTAGAAAATGACGAGCTGAGAGATCACAAGAAACTTATAGTCATAACGAAGAGAAAAGAGAAATCAAGACGAGTTTGGTACCTGTGAAGTCAGAAGCACTAGGTCTTGATGTCTCTTCCATTGAAAGCATCCTTTGCAAATCAAGAACCAAGTCGGTTGGAACATTTGAAAAGGCATCACTTGAGAGGTATGTGAGCGTATTTATATACTACATGAGCAATTATTGCAAGATCAGAAATATCACTAAGAAATATTAGTTAAGGTCCTGTCAATAGAAAAATATTCATATGCTAAAAACAGAAGTTTTAATATCCTAGAGTCTTTTTTATTGTCCTTATATTATTGTGTTTGGTCATACACCACACAGATTTTTTTCCCCCAAAAGCTTCAGCATTTTGTTGTTTATTTGCTTTTAGTGGGTCTTATGAAGGGAACTCCAAAGGGAAACCAGCCATTCCTGGATACCACTGAGGACACTACTGTATATGAAAGGGGACAGTATTGTATTTTTTTTTTTTCACAGACAAACAATAAGATGTGCAATAGAGCTCCAGATTTAGACAAGAACAGACACCCAAATCATCAGTGCATTTCGATGCTAAATGATTAATTAAGCTGAGGAGGAGTAGCAGTACCATTTTGACATTGTTATGACAGTCTAAAAGAGGCTTCTTAGCTGCAAGGTGGTAAGCAAGGCACCCGAAACTGAACATGTCAGATGAAGAAGTGATGGTCGAGCCCCTGTTGCGTACCATCTCCGGAGCTGTATAATTTAGTGACGGCTGGAGCGGTAGCACTGCATCCTCCTCATCATACTCCTACATGAAATAAATATAAATACAAAAGAAATTTAAATTGTCCTTGAAAGCATGCATCTTTCTGTGTAATTTGATCATTATTAGATACTGTATTGTTGGTTTTTGGCTTTGTAGCATTGCCAAATTTCCCTAATATAGTACTGTAGTATTGTAATAGTGTTGGGTTTCAATGATGACACTTCAAGCTCACATCTTTTGATAGTTTAGCAAAATTTATTCCCAAATCCCTACAACCAACCCTCTTTATAATAGAATAATCAGAAGCAGACAAAGATAGATAAAAATAAATAATAGCAATATACTAGGAGTGATAGATATATGTTCAGATGGATCTAATGCACACAGGCACAGAATATTCAGATAAAAGAACCATCATCTTGTTTACAATCATATGTAAATGAGAAAACCAATTAAAACAAAAAATGAGGTTCGATTCGGTGGTACCTGGCTTCTACTGTTCTACATCACAGTTTGTACATTGCAGGAACTAACCAGATTATTATCCATTGTTTACACATTCATCTGCAATTGTATAACGCATACCAGAGGACAAAGAGTACAATGTGGTAATCCATTATTGACACCATACTGACTAGCACACTAACCGAATAATGAAATTGCTGCGCTGATGTAAGACCGGCTGATGCTTGGTCTTGATTTATTGAAAACCCAAATCCACCAAATTTCCATGCCCCACTTGATGTGATAAACACAGTCTGAAATAATAAAAAGAATGGACTCAAATAAAAGCAAATCTTTTAGAAAGGGCAACCAATACATCAGTGGATAGCGATAGTAGATTGTAAAAAAAAAAAAAAAGACCTCTGGGGAAATAGCTCGATGAATAAGCCGAGCATTGCTGTGAAGAAAATCTAATGTCTCTGACAGCTGAAGCAAGCCATGTTTCACCTCAAGTAGACCCATTTCCTAGAGAAGAGGATAGAAAATGAAATGTTAAATGTATTGTAATATCATTTTACAAACAGGATAGTGAGCCCAATTTTGGAACAGTTCTAGAATAAAAAAATTACTGTATAATGTTTTCAAGTAGCAATTGAGTCCCTGACCAATCTAAAGGCCAAATTCCCAGATCCAGCTATCTAACAATCCCAAATTCCCAGATTCAACGCAAACAAACAAACATAAAAAACACAACGTTAATTAAAGACAGAAATCCAATATTTCAAACAATCCATACCATCCCCTTGAGTTCTTTGGGCACCTTTGAAATATTCTCGCAATTCCCCAAGGCATTTGCCACTGAAGCAAACAGAGGCTCAGTCGCCATGGCCATTGCGTTCTTGCTCTCGTCCAGCGCCTGAACCACATGAACCACGCCAGGATGTCGGATCCGCACCAGTCGAGTAGCATCCGCACGAATCAGATCCAAAAAGGCATCTTCAACAGCCTTCGATAAACCCGCCTTAACCCGGGCCTCTGACAAGGCGCGCTTGTCCAGAACCCAGACGGAAACGAGCGGGTATTGAGTGGAGGGAGCGGAGGCGCGGGGCCGGGCCGGGTAGATCTTCCAAACCAGTCCCGGACCCGCCGAACCGGATTGGTCCAGTAGGTCGTAGTCCTGGAGGGGACGAGGTCCGGTGACCTCCTGCACCGTGTTCTGGACCCTCTTTTCGATTACCGCCGCGGTTTTGGCGAGAGCTTGGGTAAAACTTTGGAGGTTGAGCGACATGGCTAGAGAGAGAGAGAGAGAGAGAGAGAGAGAGAGAAGGGAGGAAGAGAGAGGGAAAGGAGGTGCACCGACAGGTGTCAACGGAGGGAGGTAGAGGGTCTCTCTCTCGCTCTAGAAGGGAAAACAGAAACCAGTTGGTTGCTTCGTGATGAAGAGAGAGAAAGAGAGAGAGAGAGATGAGATACGGATCCTCTGAAGGAACTCAAATTATGGTTGCACCAGGACCCATTAATATTCGTGCTAGAGAAGATCGGACGGTCCAGATCTGAACTCACAATTTGAACTAATGCAGTCCGAAATAAAATGCACATGATTATTTTAATAACCGTGCTAAAACAGATCAGATGGTCCGGATTTAAACTAAAAAATTGAGTTCACTTAGGATATATGGATTCATGTTAAAGGTCTTTGATTGGGAAATGATTTGGTCTCTTGGGGAAATTTAGATATTATGAATTTATTTATTGGAATATAGTATATTAAAATTTTAATTATCAGTTGTGTTAAAATGTTAATCATCAATTGTGGAAGGTTAATCACCAGTTATGACTTGAATGAAGGGAATTTCAAAAAAAAAAAAAGTGGGAAATTAAATAACTGATACTCTAATTTCACATGGCAGGTACATAATTAATGGATAAATGTAATAAGTGTTTGACCGCAAGTAATAACCAACAGGAAGGTTCCGCAGGTATTACTTACGCCGAAATTTTTATTAATAGCAGAAAAAACAAAAGAATATCGAGAATGAAGAAGAGTTTTGTTGAAATTCGGTAAATAACAAAAACGTGATAGTCTATAACGTCCAGGGGACGTTATACCATCACGATCAGCTTAATAAAAAAATTATCTCTTAACTAAACAGTGAAAAAACAAAGAAACATAATCCCTGGACGTCTTTGTCCATCACAGCCAGAGAGGCAGAACAAAATAAATAATAAAACTCTGGACTTCATAGCCCATCACAGCCAGAGAGCTGAAAAAAAAGCTGGACGTTTTTGTCCATCACGGCCAGGAATCTCGCAAGTGTTGTACAAACCAACGTCTAGAAAAAGTTTTTTTTTTCCTTCTGCCTGGCCGTGATAGACCATAACGGCCTAAGTTTTTATTTTTTTTCGGCTCTCCCCCTGGCCATGATAGACCATAACGGTCCATTTTTTAATTTTTTTTTGGTTCCCTCTAGCCGTGATAGACCATAACGGCCTGCTTAATCCGTCAATCTTCCAAATCGGTATTCTGCTAATCAGGCCGTGATGGTCCATATATGGACTATAAAGTTTTTGCTATATTTCGAATTTCCACGAAAGTCTTCTTCAATGTCGATATTTTTTATTAATAAAAATTTCGGATTACTTACGGGACCACATTAATTTCCTTAAAATTAGTATTGAAGCTGTTAAAAAAAAAAGTTTGGTCCGGCAAGTAATACCTGTGGATCTGGTAAAAATCAAAATTTAAGAAAAAAACTAATGGTTAAATGATTTGTTTATTTTAAACATGGTTAAAAAAAAAATTCGGTATGAGATAGTGTGTGGGGGAAAACAGAGGTCGAGATGAACAATTTATCATGGTTTGGTCACTTGGGTGGTTTTAGATGGAAAATATGTTCAATCTAGATTAAAAACCTATCTAAACTTCTTAAGAAAATTAGTTTCCGGCCCATAAGAAGATCATGTTAAGCAGTTCAGATCGTCTGTTTGAAATTTGAAATTGAAGAAAAAAATATTAGAGTATGGGGTTCAATATCTATTTTTTTTATTTTGGGATCATATACATACACCTAACATTTTTCATAGGATACAAGTATTTTTTTTTGTTAATAAAATTCATATCTAAATTCCATAATAATATAAGAACCATTTCATTATTGACCTTCATAATTTCATTAGATACAGTGTCACGTTATTATCCAACAATCGTGCAGATGTGGTGACTATTTCATAATTTCATTAGATCTTGAACAATAATATTAAAAGAACGAAATATTTTAATTTTTGAATATTTAAGAATTAGAGTATATTTATGTCTAATTAGGCCGGTCGAATTATGGGCTTTTTCTTTTAGCTGATATAGTGGGCTAGCAATAGGGCAAGTTTATGGGCTTGCTTATGTAGCTGATATTTTTTATGGGCTTCTCCTTTTAGTAAGATATAATGCTTCTATAATCTATATTGCTTTTTTAGTAAGCCACATTGCTGTAACTTTGTTTTTAGTAATCCACATTTCTGAAATTTTGTTTGCAAAGCCCATTTCTGGAATTTGTTTTTAGTATGACACATTGCATTATTTTCGTTTTCAGTTGGCAGATTGCTATAATTATGTTGTAATCAAAGTTCTAAATAGCGATTATAGCACTATAGCTTTTAAGGTCCGAAAAAGCTATAGCGCAACCATAGCTAGCTATTTAGAATCATTATAAAAGAAAAGCGGTTAATAGCGTTATAGCTTTTGAGGTCCGAAAAAGCTATAGCTAGTTATTTAGAACCCTGGTTGTAACCCATATTGCTTTAATTTTGTTATTGGAAAGGAATATTGCTGTAATTTTGTTTTTGTGCGCCTTTCTTTGGATTGAAAGTTTTGCCTAGGCTGTTCATTGGTTTGGTTCGGTTAATATCGAAATAAAATAGGCAAGTTTTTTTTTTTTGTTTTAAAAAATACAACTGAACCAGCTGAAATTAAGTTATCAACCGAATTAAAACCGAACTGAACAAATTTCGGTTTGTTCGGTAGAACCAAAAAACAAGATTAATCATAAAAATAATCATTTTTTGTTAATTTTTCAAATTTTTTAAGATGGATTTAAAAATTTGTTTGATTCATTCTAACCGGTTTTAAACTAAACCAAACAATATACATTAAAAATCTGTCATGTCATGACAATTAACACCAATGAATGAATTTGGATCAATTACCTCAGCTTGTATATTCTATCTTGAAGAGTTGTCAGCAAATATTCTTCTTTTTCTCTGGAAATTTACACCCTTGCTACTGGTTTTGAAGTGCAATTGACTCCTCTGGCTCAAGGGTAGTTCTGTAATTGGGCATCAATTCCCTCAGCTGGTAGTGAGTTCTTTGATTCAACATTTGGTAAAAAAAAAATACAGAAAAGAAAAGAAGAATTGAAGGAAGGAAATAGCTCCCACATAGAAAATAAATCAAACCAACATAGACTGATGCACAGAATCAAGTGAAACACATTCAAAGTAGATATTGTCACAAGCCCACCCTAGAGCACTGATATAGAAGAGAATAAGTGAGAACCACAAATTCCCTGCCTCATGTCAGAAGTCACTGACAGTCTGGTCCCACCTACAATTAACTAGATCAAGCCTCCTATGTAGCCTGATTTCCAGTCTGGTCCCACCTACATTTACACTGAAATAATATGTATCAAGCACATCAAATTATTATGTTTATTGCCATCTACATGAGATTTTGTTTATCCAAGATTAATTGATCTTCCACCGTCAACGCTGATGACTTGACCAGTAACAAAAGAAGCAGCAGGCATGCAAAGAAATGCTGCAACAGCTGCCACTTCATCTGGTTCGCCAAATCGTTTTAGGGGAACCTTCTCCAACACTTTCTCTGATAGTTCTTTATCATCAACCAACTATAAAAAACATAACATTAGGCCATAAATTAATTAGGTCAATTAAAGAATCATATTGAAAGCACACACTAAGAACAGAACCAATTTTTGTTGTTAGTGGCTCTGGCCATCTAACCTTAAAAAAAAAAAAAAAAAAAAATCAATTTTGGATACAGTAACTAAGACAATGCGTGTTGAGATCTAGATGAGAAATTCATTATGAATATTTAAAGGCCGGGAGTTTGCTCGACCTCCAACCTTTCTCAATTTTTTTCTTTTTTTTCTTTTTTGCATTTCTCATAGTTGTGCATCAGTTTAAAAAATGTAAATGGTATTTTGAAGAATTGAAAACTACTACGCTAATAATGGTATTGGAAAGGAACATGGCTGTAATTTTGTTTTTGTGCGCCTTTCTTTGGATTGAAAGTTTTGCCTAGGGTGTTCATTGGCTCGGTTCGGTTAATATCGAAATAAAATAGGCAAACTATTTTTTTTGGTTTTAAAAAATACAACCGAACCAGCTGAAATTAAGTTATCAACCGAATTAAAACCGAACTAAATTTTGGTTTGTTCGGTTGAACCGAAATAACAAGATTAATCATAAAAATAATCATTTTTTTGTTAATTTTTTCGAATTTTTTAAGATGGATTTAAAAATTTGTTTGGTTCAGTCTAACCGGTTGTAAACCGAACCAAACAATATACATTAAAAATCTGTCATGTCATGACAATTAACAGGAAAGAATGAATTTGGATCAATTACCTCAGCTTGTATATTCTATCTTGAAGAGTTGTCAGCAAATATTCTTCTTTTTCTCTGGAAATTTACACCCTTGCAACTGGTTTTGAAGTGCAATTGACTCCTCTGGCTCAAGGGTAGTTCTGTAATTGGGCATCAATTCCCTCAGCTGGTAGTGAGTTCTTTGCATTCAACATTTGGTAAAAAAAAAAATACAGAAAAGAAAAGAAGAATTGAAGGAAGGAAATAGCTCCCACATGAATTTGGATCAAACCAACATAGACTGATGCACATAGTCAAGTGAAACACATTCAAAGTAGATATTGTCACAAGCCCACGCTAGAGCAATTATTTTTAACTATTTCTGTTAAGTTAATTTGCATGATTGAGGTGAGTACTTGTTGGTTGGAACTTTTTCAACTTTTTTCTGAGAAAAAAAAGGAACTTAATTCAGCACCTTAATTTGCTAATATGCACAAAGAGAGAAAAGGTTTAAAATACCCAATTCCTTTGGTGCCACCAGTGACCAAGGCTGTGCTCCCTTCCAAACTCCATTTCTCCTGTTTAATTATGCTCTCCATCCTCTCCTCTCTCTGTATCTCTCTGTTCGTGTATGTTCCTTTGTGTGGGTTAACTTGAGTTGCAATTGAAATAGCACCTTTGTATCTTTCTATGACATGTCAATCTAAATTAAACAATTAAACAATTAAATTAAACAATATATTAGAGCATGTCTAACCACCGTCTAGTGTTAATTAATGTGCACTCTCCATACCATCAATATTCAATTGTTGTTAATGGATTGAAAAGAAGAAAGTTCAAATAAGACTACTGATTTTAAAAAAGGTGTTTTTCATTACCAATTAAATTAAACAATATATTAGAGCATGTCTAACCACCGTCTAGTGTTAATTAATGTCTAACCACCGAGAAGTCGGCCAACCACATGCACCACGCCAGGATGTCGGATCCGCACCAGTCGAGTAGCATCCGCACGAATCAGATCCAAAAAGGCATCTTCAACAGCCTTCGATAAACCCGCCTTAACCAGGCCCTCTGACAAGGCGCGCTTGTCCAGAACCCAGACGGAAACGAGCGGGTATTGAGTGGAGGGAGCGGAGGCGCGGGGCCGGGCCGGGTAGATCTTCCAAACGAGTCCCGGACCCGCCGAACCGGATTGGTCCAGTAGGTCGTAGTCCTGGAGGGGACGAGGTCCGGTGACCTCCTGCACCGTGTTCTGGACCCTCTTTTCGATTACCGCCGTGGTTTTGGCGAGAGCTTGGGTAAAACTTTGGAGGTTGAGCGACATGGCTAGAGAGAGAGAGAGAGAGAGAGAGAGAGAGAGAAGGGAGGAAGAGAGAGGGAAAGGAGGTGCACCGACAAGGTGTCAACGGAGGGAGGTAGAGGGTCTCTCTCTCTCGCTCTAGAAGGGAAAACAGAAACCAGTTGGTTGCTCCGTGATGAAGAGATACGGATCCTCTGAAGGAACTCAAATTATGAGTTTAGATCCCAACCGTCCGATCAGAATCCAGGCCAATCCGGCCCGAGGTGGAATGCACCAGGACCCATTAATATTCGTGCTAGAGAAGATCGGACGGTCCAGATCTGAACTCACAATTTGAACTAATGCAGTCCGAAATAAAATGCACATGATGTTAATATCCGTGCTAAAACAGATCATATGGTCCGGATTTAAACTAAAAAATTGAGTTCACTTAGGATATATGAATTCATGTTAAAGGTCTTTGATTGGGAAATGATTTGGTCTCTTGGGGAAATTTAGATATTATGAATTTATTTATTGGAATATAGTATATTAAAATTTTAATTATCAGTTGTGTTAAAATGTTAATCATCAATTGTGGAAGGTTAATCACCAGTTATGACTTGAATGAAGGGAATTTCAAAAAAAAAAAAAGTGGGAAATTAAATAACTGATACTCTAATTTCACATGGCAGGTACATAATTAATGGATAAATGTAATAAGTGTTTGACCGCAAGTAATAACCAACAGGAAGGTTCCGCAGGTATTACTTACGCCGAAATTTTTATTAATAGCAGAAAAAACAAAAGAATATCGAGAATGAAGAAGTGTTTTGTCGAAATTCGGTAAATAACAAAAACGTGATAGTCTATAACGTCCAGGGGACGTTATACCATCACAATCAGCTTAATAAAAAAATTATCTCTTAACTAAACAGTGAAAAAACAAAAAAAACATAATCCCTGGACGTCTTTGTCCATCACAGCCAGAGAGGCAGAACAAAATAAATAATAAAACTCTGGACTTCATAGCCCATCACGGCCAGAGAGCTGAAAAAAAAAGCTGGACGTTTTTGTCCATCACGGCCAGGAATCTCGCAAGTGTTGTACAAACCAACGTCCAGAAAAAGTTTTTTTTTTCCTTCCGCCTGGCCGTGATAGACCATAACGGCCTAATTTTTATTTTTTTTCGGCTCTCCCCCTGGCCGTGATAGACCATAACGGTCCATTTTTTAATTTTTTTTTTGGTTCCCTCTGGCCGTGATAGACCATAACGGCCTGCTTAATCCGTCAATCTTCCAAATCGGTATTCTGCTAATCAGGCCGTGATGGTCTATAACGTCCCCTGGACGTTATGGACTATAAAGTTTTGCTATATTTCGAATTTCCACGAAAGTCTTCTTCAATGTCGATATTTTTATTAATAAAAATTTCGGATTACTTACGGGACCACATTAATTTCCTTAAAATTAGTATTGAAGCTGTTAAAAAAAAAAGTTTGGTCCGGCAAGTAATACCTGTGGATCTGGTAAAAATCAAAATTTAAGAAAAAAAACTAATGGTTAAATGATTTGTTTATTTTAAACATGGTTAAAAAAAAAATTCGGTATGAGATAGTGTGTGGGGAAAACAGAGGTCGAGATGAACAATTTATCATGGTTTGGTCACTTTGGTGGTTTTAGATGGAAAATATGTTCAATCTAGATTAAAAACCTATCTAAACTTCTTAAGAAAATTAGTTTCCGGCCCATAAGAAGATCATGTTAAGCAGTTCAGATCGTCTGTTTGAAATTTGAAATTGAAGAAAAAAATATTAGAGTATGGGGTTCAATATCTATTTTTTTTATTTTGGGATCATATACATACACCTAACATTTTTCATAGGATACAAGTATTTTTTTTGTTAATAAAATTCATATCTAAATTCCATAATAATATAAGAACCATTTCATTATTGACCTTCACAATTTCATTAGATACAGTGTCACGTTATTATCTAACAATCATGCAGATGTGGTGACTATTTCATAATTTCATTAGATCTTGAACAATAATATTAAAGAACGAAATATTTTAATGTCTGAATATTTAAGAATTGGAGTATAGTTAACTTCATATTTTGCATTTTTTTTTTTGGGAAACAAATTGAGCATTAA
Source organism: Carex parvula (assembly GCA_025461045.1). Classification (NCBI taxonomy): domain Eukaryota; kingdom Viridiplantae; phylum Streptophyta; class Magnoliopsida; order Poales; family Cyperaceae; genus Carex; species Carex parvula. The sequence goes on along the minus strand of JAJGRW010000074.1, from coordinate 98,361 downwards.
CTAATTACGACAGAATAAAAATGATTTCGTCAATTGAAATCCCGAGTTGTGCGAGTAAAATAGATCTTTATTTTGCAGAAAACAAAATTGACATTTTTATTACGAGCAAGGTTAAAATGTCTTTATTTTTTGTGCCTTCATTTTTTAAAACTTTAATAACTCAAACTTTAAAACTTAAAAGTTAAAATAAAACTGTTAGATATGATCTACATCATTTTATCTATGCAGGTGTAAAAAAAAAAAATTTCAACTTTATTTTGGTTGTCATCAAGATCTTGTACAAACATACTAATGTGGATAATTTATAGACGTTGATTTTTCAACTTATTGATTCACATAAAAACAAAACCGAAATGTGATAATTTTTTATGAGCACATAGTGAAAATAACATAGATCACATCTAACGGTTTTATTTTGACGTTTATGATTTAAATTTTGAGTTATTAACGTTTTAAAAATGGAGGTACGGTGGAGACACAAAAAATAGAGGTATTTGAACCGTCCTCTTTTATTATATATAAATTATAGTAATATCATGTGCGGAAAATTAACAATTTATGGTAATTGCTCATATGTTTATTGAATGTCCTTGTGTGGAAAAATGATTTTCTTTGAAGTTTAAATACTAGAATATCTCAACTTAAAATGACTCATATGATATATGAGGAGGGCTCAAATGCCCCATTGTTTCATGCTCCAATCGTACCTCAACATTTTTATCTTGAATTTCAAAGTTCAAACAGATGATCCAAACCGCTCAACATGATATCCATGTTAAAATACGATTGAAGACCAAATTTTATATGTTTTGGAAATTTTTGACTATTTTTTAAGATATGTACAAAATAATTGTTTTTAGATGGTCCACAATTTTCAGAAAAATAGTGATTTTGTACCTATTTTAAAAAATAGTAAAAAAATTTCAAAAAAATATAAAATTTGATCTCCAACCTTATTTTAATGTGGATATCATATTGAGCAATTAGGATCATTTGTTTGAACATTGAAATTGGAGATAAAGATGTTGGGATATAATTGGAGCATAAAGCAATGGGGGCATTTAAGCCCTCGTCATGATATATTTAATTAAATTAGTAGTATACAATGATGCCTCACTCTCCTTCTCATAACAACATAATGCTTCAAAAATTGACATAACATGGGAGAAATTGTGCATAAGCAAATGATTTTGAAATTAAGTAATCATAAATAAAATTAAGTAATCATAAATAAAATTAGACCAATTAGACTAATCCGGAGCTGTGGTGTAACCAATTAGTTTTCCGATTTTCAAAATCCAAACAGTCGATCCAAATCTATCATGTCATGACAAGTAATGGATGTACAAGCACAATACCAATCAACATCAAATCTGTCATGACAATTAACAGGAAAGAATGAATTTGGATCAATTACCTCAGCTTGTATATTCTATCTTGAAGAGTTGTCAGCAAATATTCTTCTTTTTCTCTGGAAATTTACACCCTTGCAACTGGTTTTGAAGTGCAATTGACTCCTCTGGCTCAAGGGTAGTTCTGTAATTGGGCATCAATTCCCTCAGCTGGTAGTGAGTTCTTTGCATTCAACATTTGGTAGAAAAAAAAAATACAGAAAAGAAAAGAAGAAATGAAGGAAGGAAATAGCTCCCACATGAATTTGGATCAAACCAACATAGACTGATGCACAGAGTCAAGTGAAACACATTCAAAGTAGATATTGTCACAAGCCCACGCTAGAGCAATGATATAGAAGAGAATAAGTGAGAACCACAAAGCAGATACTATCACTGACAGTCTGGTCCCACCTCAATTTCCACTGAAATAATATGTATCAAGCACATCAAATTATTATGTTTATTGCCATCTACATGAGATTTTGTTTATCCAAGATTAATTGATCTTCCACCGTCAACGCTGATGACTTGACCAGTAACAAAAGAAGCAGCAGGCATGCAAAGAAATGCTGCAACAGCTGCCACTTCATCTGGTTCCCCAAATCGTTTTAGGGGAACTTTCTCCAACACTTTCTCTGATAGTTCTTTATCATCAACCAACTATAAAAAACATAACATTAGGCCATAAATTAATTAGGTCAATTAAAGAATCATATTGAAAGCACACACTAAGAACAGAACCAATTTTTGTTGTTAGTGGCTCTGGCCATCTAACCTTAAAAAAAAAAAAAAAAAAAAAATCAATTTTGGATACAGTAACTAAGACAATGCGTGTTGAGATCTAAATGAGAAATTCATTATGAATATTTAAAGGCCGGAGTTTGCTCGACCTCCAACCTTTCTCAATTTTTTTCTTTTTTTTCTTTTTTGCATTTCTCATAGTTGTGCATTAGTTTAAAAAATGTAAATGGTATTTTGAAGAATTGAAAACTACTACGCTAATAATGAAGAAGCGCCTTACCCACTGTGTCATAGGAGTTCTAGTCGCTCCGGGTGCAATGCAGTTGACTCGAATCATATCTTTTGCCCACTCGCATGCTAGAATTCTGGTGAGCTGATTCATTGCTCCTAATAAGAATGAGGATAAAACAAGTACTTAAGCCACATTGTGTAATATTTATTTTTTGTGAATTTTTTTTGCATAAATCAATTAATTGTCTTACAAAACCAGAATGTGTTTCAGTTGTTTAATTGTTTGGTACTTTTTGTTCTTTTTTTATTAAAGAAGCAGCACCTTGAGATACTATTTTATAATATTACAAAGAGAAAAGTACCTTTGGCAGAACCATAGATAGCACAACCAGGTACGGCTCCTATACCAGCCAATGAAGAGATGGAAACGACATTGCCTCTTCCTGATGCCTTTAAAAGAGGATGTGCCAGTTGGCTCAAATGGAAGCATGAGTCAAAATTTAGTGCCATGGAAGAGTAGTATTCTTCAGTTGTGATTTCTACTGCAGGTTTAACACAGCCACCTCCTACATTGTTTACCTAGAATTTGAAGATCATTTCCATTTTGTTATTATCTTATAATTACACGTCACTAGTGTACATTGGAAAAATTACCAGTATATTGACGAAATTTAAGCAAACTACTCCAACTTTAGGTTTGATTCAATTACATCATTGTTTAACTTACCAAGATGTTTAACTTTCCTTCAAAAATGGAGCTAACTTGTTCCATAAGTTTCTCTCTATCGGTGCGGTTTGAGACATCACAAACTGAACCAGTCACTTGCAAATTCTGCCTTCGCCATTCATCTAATACAGTGCTTACAGTGCTCAAATCTTGTTCTGAGCAAGTGTGAACTCTAACTCCAAATCCAGCCAACGCTTCTACTATTGCTCGACTACAAGTACACAAATAATTGGAGTAAAAAGGCCTTTCAAATATAAATAAAATAAATCATATCACCTATTTAAAAAAAATTATGTATGAAGTTTATTTTCAGCATGTAAACAGAATAAATGTTTAAATAGATTTTTCAGGGGATCATTGATTGCTAAGTATTCAATCAGAAGTCCAGCATAGTTTCAACCACACAAATGCTGCATACATCATGAGCACAAAGTTATCAGTCTTTAATTTCATTACCTTCTCTTTCTCTACCTTTCCTTGATGACATTTGTGGTTGGCAAAATTAGGTAAACTTAATCGTCAAACAAACTACAAATATTGGAGGTGTCCCCAGCTGAAAAGTTTATTGCTGAAAAATTCAAGAGATGGTTCTTTCATTATTTATTCGACGCTATTGTATACCTTCTAAATTGACTTGTAAAACTGTTGAAAAGTTCTATATGGTATGGCGACAACTTCACCAGAAAAGGTAGGTTTGTTTTCCCAAAAGGTGCTGTGTAATTCTTCCGTTACTCAAATGTGTATGCATATTTGTCCATCACAATTATTTATAACTATTTCTGTTAAGTTAATTTGCATGATTGAGGTGAGTACTTGTTGGTTGGAAGTTTTTCAACTTTTTTCTGAGAAAAAAAAAGGAACTTAATTCAACACCTTAATTTGGTAATATGCACAAAGAGAGAAAAGGTTTAAAATACCCAATTCCTTTGGTGCCACCAGTGACCAAGGCTGTGCTCCCTTCCAAACTCCATTTCTCCTGTTTAATTATGCTCTCCATCCTCTCTTCTCTCTCTCTATCTCTCTGTTCGTGTATGTTCCTTTGTGAGGGTTAACTTGAGTTGCAATTGAAATAGCACCTTTGTATCTTTCTATGACATGTCAATCTAAATCACCAATAAAAACCAAAGAAACAAATAGAATCAACTATGGAACTCAATAATCGATTAGTTATGATATATTTCTTTATATATATATCAAATCGCATAAATAAATAAAATGAATTCAAAATTGAAATCATAAAAGAGGTCTGATCACTTCTAATTAGAATCACCACAACAAACGAAACCAAATTATGAACATATTAAATTGAATCGAGAGAGAACTGAGTAGGTTGGGAGGCAACAAGTCGAGAGAGTACTGATTGAGTGATGAGTAGCATAAATAGAAGACCTCTTTAAAAAAATGTCGGCAGCATATGCAGGGGGTGGGCGCGCATCCTCTGCGGAGTTTTATAAAACTCCGAACTGCGGAGCAAAACGAACGGACCAGATTAACTCTCAGCCGCTTTGATTCGGGCTAACGGAGAGGGCAGTATTATTGGGCTTTGAGATCGTGCCAAGTCAAAACGAACGGACCAGATTAAAAGAACCGCAGTGCGGAGTTTTAAAAACTCTGCAGAGGATTTTATACCATGCAGGGGTAACTGTTTGAGTTTAGGTATAACACGAATCTTAAAGAAGCTCCGTACGCGTGGATGGATTGGACCGAATTTTGATCCGTTCGCTAATGCAGAGGATGCGGACTGGGGTGGGGGGTTGGAGGGAGGGTAGATTAATGAGAAATGGGATTGCGATGCGGATATAAATCTGCTGTTATTCTAAAGGTATCATATGACTCTATTATTCCTGTCTCAACCGTTCAAATTTTTTCATGCGTGAATTTAAAAAAAAAAAAAGTTTTTTGTTCAAATCTCAACAAAGATCAATGGTTGGATTAGAATAACAGGATCATGTTATTCCTTTGGAATAACAACAGATTTATTTCCTTGGGATTCAAGGGACGGGTAACAATGCAATTCAGATCCTCCCCGGTACCGTAATAGAGAATCTTTTAGAATAGTGGATCTGGACCGTTCTTTTTAACTTGGCACGAATCTCAAAGTCTAATAATATTACCCTCCGAGTTAGCTCGAATCTCAAAGCGGATGAGAATTAATCTCAAACCGTAAAGTGAGGAAATTCTTTTACGGTCTCTGTCTTTCTTTTTTGTCATTTTAAAACTATTTACAAACTAAAGATACATATAGTGGGAGTAGAACTAGGGTGCTCCTAAGCTCACCAAGCCCTTCGTGAGTGCGACTCTAAAACCTATCGAATTGACTTCAAACGACATTTTCAAACTGTTAGATGTTCAATCTATATTAAAATGTGCTTGGAGACCAAATTTTACATTTTTTAGAATTTTTTTACTATTTATTAAGATGGTTTGAAAATCGCTGTTTTTATTAAAATTCTGCACCATTGGAAAACAGCGATTTTCAAACCATCTTAATAAATAGTAAAAAAATTCCAAAAATGTAAAATTTGGTCTCCAAGTACATTTTAATATAGATTGAACATCTAACGGTTTGGAAATGTCGTTTGAAGTCAATTTGATAGGTTTTAGAGTCGCGCTCACGGAAGGGCTTGGTGAGCTTAGGAGCACCCTAGTTCTACTCCATATAGTGGCTTTTTTAAGAAAATACTTATAGTGTTTTTTTTCTATATAACACGAATCTTTATAAAATACTAAATAATAATGCAGAGTGAGGCTGTGGTACTTTGTAAAGCGCAAATCGGTCTGTATTATGAATTCATATTTCCATATTTAAAATTCAAATAGTCGATCTTAACCATTCAACATGATATTTATATGAAAATGTATTAAAAAGCCATATTTTATATTTTAAAAGAATTCTATTTTTTAGGTAGGTAGAAAATCACTAAAATAGTTAGGTAAAAGTCACTACTTTCATAATATACCGTTCACAATTTTTACATCAATTGATTTCTACTTGTCTAAAAAAATAGTAAAATATTTAAAAAAAAAAAATTTGATTTTCTAAATACATTTTCATATTAAAATCATGTTGAGCATATGGATCAATTATTTAGACATTGAAAACGAAGATATGAATTTATAACACAGACAGACCCACACTTTGTCAATTTTCAAAAAAATATCCAATTCAATTGCATTTTGGGTTGTGTTTGACTTTTCAAATAACAAATTGAAATTAGATTCATGTCTATAGGAATTGCTTCTTATTGTCAAAGCAATTGAAATTTGCAAAGGTGAAATCCAACACAAGCAAATTAATATTGTAAAAGAAAAATATTGGATCGGCCAAAATGCCTAAAAGATCATCATTATTTCATCAATGTCTGTTAACACACATTCACACTGAAATAATATGTATCAAGCACATTAAAATGTTATTATACCATTTATCATATTTATTGCAATATGAATGAGATTTCTATGCATGCCGGGTGACAAAAAAAAGCAGCCGGCATGCACAGAAATGCTACAACAGCTGCAATTTCATCGGTTCCCCAATTATTCCCAACTTGCCTGAGTATTTTTAAAAATGTTCAAAATGGTTAAAAAAATAGTTGGTCAAAATTTTTATTCCAACTGGTCATTTTTTTGCCGGTCATAATTTTTTTTTTTAGAAAAAGTTATGATTTATTTATTTTCTGTATTGAAATATTAGAAAGAAAATAGATAGAATGCTATATAATTTGATTTATTAGAATGACTGCAACAAATAATCCGGATCAACATTTTTCAGGCCGGATCACCGCCAGCAGCAGATCTCCACCTCCACAGCCACTCGTGATGGTACACCTCTATTTCTTCGAAGTTATATAAATTGTTTGTAGGGCTGTCGGCGACTCGCCATTACCAACTGAATCAAAAGTGGAGAAATGGGTAAAATCAGAGAGCTGAAACTTCGTCTTAGAAGGAGGAAAACAATTTTTTTTTAATGGTCCAGATTTTCCTTTTCCTTTTCAGATTGTCAATCATTTATATATTTTGTTTTTTAGGTGATTTTGTGTAAAGAAAAATCAGAGGGATTTTATGTTTAAAAGGGAGGAAACACTTCGTCATTTTCCTTTTTCTTTTCCTTTTTGAGTGAATCACACAAATAACACGGTACACTCAAAATAAATTGTTTATAAAAAAATCTTCATTTTCCTTTTTTTCTCATGAAAGTTAAGCATTATGTCTGATGACAAGCACCTCATATTTTTATATAAACTGTCTTTTCAGAAAGTTAAGCATTAGGTTCTTTTCCTTTTCAGTCTACTATGCCAACAGAGGACAAACACCTCATAAATTTATATTTGTATATAAATATTTTCCAAACTTTCTGAACTTTGTAATAGTTTGGTTTTAGGTTGCTTTGGCTGAAAGGTCATATTCACTTGTGCAAAGAATAGGTGCTATTGTGGTAAACTCTTTATCTTATACGACAACCAATTGTCGGGTGTTAATTAGCGGCAAATCCTAGCCGGATCTCAGCTTCAGGCGTCAAATCAATTGCACGTGCACGGTATTTTAAGAGAATTGAAATCTGCTGAAATTCATCATTCGTGAATAGTATTCCTAAAATCTCTGAAATTCTGAATCCAACCGTCCAACTTTTTCTATGCACGTATCTCGAAACAGTTATTTTTTCTGTGCACGCATCTAAAAACAGCTTGACGGTTGGATTCAGAAAAGCAAAAATTTCAGAAACACTGTTCACCAGTGACAGCAGATTCGTTTCCATTTAAGATCATGGCTGTTATAAGCTCAAAGGTGGAGCTCCTCTGGTCTGTCTCGGCCGAATAAAGGTCCTTGGTATGATTGATGCTACAATTGGCATTGGCATTGACAAACCAGATTCCCTCACCGGTGCAATCCAACTCAGGCTCACCCTGTCAAATTACTCGGTCTATAAACTTAAAGGTTACAGCTAACATAGAATGCACATATAGGTTATAGTGTTATACTGTTTCCTATTTATATCTCTTCTTTTCCTGCTTCTCTGAGTTGTGTGATTAATATTTGCCAACAGTAGCTAGGAATAAGTTTCTAGCATCAGATTAAGTGCACTTAGAAGTATCAGAGTGAGATTTATAATTAAGATTTCTGCAGTCACAATTTAAGTGGTTTTCATGTAACTTAATTTATTTATATATCTAGAGAAGTATATTTTTCTGGGCTAGATTGCTAGCTAGACTGATATTAACAAACTAATATAGAATTTTTTTTGTTAATGGAAGAATATTATGTCAATATACATGTACAACCAACACTCATACATATGATTGAATGTTAATACATAATACTAATTACTAAAAATATATTATAAGTTTAATTATAACTAGGACATCCATTTTGTACTCAAGCGCAAAATCAAACATATATATATATATATATATATATAGAGAGAGAGAGAGAGAGAGAGAGAATGGCTAATATACAAACGTTTGTTCCTAGACTCAGGAACAAACAGTTCAGTTTTCCGATTTTCAAAGTCCAAACAGTCGATCCAAACTGTTAGATACTCAATCTATATTAAAATGTGCTTGGAGACCAAATTTTACATTTTTTTGGAAATATTTTACTATTTTTTAAGAATTTTTTAAAATCACAGCTTTTCATTAATAAAAAAATAATAAAAAATTCACAAAAACACTAATTTTCAAAAATTCTAAAAAAATAGTAAAAAATTTCCAAAAAATATAAAATTTGGTCTCCAAGCACATATATAAAGATCATGTTGAGAAATTCAGATTGACTGTTTGAATTTTAAAAATAGAGATAAAAGCGGGAAGAAAAACACTCTATTTACTTCCCAAAGCATCATAGCATCACTATATATATATATATATATAGAGGTTGGCTAATATCAACACATTTGTTCTGGATCAGTGGTGTAACCAATTGATTTTTCGATTTTCAAAATCCAAACCGTCAATCCAAATCTGTCATGTCATGACAATTAATGGATGTACCAGCACAATACCAATCAACATCAAATCTGTCATGTCATGACAATTAACACGAAAGAATGAATTTGGATCAATTACCTCAGCTTGTATATTATATCTTGCCGAGTTGTCAGCAAATATTCTTCTTTTTCTCTGGAAATTTACACCCTTGCAACTGGTTTTGAAGTGCAATTGACTCCTCTGGCTCAAGGGTAGTTCTGTAATTGGGCATCAATTCCCTCAGCTGGTAGTGAGTTCTTTGCATTCAACATTTGGTAAAAAAAAAAATACAGAAAAGAAAAGAAGAATTGAAGGAAGGAAATAGCTCCCACATGAATTTGGATCAAACCAACATAGACTGATGCACAGAGTCAAGTGAAACACATTCAAAGTAGATATTGTCACAAGCCCACGCTAGAGCAATGATATGGAAGAGAATAAGTGAGAACCACAAAGCAGATATTATCACTGACAGTCTGGTCCCACCTACATTTACACTGAAATAATATGTATCAAGCACATCAAATTATTATGTTTATTGCCATCTACATGAGATTTTGTTTATCCAAGATTAATTGATCTTCCACCGTCAACGCTGATGACTTGGCCAGTAACAAAAGAAGCAGCAGGCATGCAAAGAAATGCTGCAACAGCTGCCACTTCATCTGGTTCGCCAAATCGTTTTAGGGGAACCTTCTCCAACACTTTCTCCGATAGTTCTTTATCATCAACCAACTATAAAAAACATAACATTAGGCCATAAATTAATTAGGTCAATTAAAGAATCATATTGAAAGCACACACTAAGAACATAACCAATTTTTGTTGTTAGTGGCTCTGGCCATCTAACCTTAAAAAAAAAAAAAAAAAAAATCAATTTTGGATACAGTAACTAAGACAATGCGTGTTGACATCTAAATGAGAAATTCATTGTGAATATTTAAAGGCCGGGAGTTTGCTCGACCTCCAACCTTTCTCAATTTTTTTCTTTTTTTTCTTTTTTGCATTTCTCATAGTTGTGCATTAGTTTAAAAAATGTAAATGGTATTTTGAAGAATTGAAAACTACTACGCTAATAATGAAGAAGCGCCTTACCCACTGTGCCATAGGAGTTCTAGTCGCTCCGGGTGCAATGCAGTTGACTCGAATCATATCTTTTGCCCACTCGCATGCTAGAATTCTGGTGAGCTGATTCATAGCTCCTAATAAGAATGAGGATAAAACAAGTACTTAAGTCACATTGTGTAATATTTATTTTTTGTGAATTTTTTTTGCATAAATCAATTAATTGTCTTACAAAACCAGAATGTGTTTCAGTTGTTTAATTGTTTGGTACTTTTTGTTCTTTTTTTATTAAAGAAGCAGCACCTTGAGATACTATTTTATAATATTACAAAGAGAAAAGTACCTTTGGCAGAACCATAGATAGCACAACCAGGTAAGGCTCCTATACCAGCCATAGAAGAGATGGAAACGACATTGCCTCTTCCTGATGCCTTTAAAAGAGGATGTGCCAGTTGGCTCAAATGGAAGCATGAGTCAAAATTTAGTGCCATGGAAGAGTAGTATTCTTCAGTTGTGATTTCTACTGCCGGTTTAACACAGCCACCTCCTACATTGTTTACCTAAAATTTGAAGATCATTTCCATTTTGTTATTATCTTATAATTACACGTCACTAGTGTACATTGGAAAAATTACCAGTATATTGACGAAATTTAAAGCAAACTACTCCAACTTTAGGTTTGATTCAATTACATATATAATTGTTTAACTTACCAAGATGTTTAACTTTCCTTCAAAAATGGAGCTAACTTGTTCCATAAGTTTCTCTCTGTCGGTGCGGTTTGAGACATCACAAACTGAACCAGTCACTTGCAAATTCTGCCTTCGCCATTCATCTAATACAGTGCTTACAGTGCTCAAATCTTGTTCTGAGCAAGTGTGAACTCTAACTCCAAATCCAGCCAACGCTTCTACTATTGCTCGACTACAAGTACACAAATAATTGGAGTAAAAAGGCCTTTCAAAAATAAAATAAAATAAATCACATCACCTATTACTATTTCTAGTTAAAACTGTTCTCGTCCATTAAAAAAAATTATGTATGAAGTTTATTTTCAGCATGGAAACAGAATAAATGTTTAAATAGATTTTTCAGGGGATCATTGGTTGCTAAGTATTCAATCAGAAGTCCAGCATAGTTTCAACCACACAAGTGCTGCATAAATCATGAACACAAAGTTATCAGTCTTTAATTTCATTACCTTCTCTACCTTTCTTTTTGGTTGGCAAAATTAGGTAAACTTAATCATCAAACAAACTACAAATATTGGAGGTGTCCCCAGCTGAAAAATTCAAGAGATGGTTCTTTCATTATTTATTCGACGCTATTGTATACCTTCTATAATTTAAGGTCTTGGATTTGGAAAACTAAATTGACTTGTAAAACTGTTGAAAACTTCTTTATCGTTGAAAAGTTCTGAGAAAAAAAAGGAACTTGAGCACCTTAATTTGCTAATATGCACAAAGAGAGAAAAGGTTAAAATACCCAATTCCCTTGGTGCCACCAGTGACCAAGGCTGTGCTCCCTTCCAAACTCCATTTCTCCTGTTTAATTATGCTCTCCATCCTCTCCTCTCTCTCTCTATCTCTCTGTTCGTGTATGTTCCTTTGTGAGGGTTAACTTGAGTTGCAATTGAAATAGCACCTTTGTATCTTTCTATGACATGTCAATCTAAATTAAACAATTAAACAATTAAATTAAACAATATATTAGAGCATGTCTAACCACCGTCTAGTGTTAATTAATGTGCACTCTCCATACCATCAATATTCAATTGTTGTTAATGGATTGAAAAGAAGAAAGTTCAAATAATACTACTGACTTTAAAAAAGGTGTTTTTCATTACCAATTAAATTAAACAATATATTAGAGCATGTCTAACCACCGTCTAGTGTTAATTAATGTCTAATTAATGTCTAACCACCGTCTAGTGTTAATTAAAAAAGGCGTTGGTTATGTTGTTAATATTCTTACTCAATATATTAAAGAGTAGGTTACCAATGTGATAGAGATTTCCCATGTTCATATCTTTTAATTGAAAGTTACGTTTTGCCAAATTTAATTATTTGTTTTTACTTATTGAGGATTTTCCCATATTCATAGCTTTAAAAAGGTGTTAAATGAGATTGCACATCTAACTTTAGTTTGAAAAATTCTTCCTTATCCTTTTTTTCTTATGAAAGTTAAGCATTATGTCTGATGACAAGCACCTCATATTTTTATATAAACTGTCTTTCATAAAGTTAAGCATTATGAAAGTCCGAACAGTCGACCCGAACAGTTCATCATGATCTTTGTATTAAAATGATACAAAAATATGCTTGGAGATCAGATTTTATATTTTTTGAAATTATTTTACTATTTTTTTTAAATAGGTACAAAATCCAAATCAGTGATTTTGTACCTATCAGGACTACTAATATCATGCATATTTTTTTGGGACCCAACCCTCTATTTGTTCAGAGAAGATCTGAGCCGTTGATTCTATAAATCTCAGCCACTCATCAAAACAGATCTCAATCTCAGCCTTTAATTATAATTCCGATTTTATGCATCTGTTTCATGTTATCAATCGTGTAGAATTTTATATTTAATTATAAACATACCTGTTTCAACCAAAAATATAATATAGGCGCCACATATTTTTCAATTATTTCTCTGTTGTTGTGCGCGGAACGCACTTTTATTTTTCCCGATGCAGAGATGTGTTTTTTTTTTTCTCTCCTTCCCCACGCGGTCTCCTTCTTTTTCTCTCTCCTTCCCTCTTCTTTTTTGAACGCTTGGCAGAGTACTCTTCTCACCTTCCCTCTTCTCACCGACTCTTCTAACCTACGTCGCGACGAGGCAACGGCAACAGACAAACCGGCTAATGTGCTACTCCGCACCGCGAAATCTTCTCACCTAGCTCGCGACTCTTCTCACTGACCTCCGCTGTGCCACTCTGCACCGTGAAATCGGCTATTGTGCGCCAGCTCTCTGCTGTGCTCCTCCGCAAGAAGGTGACCTCCTAATGTGCGAAATTGCTTAACTCTATTTCCTTCCACTTTCGATTTTTAGGGATACCGCGTTTTGAATTTTTCTGCTTAAAGGAGATAATGGAAAAGAGTAATTTCAACCTACCCATCAAAGTTGAGCGAATTGATTTGGCACAATCCGGCCAGTATCTTCTCAACCTACTCATCAAAGTTGACGAAGCTAAGGTATAAGAAGCCCTAAATTTTGAAATTTTGAACACTTGAGCGAATTGACAAATAGCTTGGCTTCCCAAATAGAAATGGCTTCACATACCCCTAACCTGATAATTTTTAGGTAACATAAAATGGCTTCGCAAATAGAAAAGGAATAGGAGATCATTGTGCAAGCCAAGCGTAAAAGTGCTTCTTCTCCAAAAGAACTTAGCTCCTCTTCAAGTTCTTTCCAGATTTTTCTCTCTTATTATATTTCATCAAAATACGCTAATTTACAGGGATGCAATATGTTCTATTGTATTTTTATGTACTCTATGATCTGTCCTATTTAGTTTACATTTTTATTAGAGCGAAATAGCTTTAAGCTAATTCAAAATTTGTAACTGTATCGGTATCAGAAAGTTTGAAATTTGACAAATCCATTGCAACACCAAAGAGTATGCTTTATCTTTTCAATGTCTGTATAACAAGCTTGTCTCTTAGTTTAATAAATGCAAGATGCCATCACTGTATTGTGCCAGTAGTTCGGATTAACATTGTTAATTATACTGGCAAGTATCTGCCTGCATGGGACTTGTATTTGGTTGTCAATAAAACTTGTTATACTGGTCACCAGTAGAAATGTTATATTCAATTTATTTGACCTCTTTTTTTTTCTGATTTTCTGATCTAAATTGGCAGCATGCAAGACATTTGTTATTCTTGTATTAATAATTTTTTTTCTTGAAATTCATTGCTATACTTAGTGTTTTTAGGATTTGTGTTTTTTTACAGTTTGAATTTCTATTTCTATATACCTTTTATTATGTTATTGCTCTGTTGCTATACTCTGCATCTTCCTTGCTTTTATTATGTTAATTGACCTATATTTTAATGAGATATATTGAAATAATAGTCTGACATGAAACTTGTATGATGTTATCCACTAGGATATCAATTATCAACTTCTCATTAATTGATTAAGTCAGATAGGTTATTTTGTGTTTTAATGTCCTTTCTTTTTCAGGTCGTGTAAGCAAATGGAAATCTAGGGACTTCAGAAGGAACTGAATGATTTGTAGAAAGTATCTCTCGTGTCCAGCTAGGCCTGCTAAACGAGCCGGGCCGGCTCATGGGCTTTGAGCTGGGCTCTTGAATGAGTCAAATTTAGCTGAGCTCAATTCGAGTTGAGCTCGAACTCGAAATAAATCTTTGTTTCCCTTATCGAGCAATTTGATCCGAGCCGAGCTATGAGTCGAACCATTCCTTCGCTTCTCCCTGTCAGTAGAACTCTCACTCCGTCGCTCTCCAGTTTCACTTCTCCAGCCGAGCTATGATCCGAGCCGAGCTATAAATCTCTCGCTCCGTCGCTCTCCCTGTCAGTAGAACTCTCAGGTGCTCTCTCTCTCCTCTCCTCTCCTCTCTCTCTCTTTCTCTCTCTCTCTCTGAGCTGCTTAAATTGGATAGAAAACCATGATACTGGTACTGATTTTATTTTGTGGATTTTGTTAAATTACGATTAGGTTTAAGGTTTTTAAGTGATTAATGGGTTTTCGTTAAACCATGATACTGGTACTGATATCCAATACAGTTATACTGGCAAAGCCATTAATTGTTGAACTGGTACCATGATACTGGTACTTTAATTGTTCTAACTTAAAGTTTATTCGCTGATTGACTCTCGCTCTTTCGTACATGCATGCATCAATGGTTTATTCGTTGTGTCTGAGAAAACCTGTGGCTTTGTTTTAGTCAGTCTGGTGACTATGGATATGCCGGTTATGCTCTTGGATTCTGAATTGCATATACTGCAACTATATTAGCCATTATATATGTTATCCAACTTGAGTTACTTCTTTGGGAATTACTTCTATTTGTTATCTATATTTTTTGTATGTTTGTCTTTGTTGCATGTGTACTGCACTCCTACTTTCCTTGCATATGTTCCAGTATACAGGGAAACCTTGGCCTTGCTTTTGTCTGCCTCATGCCTGTGGATTATACTCTTGTATCAGCCATGATACTTTTCATTTATTTCTTTGTGAATTGCATATCATATCTATGATCTACTTTTCTTTCAATGTTTCTTCATTGTTTGTCAGATCTGTTCCCTAATTATGACAACTTTCGCCTCACGAAAAAGTTGTATCAGTACAAAAGAATCGACATCCAGCCCTTATAAGTTAACACCTGGTTGTATTTTTAGTATTTATCTTCAGTTGAACGTCTTCATGTTTCCATGAAGAAACAAAATGAATATTTTTCTAGCATCGAGAGAAATATCCTTTGTAAATTGCTCATCTATCTTTCAATGGATGTTTTTCTTTCTTGCATTTTGTGCTGCCAGTATCCATGAAACTGTCTTTGCTATCATGTCTATTACCTGTGGAAATGCTGAGTTTTACTGGCTTTGCCAGTATCATGGTACCATGAACTGGTATCATGATACTGGTACCATGAACTGGTACCATGTCTATTACATAATTCAAATATGCCAATGACATATATCTAACTTCCCATTTTTTTTATTCTGTAATTCTTAGCAGCGACAAATGAATCGACTCAGCCAACTGAGACCCTTGAGAATAAAAGCTTCAAATCAAGTGGTATAGATTTTACACCATTCATTTTACTGATACTTAAGTAGATAGCAGAAAATTTATTCGTTCACTAAATGCTTCCAGATATAACATGTGAATAAATTTTGCTGAATCTGTTGCCTTAAAGTTATTCGGAAATATGAATTACTTCTACTTTAGTTTGATCAAACTATTTTTTTTATTCTAAGCATAGATGCTTCCATTATTTATTTATGGGGGAATTTCATCTACTAAAATACGTGCATATTTGTATTCGTCTTTATTATGCAATTGCAAGCAAATATTGGCTAGACATTTTGAGGAATGGCTTTAAACTATCACTAACTGTTCATATATGCAAAAAGTAAAAGGAATGTAAAACTGGATTTGGAGCTAATAGATGTATTGAAATGCAGGGACCTTTCTAAACTCAATCATTTTATTACTGTTGCTGAGATTTTAAAAGTGAAGGGCAAGACTCATAGTTTATGGGAGGCAAGGCTGAAAACTCTCGTCCGATTACCTCTAAGAAGAAAGAGCTGAGGAAATGGCAAAAATATCAGCTTTTCATGGTGAAACTTACGTGACTTGAGCAAGAAAAAAATATTTACTGTGCTGCCTCCAAAAGACCAAGTTAATCCCTTTTTTTTTCTTAAATTTATGATTGTGATTTGATTTTGTCATCTGTACTATGTTTGGAAAGCCAACTGAATGGTGTGAAGGACCGGTACAACCCCAGCGCAAGCAATTGCCTTCTGTTTTCCAACTGGTACAGGAGCAACATAACTAGGATTGTGATACTGTTTCGTTAACTTTAGGTTTTCTTTCTAATTTTCAGTTCATGTTATTTAGGTTGATTATGCAACTAGTTTTATTTATTTTCATCAGCAAGGTGTGATGTAAGATTTGTAAACTTTTTATTCTCAGTAATGATATGTGTCTACGGGCTTTTCCTAAAAAAAAAAAATTATGAACTGCTAGAAAAAAAATTAGTTTCTTCATTATTAATGGTATTTGATAATATTTGTTTGTTATGTGCTTTTTGGACTGGTACATAATTTTGTAGATTTTGCTGGGAGTGAGAGGGTGGCGCAGACACATGCAAATGGCAAGACACTCAAAGAAGGCTATCACATCAACAGAAGCCTTCTCACTCTCACAAAAGTTATAAGAAAGTAGTTATTATGAAATGTCGATTGCTTCCTTGTTTGAATTAATGAATAGAAATTAGTGGCTGAATTAATTTAAGGGTCTATCACATCAACAGAAGCATGAATTAATGAATAGAAATTAGTGGCTGCATTTGTTCAAAATTTATCAAAAAGAAACCTGGATAATCCATTGAAACATGGTTATCCATTCATCATTGTTAATCAAGCATCTTGTGTTTAGTTCATAAAATTTGGATTTTGGAAAGAAATGTCAAATATAATATGGCATAAGAAGTTGCCAAAACATATGGTTCTTTACTGTCTATATTTTTAATGAAAATTATTTTCGTTTGTTGTTTATTGTCATCTATAGCTTCTTGCAGTGGAACTTGGACCTGGTATCTTAGGCAACATCTTTGATGGGATTCAGGTTTGCAAAGATAGTTCTATTGCGTCATTATTGAATTTTGAATTTCAATTACTGCTTCTCCTTTTGGTTTTTAGTGACTTGTATTATGTTCAATTGCACGTCATGATTTGTCTTAAGATGAGTTTTTTCCTCTCTCTTCTCATTCTCATTCTCTTTGATTGCCTGTCTTCTGTTACAATGCGCCAGATCTGATAGTGAGTGATTTCAGTCATTTCTTCTAGAGGCTTATGCGGAACATCCATTTCTTCCTCTTTTTGAATATTTTCTTTCTGAGGTTTAGGTTTGTAATGAGTTTGAGGCTGTATTTGAAGATTTTGCTTAGAAGCTTTTGGCAGAGAAGACAACAGTGCCTTCTTTTAAGAGGTTGGTTTTAAAGCGATGTTTCGACTCCCACCATTAAATTGTTTACGGTATTGTCGAATAATGTGACCAATCCTTTCAGAACCCAAGCACCTTTACTGCATTGTCGCCTCCTTTTTCTGTTAGGGCCTGTTTCGGCATAGGGGAAATTTATGGGAATTGATGGTTTTGAGAATGGAATTCTTAACATTAATTTATTGATTCTCAAATTGGATGACACTTGTTTAAATACTTTCTTGTATTATTATGTTGCACTTTTTTAGTTACTTTTACCCTTTGTGCTTGATTTTTGTGTTTAAGAGTTGTTAAATTGTGTTAATTAAAACTTGTTGTACTGTTCAATTATGTTTTGTATAATTAATTTTAGACTAATCAAGTAATTCAATTAATTTGAGACTTATCATATAATTAATATTAAGTTTATCAAGTACCAAATATCTAATATTTAGGGTTGAATGTCATTATTGGTAAATTAACTTTCAAGTTTTTTTTAATAGTCTGATATCATCAGATAAAATCAAATGTTGTACGAGATCTTGGTTATCTCTCAAGGTTTATCATATTTGATTATCTCTCTCGCGCACCTAATGAACTGAGGTATATTTCTATCGTACTTATCTGTAATAGTTTTTTAATTCTTACCTAAACTTAGTGGTGTTT
This sequence comes from Carex parvula, assembly GCA_025461045.1. Classification (NCBI taxonomy): domain Eukaryota; kingdom Viridiplantae; phylum Streptophyta; class Magnoliopsida; order Poales; family Cyperaceae; genus Carex; species Carex parvula. The sequence continues at coordinate 79,893 of JAJGRW010000074.1, read as the reverse complement.
AATATCCTTTTAGCTGAGGCATAAATGAATATTAGAAACCTAAATTCCACCATTATTTGAAAATAAAAATGAAAGACACATTGCAGTCAGGTCCAAGGTACCGCCTTGTATTATTGTACTTCTATTTATTTTTCTTTTCTAAATAAGTTTTTTAATGACAACACCTCTCTCAATTCTTAGGAAAAGCAAATTTGTATTTTTGTTCGTTTTAGGGGTTCACTATATAACAACAAGATTTTGTATTTTTGTTTTGTTTTTTAGAGTAAAGGTTACTGGATTGTGGTCAGAAGGACTGCGATTATGAGGTGCAGCCATGCAGGTTTGTCTTGCTCTCAATTTCATTTACAATAAGTAACTATGTTAGAAAGATTGGAGCTCTCTTGGGTGTCATTTCCAGTAAGCAGGATACACTGGTACCCACTGGCTGTAATATTTTAGCATGGTATAATGTTTGGTATACCAGAATTATGTTATCCCATTGTTTCTTATTTTGTGATAGTTGTTACTTGCTTTTAGGATTGCATCCTGTGCTCAACTGGATTTGCAACAATATGACATTCATGACAGCCTTGGGAAGCATTGTCTCACTGTTGTTTCCAGTTGAGAAGGCAACTAGAGGTGACAAGATAGCTATATTTTCTGACGAGCTGAATCATGCATCTATCATAGATAACATCCGCTAAGCTGAGAAACAAAGTGAGCTCAAAGCCTTTGTCTATTGACATTGTTGTATGCTTCTCCTTGATTCTCTCTTGTAGGTTTTTTTTTTATTATATTAGTAATTTTTATTTTGCAACATTTGGAAGTCTGGATAGTACTTTTTATTTCATATTTTTTTTTCATGTACCTGTTGTTGCCGCTTCACTTGGTAATGTATTCGCACTTCGCAGCAATCGAATTTATCAATTAAAGGTTGAAAACAAATAAAGCAAAAAAATAATGATAGAAGGTTTGTTTATACAGCTGCAGTAAGTGTTGGAAGGAGAGAGAAATGGATGAGAAGAGCAATTTGGAAAAGAGTCCAAGACTTTTATTTCTTGTCGGGTCTTCATATTTCAAGTTCGATTATTTCTCTTGTTGTTGGTACCGAACAAGCAGCTGCCAGCAGGTATCCTCTATTCTTAGAATCTTTGTTGGTACATGAGAGTTCTGGTGCTCGAGATCAACTTAAATAGCAAATGAGTGAGGATGCAGTACTATGCATAGTGCATATTGGTTCATACTATGGATCAATATCTTCATTTAAAGTCCAAACAATCAATCTAGACCATTCAACATGATCTCCATATGAAATTTTACTTGGAGATCAAATTTTACATTTTTTAGAATTTTTTACTATTTTTTTAGATAGGTATGAAATTATTTAATCGAAAGATTTTCTGACTATTCAAAAGTGATTTTCTACCTATCCAGAAAAATAGTAAAAAAATGTAAAATTTAGACTGCATATGTACATTTTGCAATGGGAATCACTTTGAACAGTTCATATCGGATCGACTATTTGGACATTCAAAACGAAATTGATTCGTAGTACAGACCAATTTGCGCTATGCATAGTACCATAGCCTCACCCATGGCAAATTATGAATGAATTTCACCAACTGATGGGCTTTCTACATACATTGGGTTGCTGATTTTTTTTGCACTGTTTAGTTTTTTTAGGAGAATGTTTACCCTTTTACTAAGAACCCTATTTATGACCCCGAGACAAGATTAATTTCTTGCACTTTTAACCTTACTTCTAAGTCAATCCTAAGTTGGACCTATTCAATTACTATAATTTTAAAAATTATTATGGGTCTAACATACTATAATTTTTAAAAAGTTCAATAACTTTCTTTAGTCATGTGTAAATCTCCATGGAACTAGGGAGTTCAAAGAAAGAACAAGACCCGAAGATCAAATTGAAAATGAGGCACTAGCAATTTATCAAATTGTTTACTAAAAGACTCAAACTGCTCGTAAAGTTTTATAACTTTTAGGAGGAAAGTTGGATATTTATCTATGAGTTGGTCTGTCCAATGATTAGAGAACCACAAAATGAAGCTGTAGAAGAGCTCCGAGTGAGCCAGACCACGCTTAAGATGTGGTGCAGGATTAAAGGTATAAAGTGATGGCCCTATGTCATTCTGACAAGCATGGACGGTCTTGCAAGGAATGTTAAGGTACTATATATTGAGAAATCATTTAAAGTCTTACCGAGTTTTTATTTTGTGTTGTATTTTACTGACTTTATTAATTAGTTACTTGAATATTATATTTACTTTCATCATGTACATCTTTGCATTGTGTTGTAGGAATATTGAATGGACTCATACTTGAAAGTGAACGGGATTCATCTGACTCTGAGTGAGTGAGAAGAGATAAAAAGAAAGTTTGAAGAAGATCCCAGCATGCCAATAGATGATGAAATCTTTTTGGTAAGAAACTCCCTGTGTAAGAGGAAGTCTAACAAGAGACGCTATGTCAAGAATGTGCAGAGCTAAATGTATATTATTTGGTTTTGAAAATCTGTTTTGTGTGTTGTTCTCTTAAAATTATATATGTGGCCCTTTTGAATCTTAAAATTATATATGTGGCCTTTTTGAATCTTCAAATTATATATGTGGTCCTTCATATCATTTGTGATTGAAAGCGCGCAAGAATTGCTTACAAGAAGAGAATAAATCTTGATGCAATTTTAAAAATATGTAATCATCTTGGATATTTTTAGGATGAAATACTAAAGTTCTTGTTTGCTTTCATTATTAACTACTATATGATTATGCAATTAATTTTTAAATTAATCACATTTATAAAAATAATCAAAATAATATTTCGATCTCCGTTGCAACGCACGGGCACTTGACTAGTTCTTATAAAAACAAAACCGAAATGATATCTTTTTACGTCCATGTAGAGAAAATAATATAGATCATATCTAATGGTTTTATCTTGATATATAAATTTTAAAACTTTTGTTATTAGAACTTGAAAAAATGGAGGTATGATGAGAGCACAAAAAATAAAGGAATTTTAACTCTCCTTAATTTTCAGTCATATTATAAAATTTGATAATAATTAATGAATGATGTAATAATTGAAAATATCGAAGCGTAATTATTTTTATAATATTAATTTGTGTTGCCCAGATTAATATTAAAATATGTGTAGGTGTATATATTGACGGTTGAAGTTGCACAAGTCTTGTAGCAATTGGCCGGAGAATAACACATCATCCCTATACTGATGTAACCTCGGATTTTGAAATGGTACCTGTGCTTTCCATAATTGTAATCTTTTCCTTCATCTCTGTTCTTACATAGGTAGGCAGTCTTTGAAACTATAGCTAGTAATGATAAACAAAAACTGTTTTATGTTTTTTTCCTATAAGTGGCACAATATTAATGCCGTACAGATTTAATTTCACAAGATGAAGCTTTATTTTAATTCTCGTTAATATTTTTTACTGTAGTTTTTTAAAATCAATATCACAAATTCTTGAGACTGACAATAATTGGAAGTACAATTTTTTTTTTTCCAAATGCTTTAGACGACGAAGGGGTATTTGGTAGTTGTCAGGAATATATAAGAGTTCTTTACATTTTATAGTCACTGTAGAGTAATTTTGAAAATCTCTCTCAATTTTTTCTATTCTATATGTGTGTGTCATGTTTTCTTTTGTTTTCCGTAATATAAATAAATCCATTTCTTTACACTTGTGACCGACATTGTGACTATTTCCTTGGTTTACACTTTCGCATCTGATCGAATCTTCCCCAAAAAACAAATTTTTTTTTTTTAATTTCTTATATTGGATCTTTGCCTTTTTCAAGCACAACAAGCGAAAATAGGAACCGAATTCTATGCTCCCCTGTGGCAGGATTTTGCTGCCCCTCATTCAATTCAACCAATCTAAAGGTGACACATGGCATACCTTTTTAATTAAATTTTTTTTTAGTAGAAAGTGATAGCTGTAATATTTTCTTTCCTTATCTCTTCACCTTCCAAATTCAGAAATATTCCCCTTCTCTTCCTCTTGTCTTCTCTGTACCAGCGGTGAGGAAAAAAAATCAAAACTTAAGCAATCTCTTATCATGAGAAATTTTTGAGTTGAATCAAGTAGCAAAATATTTTACTTGTAAGTTATTTTTGATATTTTTCTGTTGTAACTTCTAGATTTTGACAATTGACTAGATTGATCGGTACAATAAATAAGATTAGGTTATTGAGTGAAATCTATATCAATATTCACCTTGTAAAATAAGGATTTTATAATCTTTGATTTTTTTTTTTTTAGAGAGAAACCCGCGTAGGCTGTATGCATTAAACTGAAACAACATTACATGAGTTACAACTTGCAAAATAACTTCTACTGGTACCTTACCGGTTCCTCTCTAAAAAAAAAATTAATTAAAAGGTGTGCTATGTGTCACATTAGATTAGTTGAATTGAATATGGGGGCAGAGATTCGGTTCCCGAAAATAGATGAGCGAAGAAATTATTTTACTTATAAAAGAGAAAAATCGAAATGCAAACCTACCGTATTCTTTGCAATATGTACTCACCGCAAATGCCTCTGCATATTCCAAAAGACACTCAACTTGATGGGAACGAGATCCGGTGCTTGCCAAACCACTGCTCTTCTCCTGCTTGCCTCTCTATCTCTCTCCTCCTCCTCTCTCTCCCACGTGACTCTCTCTCTCTCTTCTCTTTTTTTAGAGAGATACAGAGAGAAAGAGACGAGCAGCTCCCTGCTTTTCTATCAAGAAAAGCAGCGGATGCATATCCAACTTGATGGGTGTTCTCCTCCTCTTTGCGAACTCTTTCGTAAAGTCTCTCGAACCTCTTTCTATAATATAACAATGAAAATATTTTTTTCTCATAAAAAACTTTGCATTCTCTGTAAATAAACTAATCATAATTGCTTTTAATTGCTTTTCAGTTAGTTTGAAAATCTTTCGTAAGAAAGAACTTTTGTCGCATCTAGCACTGGCTTTTCCTTTTCTCTTGATTTTTCTTTGAATAGGACTGCATGTCGGCCATGAACAGCGGAGAGAGGAATGACCGAATGAGCATGACTAGATGAAAAGGAAGATTTCGCAACTGGTGTGATTTGATTTTCGCTTGACATAGTGAAGTTTGTCAAAAATCTCTTACGAATATCGAAAGCCTCACGTTAAAATTCATTTTTAACTATAATAAAATACATTTGTTGACCACTGTCGTCCTGACCTTCAAAATAAAATACTAATTGTTTTCCCTAATTTAGTTAATCAATAACTTTAGGTATGTTTAATTTTTATAGTTAGTTGTAATAACTTTGTTGGAGAGGATAATTAAATTAAATAACAAAAAAAGTACAAGAGACATTTAGGTCATTACATACTTCAACACATATTTTACTCATATTAAATTTTCATTTTAATAGTAGAATGTCATAATACTGTGAGATTGACTTCTATTCTCAATACAAAAATTTATATGATTAATTCTTGTAGTTTGGAACTCTACTGGAACATGTTTTGTATCCAATAGAAGTATGAAACTGTTTGATTACAGTTGTGCTCCGGTTTCACTGTTATTCTGAAATCGGGTTGCACCTAACACAAATAAATAAGAAATATTAACAACTACTACTCGTAGATCTCAGATAACACAAACATCAAACAAATTATTTCATGGTCTATACTTTCAAAAGACTTGAAAAAAAACAATGCAAATATACTATAAATTTTATAATACATATTGGTGATCGCTATGCACAATAACAATTAGTCTACAAGTTAATCTGAAGATCAAACAAAAGGCCGAATACATTAGGCCTGTGAAAGGAGTTTTGCTACTAATTGTTTAGATTGTATATTTTCAAATCGGTCAATCCGAACTACTTAATATGATTAACATATCAATTTTTTTATAGAGTACTAAATTTTACTATTTTTTCAAAAAATTTAAAATCAACAATAATAAAATAGTAAATTAACATAAATATTTACACATTAAATAGGATAATATTTCAAAAATCCAAAAATTGTAATTTTTTTAAAATTTATTAAACAATTTAGACAAATTTTTGTCATGTAAGATAATATTTAGCAGGTATTGATCTATCAGGTAGTAAAAAAAGAAATTAGCGTAACAACTTTTTACATGCTTATTAGTTATTACAACAACTTTTTATCCGAAGCACTGAAAACTACTGGACCCACTCTTGAGCATTAGACACCTAAGAATAGAAAAAGAAAGAAACTATAAAATAAGATAAAAGACTTCTTTTGTTAAGTTAATGAAAGATTAAATATATAAATGAAGAAAAGTAAGAGAACTAATATCCATGAAAAGTTAATTGTATACTTTTTCTTCATGTATTTTATAAATGTTCAATAAATTAAAATGCATTTTCTTATCTCCTGGATTAGACCAGTCCTACTACATAGACGTCACTGACAATGGGACCTCACATTTCAGCAACTATCCTGCCACTGGTAAACACCGGGTCCATACATCTATAGCGTCTCCCCCTAACATTTCTTCCCTCCCCCTCCAAGTCTCCTCTTTCCTTCTCCAGTCTCTACTCCAAGGCAAAGAAGCGAACTCGAATAATAATAAATCCTTCCAATTTTCACAAAACCCCCTGAGGTTCTTCAAGTTCTGAACAAGCTCCATCTGTTTTCTACTAGGACCTTCTAGGGTTTTTTATCCGTTGGATGAAGCGGAGGCAATGCCCGACCTGCTCCGAAGGCAGGAAGCGGTGCAGATCGAGCTCCGGCGAGGACTGGAGGATTTTTTCGTGACCGGAGGCTATCTTAACGGGTCCTTGACTGGCTTTGATCGCCGGAGCCGCGAGTCGGAGCTGGTGGCGGTCGCCGGATTGCAATCTGTCTCCATGCTTAACACTTCCTTTCTACAAAGATCTCCTCCTCCTTCTCCAACTCGTTCTTCAACTGATCGACCTCCTACCGCTTCTTCCCGTGCCCCTCCACCCGTCTTCAGGTGATAACTGCTTGATTTTAGTGTATAACTTGAATTGAAATTTTGATTCAAAGATAAATTTTTGGATCTTCTGAACTGGTCATTTGAGATGTCCTGCATCCTTTGGGACTCTGATTTAGCTGTAATTTTGATTCAGTTGCAGCTTAGTGGACCAGATTAAGAACAAAAAAACAAAAAGCTAGATGAGATGATTTTCTTCATTATTTATAAGGTTTTGCATAAGCAGAAGAACTGGCATTAGAGTTGTAATTGAACTTCTCATTTGATTCCTTTTATTTGAATTGGAAATCAATTTCTATCTCCATTGCAGATCAGTTGATTTTTTTTTAATAGAAAGCTTAATATAATAACTTATGGCAGTTAATTTATGATGAATAAGTTATTCTTAAATTCAGGTATGGGAGAGGCGAATCCACTCTGAAGCAGTCAGTGAGAGTGAGTCAGATCACCATGAGGAGGACCATAACATGTTGGCGCTATCTAGCCGTGAGCACTCCCCTGAACTAGGTACTGACTTTGCTGAAAGAGAAGACAGAGAGGAAGAACCAAGAAGGGTCAGGCACATCGTGCGTCGTTGGGTGACCGAAAATGGTGTGGTGGGGGATGCAAGAGGAGATGTGAGGGGAAGTGTCAGGAGAGAGGAGAGAGAAGGTTCCGTTAGTGACCATGAAGAGGGTGTACTGCCAGAGCAGGTTAGGAGGGATAGCTTGAGGATAAGAGGGAGGCAAGCTAGGCTGGAGCTGGTCATGAAAATGAAGAGAGAAAGAGAGAGGGAGCTCACGGATCTTTCGGAGCACCGAGTTGTGTCTGATTTTGCACACCGGGGCCGCATTCAGGTTAGTGGAACTGTGGTTGTGAGTTGACATAACATTTTGGATAAATTTGTGAAAAGGCCTTTCTATGCAATGAGTAAAGTTGCTACTATGAAAGTGATATTTCAACCAAAATTTCAGTATCTCCTTAAGAAAAGCAAAATCACATACTTGAGGACACTGCATGAATTAATCTTGAAATGATGGTTTTTTTTACCTGGAGCGTTTTTTGTTGTTGTTATTTCTTGTTAGAACCAGGTTCATCAGAATATGTACAGAAGGTCTTCATATTAATTTGTACTGCCACGGGCATTCCAAAACAGGGGACAGTGTTACAGTGATGTATTACAACATGAGTAATTAAATATGAATGAGCTTTGTTTGTACTGATAAGCTTATTAGGAGAATATTCTCACTTTGAGCTTTCCAGCTATACGACTTATTTACTTTTTGCACATTTTCCATGTTCAAATGGAGTATGTCAACAACAATCTAAAGTTTTGTTTTCTGCATGTATGTTATAAGGAGGATGCAGTGCCCCAAATATAAGTCATATACATGCCAAAAATGTTCACATTTCTGGGGACCTCTGGTGCCGTTGTTTTTAGGTTCCCTGATGATCAGGAGTCCTTTTTTCTATTTTGTAACGTAGATTGGTAAGTGTGACTTGTTAACATATTGATTTCTATTAGGAGTATGATTTTGCTAAGAAGTATCAATTTCCAACTGTTACTTATAACAGGCGAATTTTAAGATCAAGATTCCTGAGGACGAGCGATAGGCCAAGTGAGGAGGAGAGGCGCCCGTCAGTGGCAGAAAATGAGCTCGGTCAGCTCAGAGAGCGGCACCGCGTCTCCGGTTTAAGGTACCAATTCTAATTTTTTTTTCTTTTGTAACTCTCTCTTATTTCTTACCGAAGGATTAAATCTTTTTCATTGCACTATTGTTTTCATTCCTACTTATTTTTGCACATTACTATGATGTACTTCAAAAGTTTGGTCGTACTAGTTTAATTTATGTATTAAGAGTAGTAGCTGAGGAGATTGATATTGCCGGAAAAACTGTAGGTAGGAAAAAATTGATGGTACCTTGCTACTGTGGGTTGTCCTGTATTAAATAGACTTTTATATGTTGGCTGAAATCGAAAATAAATTGCAAATTTTTTAGAAGAAATTCTTGTTACCCACCTGCCACAGGATGTTAGTGCTATTGGCCGCAACCTAGCTTCTGTTTTATTTTTTAAAATACGAAGTTCAAGCAGTGATCCAAACCAGGAATTGTTCTACAACCCCAAGTGATTTAGCATACCCAAATTGTAAACTTTGAGGCATTTATATATGATCAAGGAGTCCGGCTACTATGCTTCAAACAATGCAATCCAAACCGATCTACCTTATGAGTGATGCATTTCATGCAAAATTATAAGTTTTGAATTCATTTCGTATGAATTCAAGCGGTAAAAAATAATGAAAAATGAATGCATTAATTAACTTAAATTCTTCTTTTTTTGACTGCTTGACTTCATACGAAATGAATTCGAAAATTTATAAATTTTGCATGTAATGCATCACTCGTAAGATAGATCGATTTGAATAGTTTGGATTTGTTGTTTGAAGCCTGTTTGATGGATTTGTAGTCAGTGTCACTACGGTTGAAATAACACCGATTGTCATAGTAGCCGGACTCATGATCAAGAGTAAAAAAAAATGCGCTAAAGTTATCCATTGTAACCAAGTTTACACATTCAATTTCTACTGCCTCTTGATCTTATAATAATGGTTCTATGAAATTTTCAAAAATTATAAATGTACGCACTTCTGTGATTTAGAATAAGATAGGCATTTTGGTTTTGTTATTTGAGCTTTGGAATGAAATATTGGTGCTGCTTAGAAGTTCTGGGCAACTTTTGGCATTAAAATTTGAGGTAGCAGAATCCCACATGGGTTTTGAGTTATCTGTCACTTCTGAGTTCAATTTTCACTAAGCAGGCACAATCAATATCATTTTGCATGTGAAGACTTAGCTATTACCTAGTAATAAATTTTCAA